>CM037854.1:83793440-84393440 GCA_021234595.1 Delia radicum
GGATCTATTACTTCATATATATTTATTTCACATGATCGAGACATACACCAAACTTAGCACAATTTTAAGGTTTTCTATTAACACTTTCCAAGTTCTCGATACATGAAGGCCTTACATTTGTTGGCTAAAAAACTGCGGAAAAGTGAAAATCAAAAAATTGGGTTTGGTTTGACCATTAACACAATAGAACTTTTTAACAGACATGGGCGGAGTCCATTACATTTCACAATCATTCACCTGACAAATTTTTCAATATCATTAATAATTTCAGACGTACGCTCACATTTGTGGGCTTAAACGCTTCCTTACAAAATTTGTAATAATTTTACTACCAAACATGGAGATTAGTAACAACATCTGGGTATTTAATTACAGGGAAATTACTTAATTACACCCAATTAATTACATGTAATTAGACTTAAAAAAGTAATTGTCCTGTAATTAAATACATAAATATTGGTATTATATCCCATGTCTGGAATTGACAAAATTGGAAAAGGCATCGTTTAAGCCAACAATTGTGAGCATTGGTCTGAAATTGTCAATTATATAACAAATTTCACAAGTGAATGATTATGAAATGTAATTGACATCGCCTATGTCTGCTTTTTAAGTATTGGTGGTACAGCATCGGTATTAGGGGTGTCGAACGAAACTGATTTTTATAAATCATAGGATTAGGGATTTTGAAAACTACGATTTTTTTTGGGGTATTTTTTGGAATTTCGGTACTATTTTTTTTATATTTTTCATTCATATGAAACATTAAAATAAGTCATTACAAAATATTAGTATTTACATCTTACAGTATGAAAAGCAAACAAAAACTATTAACTCATTAATGACCAAGTGTTCCGTTTTCAAACCAGTATTTTTAAACGTTTATATTGTTTAATTGATAAGTATAATTTTGCGGTTTAAAAACCTTAAACTAATTAAACATCTTCCCTATAAACGTGAATAAAAAGTTGTGGAAAGTTATTGTTCAGAGTTGCCAAATAATTATTTGAAAAAATCTATTTTCTACATTTTTTGATGGAACCTATTTAAAAAATTATTCAAAAATATTGAAAAGCCTAATATTACATATTTTGGATTGTTATGTTCTTGACACAATATGAAAATGTTTTCTCCGCTAAAAATCAATCGTGCATAGTTTTTGATAATCTGACATTGGACCATAATTTTTTTAAATTCAGAAAGTCTAAAGTATTTCAAAATTTATTCCTATCTGACTTAAAACATAAATAATGGCTGATTTTTACTAAAATACTAAATTATTAAAATACTTATAAAAATTATTATGTCGGGGTTACCATGTGAAAATTAAAAAAAAAAAATAGTCAAAATACACGATATTTTGCAAAAAAAAAAAAATTAAAAAACTTTTAATTTACAAAATTAAAATTGAATATAATTTTTTTTTTTCAATTTATAACGAGCTTTCAACCTCCGTATATTTACAAAAATAAAGCAAATCAAACATATTAGCTAGGTTGATACTAGTATTTCGATCTGGCTAAAGACCTCATCAGAACCCGAAGTTTTAGAAAAGCTAGAGCCTATATAATAGGCAGAACTTTAACAAAAAACCTATTAATAATCAATGTTGCTCCATTCTTGTCTTCCTAGTAATCAACCACGTGGTTAGGTCTTTTCCTAACAAGCATCATGACGTTACTAAATTTTGAAGACCAAAAATGTTCTATTTATATAAAAAATTTTTAGTGTGTACTCTGGCTCAAGTAATATTTTTTACAGTTATATTAGTTTTTTGTTTTTATATACATCGAGATTATTTTTATGTTATTTTCAATTTATAACGAGCTTTCAACCTCCGTATATTTACAAAAATAAAGCAAATCAAACATATTAGCTAGGTTGATACTAGTATTTCGATCTGGCTAAAGATCTCATCAGAACCCGAAGTTTTAGAAAAGCTAGAGCCTATATAATAGGCAGAACTTTAACAAAAAACCTATTAATAATCAATGTTGCTCCATTCTTGTCTTCCTAGTAATCAACCACGTGGTTAGGTCTTTTCCTAACAAGCATCATGACGTTACTAAATTTTGAAGACCAAAATGTTCTATTTATATAAAAAATTTTTAGTGTGTACTCTGGCTCAAGTAATATTTTTTACAGTTATATTAGTTTTTTTGTTTTTATATACATCGAGATTATTTTTATGTTATTTTCAATTTATAACGAGCTTTCAACCTCCGTATATTTACAAAAATAAAGCAAATCAAACATATTAGCTAGGTTGATACTAGTATTTCGATCTGGCTAAAGATCTCATCAGAACCCGAAGTTTTAGAAAAGCGAGAGCCTATATAATAGGCAGAACTTTAACAAAAAACCTATTAATAATCAATGTTGCTCCATTCTTGACTTCGTAGTAATCAACCACGCGGTTAGGTCAAATTTATGCAAAATTAAAAATTTTTATATATATTTTCAACCGTCGTTTATTTATATTCTGTCAAAGTTTAATTTTTTTTTGCAAATATTTCCAATAGAGGACACCTTAAGGCAAAAAAAAAATACATCACTTACTTAATGAAGCATTTTTTTATATGTCTGCGAAGTTTAGTTGAAAAATGTCTAGAGGATCTATGTCTTCCATAAGTTAACGATTGTAAATTGAGTTGGGCATTCTAGTTCATTTCGTTCATTTGCATTTATTGAACTAGTTCGTTCTTTCAGCTTATAAGTTTGTTCGACAATTTGTTTTCAATTATTTATATTGTTGTATTGGTCAATGGTTTGCTTAATAAATCTGCATAAAAAATAAAACTGCGTAAAATCCTAATTGAATGGTTTAAAATGAACTAGTTCAATTTTACCTGTTCATGTGGGATTTTCATTTATACTGTCCAGATTTGTTCAACAATCAATAGTACAAATTAAAAATATGAATAATTGAAAAAAATGTCGAACAAACATATGAACTAAAAGAACAAACTAGTTCAATAAATGCAAATCAACAAAATGAACTATGAACTAGAATGCCCAACTCAGGATGCAAAAAATAAATTTAATAAAGATCTTAAAAAATAAAAAAAAAATTCTTTGAACTTAACAGTCTATTAATTAAAAAGTATTATTACGGAAGGTTAACAAATTATTCAAAGTGTTTCTTTAAAAGGGAATTGTGCATTAAATATTTAGTTAAAAAATTGTGTTTCAATAAATTAAATTGATTCACATTTTGTGAAGTATTCTAAAAATTTAATTGTAATTTTTTAAATTTAGAAATATAAGTAAACATTTTATATTTTTTTTTGTTGTTTAACAGGGTGTCATATATACAATAATGAAATAAATAGGCAAATTAAAATATTTAATATTTCTCTCTGAAAATCCCGGGATTCCGGGATTTATAATCGGAATTTCGGGATCGGCACCCCTAGTCAGTACACATAGTCTAAATTCCTTCAAATGTAGTGAGTTTATATTATACATACGATTTATAATCCTAAGTTGAAAGCTTTATATACTACAAGAATGTAATATGCACTCAGGGAACTTCTACTTTTAAAATATGTAGTTGTTTCGATTATAATACAGATTCTCTGTTTTTAATGTATAAGTCAGTCATTTGTAGAACAAATTTAATTTTTTTAACCTTGTAGTTCATTAAAAAAACAAACCACATCAAATGACTGTTTTATGATTTTACATTTAGTTTTCACAGTTGTTTGTTGTTATTTAAAAAAATAAAAAACAAATGTTTGTTTAGTTTTTACTAACATATGTGGTTCATTTTTACTACCATTGTTATTAAATTTTTGAACATTAAAAACAAATGACAAGTGTTAGTTGAATTTAATGAAATGTTAGTCGTCCTTTTTTCAAGTAAAATTTCATTTGTTTTCGCTACAAAATTTTGTGTCTAACTTAACCTACATTTTGAGAATTTTTAAATTTGAGCGTTAATAAGTACGAGTCAATCGCTTCAAATATACTCAAACTTTACTTAAAGATTCTCCATTTATTCGTTAAAGTAAATCTGTCGGCCGTTATTTTTATATTTCAAAATTAATGTAATTATTGCAAAATTTAGTCAGTTCCATCAATATTAAAAATTTTTGAAAAAGAAATTATTGCAAAATTTAGTCAGTTTCATTAATATTAAAAATTTTTGAAAAATTATGATGTGAGCAAGATTATTCGAGTTCAAGATCATTTGTTTTTTGTTAAACAAAAAACCGTGCAATATTTATTTATTACTCAAAAAAGTTTTTGCCCGCTTTCTTATAGCAGACTTTAAAAATTGCAGAGTACGGCAAAAACTGATTTATGGTCCTAATACTATAGTCAGAAAGTGTTGTTGTTTATTTAATAAACAATAAAAACACAGTGTATTATGACTAGAGATTCTAGTCTATACACGAACAATGGTTATTACTTAAAAATGTTTTATTTTTGATTTGAATTAGTTCAATTCTTCCAATTTTGTTTTTTACTTCTCATCGAGTAAATATAACAATACGGGTAAAGCGTTGATCTTTTTCCTTCAAAATTTGGGTAGAATAATTCTAGCCCTTCTACATTGGTTCTCTGATGATTTTCGGTGACGCGAAATGAAACATGTAAGGACCTGTCAGTAGATAAAGTCTGCTATAAGAAAGCGGGCAAAAACTTTTTTGAGTAATAAATAAATATTGCACGGTTTTTTGTTTAACAAAAAACAAATGATCTTGAACTCGAATAATCTTGCTCACATCATAATGTATGATAAAAGATCGAAAAATAAACTTTTGGTTTTAATTTTTAAAATTTAAAAGTAAAACATTTTTGAAAAATGTTCATATTTTTTTTTTTTAATTCCATTTATCTTAAAAAATGCATGTTTGCTCTTAAGATTTACTTTATATTTTTGTTTTATGCCAACACCACAAGACGTATGATTAATATTTAATTGAAATCTCTTTTATCTATGGCGTATGTGGAATATTATTATATTTTTTTTTTACATTAATTAAATATTAATCATACTTTCAGATTCTTACTTTTCGTCATAATCTTATCATAAATTCCGTTTAAAACCATTTATCTTACGTAGTATTTATAAATTCTCATTCTCTTGTTTGTTACTCTTACAAAATTTCATCTACTCTGACATTGTTGAAATTTAATCAAAAAGGTTAATTATATACAATTACACAACTAATTAAGTATCATTTTAATTAACTTGTGTGTATTTGAGAGTGTATATGTTAATATATGAATGAATGGTTGAAAGGAATAACTTGTATAGATGTTTGTTATGTTGTGTGGCATCATTTAAAATTTGAAATGCTTACATTCTTCAACACATACACAAACTTACTTACCCAGTAAAAAATTTTCGTGTTTTTAGAAGCAGGATAAAAAAATGCGCTGATGTAAGTGCTAACTATCACATAATACTGAGAAGCAGCAAAGGAAACGAATGTTTTTCGTATAAAGATGAACAAAAAAGAAAATTTGAGCTTACTGCTTTCCCTAACAAGAATGCAGGTTGTAATCAACTTACCCTAATCTCTTATAAGGATGCAGGTTGTAATGCAGAAAGTTTAATATCGTGGATTATACCCGATCTGTACCAATTTTCCTGAGTTATTTCCAATTGTGTTTCGTGTTTTCGAGTATGTAATAAAAATAATTAGTCATTTAACTGTTTCTAAAGAGCTAGCTTTTGGAGCGGTAAAAAAAAATAAAATAATATGTCTAAAATTTTAAAAACAAAAAATTAATATCTGTAGAAGTTTATATAAAATAAATTATATTTATATTATTGCTTTTAATCGTAGCAATGTAGAAATGAAATATGCTTTTAGAAATGAAGTCACAGCGCTAAATATAAGGTTTCGCAAAAATAACCTTCCGATGTTTTTTTTTTATTATGTATTTATTATGTATAGCATTTTCTGATAGGAGGATTACTTTTGCGCCACCTTATATAAGCGCTAAAACCCGCTCTTATTTTGCCCAAAAGTAATGCGCTTCTAAGTGGGAATTCGCAATATAAAAATCATGGCATAATTGAGCTGGTTTTTAAGGGATTCTTTTTGGCTTACTCCCTTACAAACCTGTTTGCATGTAAGCATCGCTTTTTACTGGGTACTGACTTGCCACATTTCAATAAACATGAATATTTTAAACATGTTCAAGTACATTCATTAACATTTACACATCAAAGCTAAAATTCCACCATACATTTTGTGAAAGTCGAGAAAGTGAGAAAGTAAATAATTTAACCAAAAATATTTATGATTCTTTTCATTGGTTAATTTTAAATAATTATGTGGCTTAAATGAAGCACAACATGTTGAGCAATATTTAATTAATAAACGAATATGTATGTATCAATAATTTTCATTAGTTTTAAGTATTTTGGATGTATAAAATTGTTTTTTTTGCTATTTCATTAAAAAGTTGAGTTTTTATGGGTTGGTAACTTGTATGAAAAAATAAAAATTGTATTTACAATTGAAGGTTGAAAGCTCGTTATAAATTGAAAACAACATAAAAATAATCTCGATGTATATAAAAACAAAAACACTAATATAAATGTAAAAAATATTACTTGAGCCAGAGTAAACACTAAAATTTTTTTATATAAATAGAACATTTTTGGTCTTCAAAGTTTAGTAACGTCATGATGCTTGTTATCAAAAGACCCTAATCACATGCTTGATTACTAAGAAGACAGGAATGCAGCAATATTGATGATTAATAGGTTGTTATTAAAGTTCTGCCTATTATGGAGGCTCTAGCTTTTCTAAAACTTCAGGTTCTGATGAGATCTTTAGCCAGATCGTAATACTACTATCAACCTAGCTAATATGTTTGATTTGCTTTATTTTTATAAATTTACGGAGTTTGAAAGCTCGTTATAAATGGAAAATGACATAAAAATAATCTCGATGTATATAAAAACAAAAAAACTAATATAACTGAAAAATTGTTTCTGTCATACAAATTTTATATAAGCGCTAACAAGGAAAGTATTTCAACTGAAATTCGGCTATATTGAGAACGATATCGAAGTTTACCCTTTACTGCATGGCGTTACATATGTGTAACGAATAATTTGACTCAATTCAGCGCATGATATAAGTAACCAAGACACATTTTTTTAATTAAATACGATAAAGCCAAATCTGTATTTAAATATCAAACTGATTATATTTCATAAATAATGATAAAATTGGAGAAAGAGCCTTATTTGTGGCAACACATATTGCAAAAATTTAAAAAACGATTCCAAATAAAAAGCAACTTTTATAATTATTAAACAATTACAATTTAAACGCAGTAATAACTTAAAAGTTACTACTACTAGGAAAACATTATAGGCTTTCCGATACACATAATTTGGTTTTTATATATTCACCATATTTTTGGTCATTAAGCGATTCGATATTTTGGACCCTTTTTTTGTTTTTGCGTTAAAAGTGAAAATATCGAAAAACGCCGCAAAGATGTTCACTTATTTTCAATTTACTATCAAAGTAAAAAAATTTCATTAAGATATAGAGTTTCCATCCTTTGGACATAATTTTCGGAAAATAATTCAAAAATATAATTTTTAAATGTTTTTTGAAATGAAATTTCGTAATATTTTCTTTTTTATTAACCTTCTATTAAATTGATCGCAAATGCGACAAATGAGCAATTTATAAAATGGAATAAAACAAAGATGAATTTTTTAAATTGACATGAAATTTACTTTATTCGAAAGATGGCACGGGTCCGAAACGTGAAACTATGCGGTAACTAAACGTTTCCTTCAATAAATTAATTGTGGCACGAGCTGTGTTACATGTTGCGCCGTCTTGTTGAAACCACAGCTCCTGCACATCATGGTTGTTCAATTGATGCACGAAAAAGTTAGTAGTCATGGCTCTATAGCGATCAATATTGACTTTAACGTTCTGTACAGCATCGTTTTTAAAGAAGTACGGACCAATGATTGCATCAGCCCATAAAGCACACCAAACAGTCAGTTTTTCTGGATGTAACGGTTTCTCAACATACACTTGAGGTTTATCATCACTTCAAATAAGGCAGTTTTGTTTATTGACGTAGCCATTTAACCAAAAGTGAGCTTCATCGCTAAAAACCGTAGAATGGACATAGTGCGCTATACGTATTTCGAACAGAACCATGATTTTCAAAATAAATTTGCACAATTTGGAAGCGTTGTTCAGGCGTCAGTCTATTCATGTTGAAATGCCAAACCAAACTAAACATAAATCACTTGACAGCTGACAAAATGGCCGCCAGTTAAAAAAAACTCTGTAATAACCATATTTAAATATTATTACCGTTATCACCATTAAAATGAAACCTCTTCATTAAACTTTATTAAGTACTATTTTTTTTCGGAAACAATTTATGCCATAACTAAAAAAAGTTTTAAATCTACTTAACAATTGTAAGGCTTATTGTAAAAACTTGATAAGCCACATTTACTGTTTTATGGATTTTCGCTACTTTCTAGGCATCCGCTGATTAATATTTGATGGATGTCTTGCTTAAACTCTTACTTCAGGTACCTAGAGTATAAACGTCCTGCAGTAGTCATAATGGTTGCATTTTATGTAACCTTTAAAAAGCGAAAACAAACTAAAACTGAAATGTGGCTTATGAAGTTTTTGCAATAAGCCCTTCAATTATATCACAAGTATTTTTATACTTTATAGAACCTTTTTTTTTAATGTGTTAAAACAATATAAATAAGGGACCATAAACATACTTAAGCCAAAATGCATAAAACAAAAAAAAAAAAAAAAATACTTTGAACACCTGTACTCACACACACACACAAAGACTCATACAACTAAAAATAAGATGAACATTTAAATCATACAACATTTGGTATATGGATATCAGGGCGTCCCTTAAAAACAATTGCCGATTTGCTTTCATTACACACACAATATTATTGCAAATGGTTTCAAAGGGAACAAATCGAGTTTCTTTTTCGAAGAACATTAACCCTTGCCGAATTTCGGTTTAAAATGGTCCATTTTTCAGAAAAATATTTTTTTTTATTCAAAACTAGCAAAATCCGAAAATTGGAAATTTTGAAAATTTCAAGTTTTTATTTCATTCATTCCTTTAATAACTATAAAGAAAATTATTTATTTAAACTTTAGCCTAAAATAAAAAATGACGAACAAATTTTATAAAAATTCAAAAACGTGTTTTTTAAAATTATTTTTAAATACACAGTGCAACAAAAGAAGACTTTTGGGAAAATGCACGGACTGAATGTGTCTAGGCATCCGAAATGGCTTACAAAGACGATTTTGTACCTTATAAATAATTGTTTTTGACTAGACTACACTTTTATTGCAGTTTTGTTTACTTTCTTCAATAACAAAAAAAAATAAACAAAAATGCTATAAAAATGTAGTCTAGTCAAAAACGACTATTTATAAGGTACAATTTGGTCTTGGTAAGCTATTTCGGATGCCTAAACACATTCAGATTGTATTGATATGTTCACAAAAGTTGTTCGTCTAATGCGGAGATGCTATTTTTATAATATAAAAGTTGTGAAAAAAATTTAAAATTATAATTTCTGTTTGTGTGTATAGCGAGCGACTCCTGGACAAATTTATAAAAATTGTTTATTTTGTTAAAAGTTGAACAAATTTTAATGTTTTACTAGACTATAATTACACTACTTCGCGATTGAGAACTAAAATAAGAAATTCATCATTTATTTAAAACAATCGAAAGTCTCGACGTTTTGTCTTACGAACCCTCTGCTAAGACGAACTATTTCTGTCACTCCAGCAAAGAAAATTTCATATAATTTTATATTTTTCATATATTTAGTTAGAATATTGTTCTACCATTGTCATATTAGATTTTATTTGTTGCTTTCCAAATTTTAAATTGATAAAAAAATTTCACTTGGTACAAATAATTATTTTATGCAATTTGATGCATATAGGGTAAAGTTTAGATCAAAAAAGATCCACTAGGAAATTTACAGATTGACTTCTTTTAGATTTTGGTGAAATTTGGATATGTGTTTATTATTTAAGGGTAAAAAAGATGGGGTCAAAAATGTCTCCAGTTTCCCTTTTTCCGCTTTTTACAGTTATTCCAAAGAAACTATACAAAAATGGTTATTAAATTAAAGGTTTTTTTTTTATCAGATTTGTTTGTGTTCCCTTGCGCCATTTTGGACCCCTCTTTTTAACATTTAAAAGAAATTTTGGTGAGATAAAGAATTGCACTTGGTTGTTAGTTTAGTACCCCTTAGTACATATTAAAATTTAATGAATATCTGAAATAAATTATTCTGTATATTTCTTAGAGGAATTTTGGATCAAAAGTGGAAACATTAACCTTGTGTGGATCATATTACATAAAATAATTATTTTTTTATATCAATTTAAAACCTTTGCAATCTTGCAGTCATAATTAAAATTACGTTCATGTGCCTTTTTTGTCCCCAGGCGACGAACGGTTAAACATTTTTTAAATAAAGCTAAACATAATTATAGTCTGTTCAAATTACGGTAATATTTTTCCGAAAAATGTGCAAATTTTGATGAAAACATTTATATTTTGTTCAACTATTGACAAAATAATCAATTTATTATGGGTAATTTTTGATTACAGGCTAGAGTGGTTAAGTTGAAGTCAGAATTCCATGTTCAGTATATTAAATGAATAAGAGATATAAAAAATATTTTTATCAAAATTACCAATTTTGGCAATTTTTAATTTAAATTTTGGCATTTTGGACAAAATTCTGCACGTGTTAATGTTTTCCAAAAAAATCGATTGCTTCCATTTGGAATCATTTGCAATAAAACTAGAAGATGTAATGAACAAAAATCGACGTATCGTTTCGTTTTTAAGGGACTTCCTAATGTATATATATTTCACCATATTAATAGTACCTTTGTAAAAAAAAAAAATTATACTTCACCCACATGTCAACATCAAGATATATGGGATATATTTTAGAGAGAAAAGTGCTCATTAAAAAGGATTTCCATTTTATTTATACAAAATTTTTCCTCTTCGGATTGTTGGCAGCCAACAAACTTTTATTTATTTTTTTTGCCAACAATTTTGAATTGCTGTACCTACTTGGGTATATTGTTACTATTACTGTGCTGTGTTGGCTGTTCTTGTTAATACCTGGATACTTTATAACAAATGTAAAAGGCAAAAAACGGAAAGTTACTACAGCAGCAGTAGCAAAATGTGAGTAAAAATAAATTTGCACCTTAACGCCTGTTTGGTAAAGGAAAAGATTGAATGAACGTGCAATATACGTTCTTCGTATATATAAGGCTCTCCATACAGTGCAGTCAACAATTACCGTATGCCGCATCAATGTCAAACTTACAATACACTCAGGGAACTTCTGATATGTAGTTGTTTGGATTGTAATACAGTTCCTTTAATTTTAATATAAACGTCAATCTTTTGTAGAAAAAATTTAGTTTTTTACTAACATTGTAGTTCATTTAAAAAAAAAACAAACCACATCAAATGACTGTTTTATGATTTTACATAAATTTCTTACAGTTGTTTTTTATTATTTAACAAAAATAGAAAAAGTAAATATTTGTTTAATTTTTACTGCATATGTGGTTAATTTTTACTACAATTGATAATAATTTTTTGATCAGTAAAAACAAATGACAAATATAAATGGAATTTAATGAAATGTTAGTCGTCATTTCTTCAAGTGAAATTTCAGTTGTTTTTGACTACAATTGCCGTCGTCTTTACCTAAATAATAGCCTTAGTGTATTTAATGTCCTTTATGATATGAAGAAATAATGGAGCACCTTGTTTAAGTTTTTTCAAATAGTGGAACAGTTGAGTGTCAAAAGGAAAAAATACAATTTTGTAATAAAAAAAAACGAAAAGTCGAAAATTTGTATTATAGATAACTCAATTTATTACATAACACTACTCGGCGACAAAAAAAAAAACTGGCTTTGAAACAGTTATTTATTAATAGACCTACGCTGATTCCAAATATGGGAAATTTTTTTTTGCTCATTTGCAGTTTTTAAATTATATTTTAAGTTTTTATATTTTCATCATTTACCCCATTTTTTTTTGTATATTTTGCTTAATTTTTCAAACTTTAATTGCAAAATAACGAATTTTTTAAATATTTGAAAACAGATGACCTAATCATCGCACCTAACTAACTCTATTAAAAAATTTGTATTTCAAAGACAGGTTCTGCAAAAAATTTATATTTGTGTTAAAAAAACAGATGTTTTTCAATTGTCTAACTTTTTCTGTAGTGGAGCATTTGGAATGGAAAGCCTTATCTGGGAATATGTAATAAGTACAATCTACCAGTGTATTTTTGCTTACTGAATATCCTCCTTTGTATTTATATGATTGAATGTGTGTGTATGGGTGATTATTTAGTATCTGTATATTTGTGTGTGTGTGTGTCTTTAAATAATGTTTTCTACTCATGTTCCTACGCACCAATGTGTTGCCAATTATGTACAACTTGAGCTTAAACTGCATACAATAAATTTTCTTATATACCAAAAAAAAAAATGTAACGAAAATTGTAAAGGTACGAATAATATCCTTGTACCTTGACTTTAAAACTGTTTTTAAAGCATCTATAAATGTTTAAGCTGAAATGGCTAACCTAAGGGAGAATGCGGTGTCAATTGCCCTCAAAGAACCTATCCCGTGACTGGTTTTTGCAGGACTTATTAAAAATAGGTCACATTTGACCGGCTTTATTTTTTCTATGCAATTTTTATTAACGATTTTCAATCTAATTTTTATTTATTTTTTATTTTAGATTTTTTTTTTTAAATTTGTTTAGTTAAAAATTTTTTCTCACATTTTTTTAATTAATATATTTTCAGCAGACGTTAAATGTGGTAATTTGTTTCACAATTCTTTTTATCGATAGCAAACGGATTAGTAGTTTAAAAGGGATAAGTTAATACATAAAATGGTATACTAAACAAAAAAAATATAACTAAGTTCACATGTTGAAAATGTTACTTACTCTAAGTAGCCCCAAAAATAAGAACTTCTGCAGCATTAGTTTTGTCAAGTTGGCTACAGTAATAATTTTATGGCCATACCAATTTTTTGGCTCAAGGCGGATTTTTAGCACTTTTTCTATATTTTAATACGGTTTTACCTCGGTATACCGTACGAAATATCTCTCTTGTGTCTGAAGCAAAGTTGGCGAAAAAAATGCGAAACAATCCTACCCGAAAAAAATGCCCATTTTCCCCCATTTTTCACCTTTTTTGCTTAATAACTGGATTACAAATCTACAAATATGTTGTTTTTTCTTTATAAACTTTATTTTTCATGAAAATAAAATGTCTGCCAATATTATAAAAATTAGACAATGAGTGACAATACCTCATGAAACGAAATTTATTATAAAGGATGAGAGAGCTTTTGGATTTGATTTAAAAAAAAAACACATAAAACTTAGATAAATGTATGGAATATTTATTTAAGTCGATAGAGCGATCTATATAATTCAATGTCAAATGTTGATAGCGGCTACGCCTCAAATAGTTCATACGCTAGGTCCAATTTTGGCATACTCTCGCCAACATATCGGCCGGTATCTCACCAATAAATTCTTCAATATTGGCTTCCAGAGCGGTTGTTCCCGATAGACGTGAGCCTGAACATAGACCCACACCAAACAGGGTATTTGTAGGATGATTCTGGCTGCTCCTTACACCAAATACGGCAATTCTGCTTGTTCACGTATCCATTCAACCAGAAATGAGCTTCGTCACAAAACACAATTTTCCGATAAAAAAGTGGATCTTCATCTAACTTTTTTTTAAAAGGTTTTACACCCAAACAGATATTCAACTGCCGCGAACGGCGCCGAATCCAGGATTTACGGTCATCCACAATACTGGCGGATACAGCTGCGATATTTTCCTCTGTCCGCACTTTACATATGCGTGTTGGTGGTTTAGTGTCCAATAATGTAAATTTGGTGCGAAATTTAGTCACAAGTTTCCGAATAGCCGCCTCAGAAGGTTGCCCAAACTGACCAGAAATTGAAAGAATGCACTTTCTTAACCGAGCATGAATTTTGATAATAAAATTTAATAATCTGCAACCGTTGTTCGTTTGTAAGTCGGATTCATGGTTAAATTATAGAGCAAACTGAACATGTTTAACAGTAACATGTTACACGAAAACAGCTGAGCTGCCAAAATCAGTGTAGCCCAAAAGAAAGTTGCTAAAAAAATCACCCTTTATATAGCTAACAAACCAGGAAAATAAAAGACTTGACCGTCTGTGGACTATATTTGTGGAAAAATTTGCAATTATTGATTATGCACAATTAAAAAGTTTCCTTAGTGTTAATGTTTTTAATGTTAATGTTAGTCATTTTTGGAACATTAAAAAATAAATGACAATTTTAGTTGAATTTAATGATATGTAAGTCGTCTTTTCTTTAAGTGAAATTTCATTTGTTTTTTAACTACATTTGCAGTGGTCTTTACCTACATAGTATTCTAAGTTTATAAGAGGATATAATTTGATCGGAAAAATTGTTATGTTAAAATGTATCACTTTGGATCTAACTATATTTAATTAGATAAAATTTAATACAACAAAAAACTATATATGGCCGTTTTTTTTTTTTTTTTTTTGGTATGTAGAGGCAATGAGGATAAATTTTCGTATTGGAAACATGTTTGTTGAGATAATTTAATTCGTTTTTGTGTATAAAATTTAAAGAAAAAGTCGAAGTTTGGCTATAAAGTTAAAAGTTCGGCCGCCGAACTATTTTCGATTTAGCCGAACAATTCATTCAATTAATTCATTGCTTAACTTTGGACTTTTCTTTAAATTTGACACTCAAAATCGCATCTAATCAGCGATTTTGAATTTTTGAAATTCTTCAGCCCATTTTTACAACTATGACATTCTAATGTCCAGAGTGTTTTGTTCGATTTTGTTCTGGTAATTAGATGAAGCTACGGGCCCATTTTTCGGCTGATTAAAAAAATTGGACTTTGTAAACAAATAACCCGACTATATTTCCCCGATGAACAGATGAAGCATATAAAGATTTTTTTTAATGACCAATATCCTAATCTTATTGCATTATCAAATTTTTTATATTTTTTTAAAAACGGGATAGTCAGAGGGTTAAACGGAATTGTTAATTTCTAGTTAATTAAAAAAAAAAAATTGTCAATATTAAAAAGGGTTTGTTATTTGTAATGGAAATCGCCCAGCCAGAAATTGCCAATGGTATGAAAAGTCAAGCACTGGCAGAGCACTATTTGCCAATGATCCAACAAACAAAGTGCTGGCAAAGCACTGATTTACAACGCTCTGTCAACGTTAGTAAAAAGTGCTTTGCCAGTGCTTAATTAACAGAATTTACAACAGTAAAAATAATAAAAGCACTGGCACAGCTCTGGCTTAGAAAGCTCTGCCAACTTTCGTAAAAAGTGCTATGCCAGTACTTGATTTACAAAATTTACAAGAGTAAAAAATAAAAGGACTGGCACAGTACTGACCTAGAACGCTTTCCCAATATTGGCAAAAAGTGCATTGCCAGTGCTTATTTACAAAATTTACAACTGTTAACTTAATAAAAACAGTAGCACATCCTCCAACAAGAGTGGAAAACTTCTAAACTAAATTGCAATTTATGATTTGAAGTTAAGAATATTAAGGTCTCCTATTATAGTCAGCACAAAGTATAGTTTTTGTACTAAAATTTTACTTAAGAAATTTATTTTCAAATTTCTTTCTTTAGGAAAATTGTAGTAAAAAATTGTGCTAGCTTATCACAAAAATAATTTGATAAAAAAATATTTAGTTATTTTGAAATTAACTTAGCTAAAGCAAGCTTATTGTTATTTCTGTTCAAATTACCAAAATCATTCAATAAGAAATAATACTCTTTACTGAAGTGAATTACTAAGTAGGACTTTATTGGTGGTTTTTGGTTTTGGTACTGGCGAAGCGCTTATTGCCAGTGCTTTGCCAACGTTTTAAAAAAGAAACGGCCAAGCCCTGCCCGTTGTTATCATTTTGGGGTTGGCAAAGCTTTTCTTATATTATTAAAAAAGCATTATATTGGTTGTTCTACCAATGCTTTGCCAACGTTTTAAAATTATGGTTTTGGTACTGGCAAAGCCCTCATTGCGATTTTTTAATGATATATACTTGTACTTGGTAAACCATATACTAATTTTTACCAAGAGTGTTCACGTTTTCAAATTTGTTCACGTTTTCGGTTGGCAAAATTTTAAAATAAAAAATAAGATTTAATCTCACAAATAAACTTTAACAATCATTTCAAATACACATTTTATCAACACACATTTCGTCAAATTTGTTTTATTTATTAAAACTAGTTTTTAAGTTTTTAATTATTAAAACTAGTTTTTCAAATTGTAATATTTATTCCCTGAAGAAGTCACCCAATGTGGAGACGAAATATTGGAAATAAATAATCAATAAATAAATGATCTTAAGCTCGTTTAAACTAAGAAGAATAACATAAATTGTTACTTTTATCATTAAAGAAAAAGTCTGCTAATTTTCATAAAAATCTTTAATTTTAAAATATATGTATATGCTAAAGGTAACACAACTCTGTCTATAAGTTCTTTGGTTACAAGCTGAAGTTTAATTTTTTGTGTTACCTGTGTAGGTGACTTTTGAAAAAAATACTGTTACTTATTTAATATGTGTGTGTACGTTACAATGTATTAACAAAGTACTTTTAAGTCAAACTAAAAAATAAAAAAAGAAAAAATACCTTCATATTTGTTAATGTTCTAGAATTTAGATGATGTAAAATGGTGATGTTGTTTTCTATGTTATCCTTGTATACTAAGGATGTTGTTATAAATGTTGTTGTTGCTGTTGTTACTGCATATTAACTTAATGTTGTAATATGAAAAAAACCAAACCACGTAGAAAACACCTGCGTCCAGCTTTTCAGTGAAATGTTGTTTTTTTCATCTTTTTTGTATGTGGGGAAAAAAATAATATAACACAAAACTGAAACTGAAGAAACCTTTAACTTAACAATATTAATATGCGTTCTTTGTAAAGGCATCTCCTACTTGTTTTGTAAGTGTATTTTTTTTACACAATTTTTTTCTTTCTGCACTGTTTTTTCATTTTCGATGATGGGTTGTAAAACAACTTAAGAGTGTAAAGGTAAACAAAAAAAAATTAAATAATATTATGCAAATATTTTCTATGTAAGTACTATTTTTTATGTTAAAAAAAATAAGGGAAGTTTAATTTAATGGCTTTACAGGTGTATGCTAGAAAGTAACCAGAATTTTTTAATCTTAAATTTAAATCTTTATGCTAGACAACAAAACTGTACCATATAAAGATTTATTACAAAATGTTTAAACATTTAAAATTTTTAATATATTATTAATCCCATTTCGATTTTTATTAAAAGTGTTCAATGCAGTGCAGTAGCCAGGCCCCCGTCCCCCCCTCAATACTACTGCAGCACCACAATATGATTTGACAAATTTTTAAAAATATTAAAAAACATATCTTTGAAAGAAGGTTATACTTATTTTTAATCAAATTAAAAAAATGTTTACAGAACTTTTAATTGATTTAAAAGTCGTAATTCTTAAATTTTAAAATTTTTTTAGACCGGCTTTAATTAAGTCTTGCAAAATTATTAATACTGAAAGACATAAAACCGGCTTTAGCAATAAATATTCTGGGATTTGTAATGACAAAAATAGCAAAATCCATGGCGTTAATAGGGAAAAATATTAATAAAAAGGCAACAAATAGCAAAACTTCTCACTTTTTAAGAGAAAAAGAAAAAAAATTTTAGAAAAAAAGCATTTAAAGCGAAGAAAATCTTAAAAAAGGCAATTTTTAAGCTCAAAAATCTAAAGAAAAAGTTGTTTTAAGTCCAAAGATGAAAAATAAAAAAAAAAAAATACAAAATAAGCAAATATGGGTAAAAATAAACTAAAAAGCCCAATTTGGCTTCTCTCGTAATGTAAAAAATTATGGAACTTTAAACATTTAAGTTTGAAAGATGGGGAAAAACCTAAATATCAAATATTTGGGGATTTTCGCTGTATAATTTTTAATAGAAAAAGCGAAAACTTTTTTATATATGAAGTTAATCACAGTATTTCTGAAACATTTTGTAAAAAGCATTTTTTTTCAGAATTATAAATTTTCTGTTATCAAACTACATATCTCAAAGGCCATTTAAAACGTGTTACATACTCATGATTTCCTCCACCACTAATATCTTAAAAATTTAAAATATTTTGTCTATAAAAATGATCTAGGTTCTAAATATTTTTTAAATATAAAAACCCCTTATTATGTGGACTTTTTTTTTTTTTAATTAATAATTAGATTTAGAAGGCATTTACTTTCTAAAAAAAAATAATAGTTTTTTATCATTTTATCCCACAGAAATTTTTACAAATTTTATCGAATTTTTCTACATACAAATTATTAGTTCTCGCTTTGAATATTTTCTTTTTAAATTTTTAGGAAAAACAATAGTGCAATTTTTTTCTTTAAATATTCTTACTCCTTTCTTGGCGGATAAAAACGCTTATTTGGAGCGCTTTCAATGTAGAATAGAATCAGCTGAATATACGTGAAGTCTTACTTTACCATTCACGTTTAAAATATAAAATAAAAAAATTATATTTTTTCACGCTTTTAATATGCACCGGATAACAATTACATTGAACAGAAAACATTATTGCCAATAAAATGTTTAATTAAAATTGATTTTTCAAAAATTAAAAAAGGTCGCTAAAATACAAAATTAATCGCCAAAATTTTAAAAATTGCTAATTTAAAAAAAAATCGCCAACAATTTTAAGAAAATATGTTATAATGAAAATAATCACCATAATTAAAAATAATAATATCTAAAATTGAAAAAATGCTAAAATTGAAAAAAACACTTCGAAATTTAATTTTTGACGATTTTTCCACAATTTTTGTAAATTTTTTTTTGGCAAAAATAAAAAAACGTTTCTTTGTACACAATTCCGAAGAAAATAAATTCGCGCTTCCAAAAACAAAAATATATTCCTGGCTACGACCTTGGTTCAATGACTTTTTATATACAGAGTATTTTAGTGGATGAAATATAATGAAGATTTTCAGTTAACTCATTAACATCAATGGACTTGAACGGATTTAAGTTATAAATATCTGGGAGTACATGCTTGCAAAGCGGCATTAATGTGCCGTCAAAAAAATTTAATTGTTTTTAAATTCAAATATTAAAGATATCTTTATATATCCTGAATCAATTAAGATATGACCTTCAAATGAATAGCAAACAATTATGTGTTGTCAGCAAAATATTACTCATATTTAAAAAAATAATACTTAAGGTACCCTTAAGGTACACCTTGCAATATTATTGCCAATATTAACTTAATTTTGACTTACACAGTGCAATAAGAAGTACAATACTTTTGCGCCACTGTTTTCTTCTGTGGTGAAGGGATATAAATATTGCACAATGTGGCAAATACATTATAAAATATTTTTCACATTTCTTAGTTGCGCAATATGAATCAATATATTGTACAACCTTCCAATATGACATACAGAATGGTAATATTTGCACAAGTTGCACAAGAATATTGCGTAGTGTATGGGCACCTTTAAGGTACGAGGGCGGATCAATAAGTCCGTGACTTTTCGAACTTCCCTCTTAGTTATATGGAATGCAACACTGCTCTCATCAAGTACCACCTGTTAATAGACTACTGTCAAATTTTCAGCAAGTACCGTCATTTACTTTGCGTTTAACAGCTGTTCAAAACATACAACCTCGTGGATTTTTTAAAAATAAAGAAGTGCTCATTAAACATTATTTATTGCGAAAAAAACAGTCAATCAAACCAAGGAAAGGTTGATAAATACTATGGGAACTCTGCACAATCGATTTCAATCTTAAAAAAGTGGTTTACTGACTTTCGTTGTGGCCGCACAAGTACAAATGACGCTGAACATTCTGGACGGCCACTTGAGGTCAATACACCCGAAAATGTTGAAAAAATCCACGATATGGTGTTGGCCGGTCGAAGAGTAAAAGTGCGTGAGATTGTTGATACATTTCATATGGCAGTGTGGTTTCGATTTTAAATGATCAGTTGAGTTTAAGAAAGCTGTCTGCAAGATGCTGTCGCGTTTGCTTTCAATTGACCATAAACGTAATCGTGGCCATAAACGTAATCGTGGCAACAGTTTTTTTGGGATGCATGCTAGATAATCCACATCGATTACCTTCAAAAGGGATAAACAATTAACGGTGAATATTATGACAACTTATTGGAGCGATTTAACGAGGTTTAAAAAAAAAAAACTACCCCATATAGCCAAGAAATGCCTATTTTATGGACCTCGAAAAATCCTATTTTTTGGAAGGGATACAAAAATTGGAGAAACATTGGACTAATGCCCAGTTTTTAACTTCGTATTTAAATATGCAATTAGTTAATTGCCATTTAAATTTAAGTTGTATTTAAATACAGTTTCAGTTTTTCAGTCTTAAATGACAATTGTTATTTATTTGCAACAAAAGTATGGTAGCATCATGAAATGTCAAAAAATTAATGATCATTATTCATAAAACAGCTGTTTAAAGAATAGAAAAAAGCAGAAAATATAAAATATAGAAATAAAAAAAAAAAATAAAATATATACATATATATAAATATATGTATATATAAATAGAAATAAAATATAAATTATAATTAAATTAATAAAATAAAAATGAAGAGAAGTGAAAATTTCATCCGAAGTTGAATTTTTATTGGCTGCTGCGATTTAATTTATTTTTTATTGTTTGTTTTGCCACGCGGAAAAAAACAAACTGTCAAAATCATATGTTATATTTGTACAATTTAAATAGACTTTAAATGCCCAAGATTGGTCACTTAAATGTGATTTAAATTTTAAGTTAAAAACTGACATTTGTATTTAAATAGAACTTAAAGTCCAAATGGCATTTAAATACGAAGTGAAAAACTGTGCATAAGTGTATTGAGCTAAAAGGAGATTATGCTGAAAATTTTTTTCTTTTTTCCAAAAAAACTGTGTTTCATTAAAAAAGTCACGGACTTATTAATCCACCCTTGTACCAACAAAAATTTACAAACAGAGAAATAAAAGGCCAACCGAATTAAAAAGTGCATTTTGGTTTTAACAACCAACCATAAATGCGGTTAGTACAACCACATACAAATTTTATTGCTGAATATTTTAGTTGTTGCAACTAAAATTGAGTTGTAATAACCGATTTTGTTGTGAACCCCAATCTTCAGATGTACCAACTGATTTCAGTTGTAGTAACCAAATTGCAGTTGGCAAATGGCTAAATTTTTCTCTGTGTCTACACGTTAGAGATAAATCACAATTTTAAACGCAGTTTTTGAGACAGTAATGCTTATAACTCATATCTGCAAAAACTTTTGAAATTTACCGACAATTGTAATTTTTTACAATTTTTTTTTTTTTAATTTTCAACTTTATTCCACTATAACTTTTGCGACCCTCGTTCAAATTGTTGCACGCGAACGGATTTAAGTTTTTTATATCAAGTATTTCGAGTTTACAAAGCGTCATCGATGTGGCATAAACAAATTTTTATTTTTTTTATTCCAAATATTAAAAATATGACATTCAAACCATTATTATCTCTAAACCAATTAGGATATTACCCTTATATAGATTGCAAAAAATGTTGTTTTGTTCGCAAAATATAATGTATATTTTTGAACATTTTTACAATTTTTACAATTTTTGTGTACTTTGTGATTTTTCAAAACTGATACTTAAGGTATTAAAAAAACTTTGGGTTCTTTACACTTAAGTGATAAATCAATAAAGTCTACATAGCGTCATTGATGTGTCTTCAAAAAAAATTTAATTATTTTTTCGCTCCAATATAAAAAATATTTTGAAAAATGTCTATATAGATTACAAATCTTATCGTTATCTGTTGTTTTTTTTTGTTTCTGTATCTTTTGATACATATACACTTTGTCAAAAAGTCGAAACAACTGCATAAAATAAATTTTAGTTACCAAAATGCAGTAATTTTGGTAGGTTGTGTAAAAACTCAACCGTCAAAACGAGTAGTTCGAAACTGCAAACTACTCTAATATTGAGTTTCATGGTATACTCGAGCTACTCGGGTTTGATCGGGCACTGGTATTGAGCTCATTAAAATCTTTTATTTGGTGTTCGTTTTGACGGAATTGATATATTCGCTAGGAATCAAAAAGAATTTATATTTTTTCACTTTATATTCCGTCATAAAGATTCACTCTAGAACTCAGCATTTAATTTATTCATGTTACTATGAAAACGATCATAATGTCTGTTTATAACTTGTTCCCTATATTCCTTAAATGTTTGATAACATAAAATGCATTGGATGTTACAAAAAGCATTTTTTAACATACAATATTTATTGAGTGTAATCATTAATTTATTTTCTGTAAACTTGAAAAAAATATTAAAGCATCCGCTGAACATGAGCATTCGTCGCTGTCTCACCGACGACTAAATGCAAGAACATAAGAATGCGTGGGTATTGGTATTTAACAATTGTTGAACTAAACGCCCCTACCCTGCTCTAGATACCTTAATATGTTCTGAAGACATGTGTTTTTTATAGAAAGCGACAAACCATTTCAAAATTTGTCAAAAGTTCATAAAATTTTTGGGCTTAAAAATTTGAAAATGCCTCTTTTGACTCGGAGGTGTTGTATACTCGCAGATTTGAATGTTGTAAAGGAGCAAAAATAGACACTTATGTTTGTTAACTGCCCAATCTCATGTTTAAAGGTTAAAAAGTAGGGTTAAAAATTAATATGCTTTTGTATGAAAACCTGCCTTTAATTTAAGAAAACCAGATTTATTTGAAAGCCTATACAGTGGACCCAGAGTTGCCACATTTTTGAATTATTTGAAATATAGGGGAAAAAGGCTCTTCGGGAAAAGTCGCATAAAACCAAACGGTTTCGAATATCGGAAAAGCTCAGACACCCCCTTGATGAAATTAAGTAGACATTACTATGAATTTATTTTAAGATTTAATGTTGCTCAAAACACACTTTTTTAAGTAACAAATATACTGGAAAGACTTTATGCATAATTTGCATACCAGTGAATATGTTTTTAAAAAGACTTTCATTTGATACCAACTTTTTTCAATAGAACGAAATAAACCGAAAAAACCTAAAATGTGGTAATTTTTGACCACACTTAGTAGCGCCTAAACATGAGATTGAGCAGGTTAAAAAAAAACCACGGGTCCCTTAAATTGTTTCTCTACAACATATCAGAAGTTCATTAAGATATGCCGCTGCGGGTCGCGAAACTCAGAAACTCAGTTCACGCTATACGCTAGCCAATTTCAAATATAATTGTGAATGCCTGACGCATGCATTTTCAAGAATTTTACGTCAATTCCTTATAAGTTTGTGATGCTCAAACTGCATAAAATTAATTGTAATACTCTTCACAAAACTCAATTCTATTAAATGGTGCAAACACCCTATGAAACAACTGGCAAAGTTTAACAATTGAAGAACTTTGACCTCACTTGCATACCACCATTCAACTTTGGAGCGATATGGTAATTAATTTTTTAGTGAATGTATCTCCCAAGTCTATTGACACCATTTTCTTTTTGGTTTAGATCTGACAGTTAAAAAAATGAGCAAAAAATACAATTTATGAAAAAAACTCTTGTCAATTTTAAGCGATTTCTTTAATTTTTCGCGTTTTAAGTGGACATCAATTCTTTATGTGAAGAGTTCTACATAACCCTGTCCATCTTTTCTTTGAATTCAAAAAAAAAAAACTTAAGTAATATGTGGTATCTAAAAGCAGTTTAAACAAGTGTAAATAAATTTTTAAAACCTCCTATAACCTTTTTAAAACTATTTTTAAAATAAACTAAAAAAAAAGAATTCAAACTATCACATGCCTTTTACTTAGTTCTTATGGCACTACCCTATTAAAAGTTAGCGGGCCTTAAAATAGGTGTTCCTTTAACCCATTAATGCCCAGATGTATTTTTTTTTTTAATTTTGTGACAAAATTGTTGAACACTCTCACTTTTCTTCAGAGCATGCTAAATTGTAACAACTCTGCTGGCAACTTAAGTTGCCAATGGGCATTAATGGGTTAGTGCAACATCAGTAAAAAATGAGTTGAATTTCTTTTAAAGTTTTATGATTTGTATTAAGTGCAATAAGTGAATTTGTCTATTTAAAAATCATACGCATATGGAATATTGTACTCGATGTAGAAAATATCACTCATACGTCATGGAATTTTTATATATATTTTTTGTTTGGTTAATATTTTTGAGATAATGCTCCATAAGTTAAAGTATTTTTTCATTAAAAACTTTTTACCACATTTTCTACTTTCAATCAACTTTATACTTTTCTCGTTTAATATATTTTTTTTTTAATTTCCCATTTCCAAAATATACTTTTTCTTAAGTGGTTAAAATTAAAAGTACACAAATCATAAAAAAGTATGGTTGTTAACATGTCTACAAACACAAGACAACATGCATTTTTATATTCATTTCACTTTCTAAAATTTATTCGTAATTTACTAAACAAAAGAACAACAACAACAACCCAACCGAAGCTATAAAACCAACCTTAGATTCCATCTGTTTAAGCAACAAACAACATGGCCTCAATTTCTTTAAGACAATAGTATCTTCTTCTTTTTTTGTTTTTCATTAAAACAACCCCTCATTTTGCAACAAAAATAAATAAAATGTAAAAAAAAGGTTTTTCTACTTCTGCTTAAGTACACAAAACTTCTGTTTTATGACTAGGGCAACCAAAACTAGCTCTAAAGGAATATTTTAAGAGCTTAAAAAAAGCTCGATAAACAGTCAAATAAGTCGTTAACATTTAAAAGTAAGCCCTTATATTTAAAAAATATATGCCGTAAAATTTTATAATTTTTATTAAAATCGTTACTGTAAAAAACATTTGTTCCTTGGAACTTACAAGGGGAGTTTCGTTTCTCTCCGATCTTAATGAAATTTGGATGTGTGATAAAAACAATAGCATAAATAAGGGACCCGTATTTTTTTAGCGGCCCAATCTCAATTTTAAGGGTTAAAATGTTTGTCCGAAGGTAATACATATTTTTATGGAAACATATCTGAAACTAATGAAATTTAGATTTTTGAACACAGTTTTGAGGTACTCGAGAAAACAAAAATTTGTGTACCAATTGCCTATGTAGTGGGATAGGGTTGCCATTTAGTTAAAATATTTAAAATATAGGTTAAAAGGCTCTTCAAAAAAGTCGCAAAAAAGTTGAAAAATTACGAATTTTGGACATTTGGAATCTCAGACACCCAAACGATTAAATTTAATAGCTTAATGCAACTATAATTATTAACAAAACGCCAGTTTTAATATCATTTAAAACACATTTTTTTTAATTACAAAAATATTTGAAATATTTTGGACCAGTTAATGCGGCTTCAAAAGATCTTTCGTTTGGTATCCCATTTGTCTAAAACTTCTCTGAAACAGTTCTAAATTAGTCGAAAAAACGAAGAATGGGGTAATATTTGACCCCACTTTTTTACGCCTAAACATGAGATTGGGCCACTAAAGAAAATACGTGTCCCATATTTTCTTTATCACACATTCAAATTTTATTAACATCGAAGAGAAATGCAAAGGAGATTTTGTTTTTCTTAGGCTTCAACGTTTAAATTGGTCTATCAAAATTTTTGACAAATTAATTTGTTGTTCTCTCTATCACATGTAACATAAAATTTTCAACTTTCAATGCTAGAAAAAAGCAAAAAAGACTTATTTTTTAAGAAAAAACCTAAGATGAGTTTTTTTTTAAGAAAAAGTCATAAATTACCTAAAATATATAAAATAAGCTAAAATAAGCAAATATCAAAAAAAAAGCTCTCACAAATATAGCTTAAAATTTGCATTATTTCAAGTTCAGAACTTGTGTTCAATCTAAATAGCCCTATCTTTTTAAATAAAAAAAGGCTCTGGCATATTTTTGGTTGCCCTAACTATGACGATGATTTTACATGTTGTAAAATATTGTTGTTTTCGATGCATAAGTAAATATCTTTTCACAGTCTTAAAATGAATGTTTGTTAAGCTTAATGAATGAATTTTTCGTAAGGTGATAGTGCGGATGGTTTGACAAAAAAGGTACTCATTCAAAGGTGTAAAAAATATGTTGAATATCCCATTCCACCTGACACAGCTGTTCATAAAGATACTTAAACTCAACGACATACACTTGTTTTAATAACAAACTCAGCAGCAGTAAAAGTAAAAGGATACAAAAATTAAGCTGGTTATGAAAAATGGAATTTCAGAAAACATTATGAGAGTTTAAATATTGAATTTTAAAATAAAAATTCATATACAGGCAGACTTTTTGGCTGATTTAGGCCATGAAAGTTTTAATTAAATTAATCAAAAATAATTTAAAAAATATTATTTTTTTTTTTACAATTTTATATTACTGTGACAATTATTGAAGGTAACTAAATTGTTTGATAAATCGCATATCGATTAAACACACTAATTATTATTTAACTTTTATTTATATAAGAAGTAACAAAAATACTAACTTCCTGTATTTTTAGTAATTCTATTTTAAAAAAGAACTAAAAAACGTACACCCAAACAAGTTTGACAGTAGAATCGACTGAAAATTACAGTTAACTGTACTGTAAATTCAGTTAAAAAGGCGAAGAAGGTAAAGGTAACTTAAAATTTAGTTATTTTTAACTATTGAAATACAACTGACAAATGCGGTAAAAATAACTATCAATGTGGTAAAAATAACTGACAATTTTTTTACTATAAAAATTTTAAAACCACATTTTGAAAAATTTTTAACACTACTATTTTTAAATATTATCGGTGTTTTCAATACAGTTTTAAATAAAAAAACTATTTTTTTCTTTTAATTATAATAAAAACGTGTATATCCTAAAAATGCAAAGTCAAAATTCCAAACGGTGCTACAATTATAACGTTTTTATGTATTTATAAATAAGTATAAAGTATTGAAATTTTATAAGTATTATTTGCAAACTAATAGCTTATCAATAACAAGAAATATTAACTAAACGAAAGTTTTTAAAACTCGACATAATATTTTTTTTAAATAACTAACAAACATTAACTATTTTCTGCAAAATTACGGTTTTGGTAGTTGTTCATTAAAATACCAAAAATAACTTAAATAATTTTCAAAATAGTTGTTTTGTATTATTTCATATAAGAACTACTGTAATTGCAGTTAAATAACGTTCTATTGATTACTAAACAAACAACTGTCATATAGTAACTGTAATACTTTTTTAAGTTTAGGTAATTCGCTAAGAGCTTATGTTAGTAAATCCCCAGCATTTTCAGCTTTAAATCATATTTTGTAAAATTTGTAAAATTCATAAAACTTTTAATTTTAATAATTTTTTTAAATTTTTTAATTTTGACTCTTACCTTTGAACCAAAATCGGCACCGTCTAGAGTTGTGCGATTTGGCGTAAATTGTCAACATGAACAACATGAACAGCTTTCATCGTTGAGAGCCCTAAAAACAGAAAAAGTGCATTTTGAGAACGACCCTAATAATCATGGGGCTTGTATATGATCATTCCATTTAAAAAAACACAACAATATATTAGTAAAATGTATTGTAAATCAGGTATACTATTTTAAAGCAAATTTTTTGCTAAAATTATGTTTTCAGCTAAAAATTTAGTTATTTAGTTTTACTAATATTTTACTGATGTGTTACTAAATTATTTTGCTAAAAAAAATGCGCTGATAAGCACATCAATAGCGTGGACAACAACGATATTGAAAGATAAACGCAGAATGAAGTAGATGTCGCTGCATGTCAAGATGTAGTAGTGACGAGGAGAATGATATTAAAAAGCAAAGCTCTAGTAAGATATATAAAAAACCAACCATGGAAGATTTTTGTATCTATTTTTCATACATAAAACAAAATTTTGGATTAAAATAGCAACAACAACGAATACACGCATTTTTTAATTTTTCTTATTGCAAAAAAAGGGTTGTATATATTATATTTTGTTATTTTTTCGTTTCGTTTCAATAATTATCTGCGGCACTTGCGTTCCTTTAAAAGAAAGCTTCATTTAGAAAACCATTGATATAATAAGTTGAAAGATAATTTTGTTTATGTTATATGTATATAATTATTTCTGTGTTTTAGACATTACATTAATTCACGTCGTCAATGTGGGAGCATAAACATTTATATATTTTATAACGCATTGTAAATTATTTTTTAAAGAATCACAACAATATGTTTTATGATTTTCAGCAAATAAATCAACTAAAGTATAATTTTTCTACAAATTTGTTGAGTTTTTTCAGTCTACTAATATTCAGCAAAAATTTTATTAAATTTTAGCAAAGTTTTTTTTTTATTTCTAAGCCACTAACTGTCAGAAAAACTTTTGCTGAATCTACTAATTTTGTTGCTAAAAATAAGCTCGCAGATTTTCGGCAAAAGATTTTGCTGACATTAGAAAGTTTTTTTGCAAGCACCCTCATTACCAAAATTTTCTGCTGACTTTTCTAACTTGTTTTTGAGTGTAGGGCAACCAAAAATCATCTTTAAAAACAATGCTTAAAAAAAAGCTCGTAAACAGTAAAATAAACTGTAAACATCTAAAAATAAGCCATAAAATTTTAAAATTAAACCGCTAAATTTAATTTTTTCATTAAAATTGTTACTACAAATAAAATGCGCATATAATTTATTCCTTGGAATTTCGTCAATCAAGCAAAACTGCAATATAGAAATTGTTTTTCTTAAGCTTCAAAGTTCAAACTGGGGTTAAAAAATATTTTGACAAATCAATTTTTTGCCCACTTTGAATTAAAAACACCAATTGCCAGAGAAAAGAAAAAAAAACATATTTTGGAAGAAAAAAGCCAAAATAAGCATAAAGCTTAACAAAAAAGCTTAAAATTTTCATAATTTCAATATCAATATAAATAGTTCTATGCATTTAAATAAAAAATAGTTCCATCCTAATGATCATTTATGGGTAGAAATATATTCTTCTGTGAATTAAATAATCTGAAACATTTTTAATTTTCGATCATAATGAGAACAAAACCGCAAAAGTAGCGAATACATATACACATTAAATTCGAGGTAAGTTTTGAAAACCCTTTGAGGGTTTTTGTCTACTGATAGTGTAGTTTAATTTTCCAATGACTTCGTTAAGTATACAATTTCTTGTTGCACAGTGTTATCTAGTAAGTACACTCAGGGAACTTCTGCTGTAAATATTTGTACTTGTTTTAGTTGTAATACAGTAATCTTTATTTTTAAGTGAAAAAACAATTGTAGAAGAAATTAAATTTTAGTTTATTTCAAAAAACAAACCACATCAAATTACTGTATAATGATTTTACATTCATTTTATACAGTAGTTTTTTTTTTTCTTTAAAAAAATAAAAAAAAAGTATCTTTATTTTTTACTACAATTGTGGTTCATTTTTTGAACAGAAAAAACCAAATGACAATGTTAGTTGAATTTACTGAGATGTAAGTCGTCCTTTCTTTAAGTGAACTTTCATTTGTTTTTAACTACATTTGAAGTTGTGTTTACCTACATAATATTCTATGCCTATAGGCACACTTTCATAAACTATAATTAAGGGAAACATTTTCTGAAAACTCTGGTATTGCTGACAATGCTGGATATTTTTACTGCTACAAAATAATTCAAATATAAGTTGTTGTTCTTTCTAAATAATTTCATATTTTTCCAATTTCCTTGAAATTCATCCGTATCCTCCCCCTATTTTGCCAATAACAAACACAAACACACACAAAACCAACAACATTGAACTTTTGTTTCATAAATATTTACCTATTATCACGCATACTACGTACATAAAGTGGTTTGTTGTACATTTTACGGGTTAATTGAAGCTTAAATTTTTAAATAATATTCAGACGCCAGGATAACTTTCCTTTTAAAGAAAACAAAAACAATATGCAGCTGTTGTTTACAGTTGTTAATTTACATGCGTTTTAACAAAAAGAAACCCACTTGAACATGTTTAAACAAGGACCAAGTAGTCACCCCTATAACTAAAGATTGTACGCGTTACGAAACGTATTAATGTAAAGAGTAAACTCATATAATACTCATACGTACATAATAATAAAATATAATTTTATAATAAAAAAAAAAACTGAAATTTCACGCTATTTTTTATATTTAACAACACGACGCATGAAATGTAAATAAAAAATGCAATTTTTTTAGAATAAGGTAAACATACAGTATAGAATTACATGTAATACTTTACATTATATATAGGGGAATTTAGGGTGAAATGGTAATACGATTTCAAAGACTTTCATATCATTCAATAGACACTTCTTACAGAGTGATTAGTGGCCCGAGTAAAAAATTATATATAAGGATATATTTTTTAATATAAAATTATATGATCATATAACATAATAGCATATGTATCAATATGTATTTATATATAATAATATTTTCATAATGTCTTGCAAATCATATATAAGCACATCCAATCATGTATAAAAAAAATACTCTTCCGAATTTTATATATGATAATACATCCCTAGTAAAAAAAATTATATGTAACAATATATTCTTAAATATAAAAATATATGATTATATAAAAAAACATATGCATCTATATATATTTATATATAATAATGTTTTCAAAATGTTTTACCAAAAAAAAATTTATGTATAAGCACATCCAATCATGTAAAAAAATATACTTTTCTGAATTTTATATATGATAATACATGGTTGATAATTTTAATACATTTTTTATAAAATTTGATATAACCCAATACATAATTATATATAATACAAACATCAAAAACGCCTCCGACGTTTCGTTTGGGGTTTTTTTCCAACATCTTCAGGGAGAATATTTTATTAGATCTGGCAACCACATAAAACATAAATAAGAAAAATATAATGTAAATAATAACAACATATAATTTTAACATTAAGTGTACTCGATAACACAAATTTTTTTAAAAATTTGTAAAAGTTTTTTTCTGGAAGGTGTTCGTTTACAAAAATACTCAGTAAAAAATAGTAAGAAGAGAGAGTAAAGTGACAGGTTGTTGACAAAAAACTTACAAGTTTTTACTGGATAAATTTTTGCCAATAAGAATTTGTAAGAAAAAAACATATGATTGAAAAAATATGCCTGTATTTTTAGTAAACAAAAACAAATATTAAATTAAATTATAATTGTTTACGGTTTTAAAGTGAAAATTATTAAAGAATTAACTATGGAATAAGTTTAAAAACATTCTAAATTATTTCTGGTCGATAATTTCAATTAACTTTTATCTTTTCCATAACGACCAGTTGATTTTTTTTTAATATTTGGTATTTAAAATCAGCTGTTTTATATATTTTACCAATTGTTACAAATTTCTACTTTTTTGTAAATTTGTCTTACTCTCTGTAATTTTGTTACTGAGTAATTTTTACTGGACTTTACTGGGAAAGTAATCGAACACACTTATTTTTAACAAAAATTCACTTACAAATAATCCCTTTTTGTCAATTTTACATTATTTTAAAAATATATATCACAGCTTTTTCATCAAACGACACAAAACACATATATGTATAATTTTATAAAAATAATTGTAAAAATCAAATAAAAAATATCACAGTAAATAGAACTTAATAATGCTCAAATCACAGTAGAGTTAGCACTAAATTATTGCTACAGTGTAGTTAGCGTTGATGTTATCTATATCTTCCCTCCTATTTATTGCACTCGTGTTACGTTGTTGGATTCTAAGACTTTCTAATGTATAGCGTTTTTTCTCTCTTCTTTCTTTGTCTAAAATCTTAACATTTTCTAGATCAGCTGTGTGTCCCTCTTAAAAACAATGTTGCGCTAGTGCAGTATTATGTCCTCTTATATTTGCGGAAAATATCTCATCATATATAATTTTTATATAAACTTTTTTACTGGGGGACTAACTTATTTGTCAACTAACTCATTTCCAAAAAAAGATATTTTGGGGGTGAAGTGAGAAATTTGAGGCGGAAGTGATAACATAAAAAAATATACCAGAATAAAAAATAATGGATTATACAGCTATTTATAACATATGATTAATAGAATAACATGTGCTTTCCCAATCCATAAATGATAATATCATTAGAAAAAAGGTTCTTCTGTTGAAAAAGTGTCGGAAAATCACTTGATAAACAATGTTTCTAACATTGGCAAAATATTAGAGTAACCATGGGAATCTACAAATAGTTTTTCCAAAATAAAATGAAAATAAAGTTTATTTATAATTTTTTTTGGTCCTGTTTCTACTTAGCTTAAAATGTAATATCTGCTGGATCGTCGTTGGAGTATTCCATCACTGTCATAAGGTTTGTTGGAAACAACTTGCCAGCGTTGGGAGAACCCAAAATTAAGTTGGTCTTAAAAAATCTTTTCCACAAATAAAAAATGTAAATTTTATTATAAAAAAACAATATTAACACACTTTGTCCTGATTACAGTTATACCCCATCTGTTATGTTTGTTGGGCCAAATTGCGCCAATTTTAAAATCATTAAATACTATATATTTTTTGTAATTGAGTTTTTCTTTTATAGTTTCCAATTTAGGACATTTTTAAGTGATAATAGTAAAAAAGTACTTAATTTTTTTTGTATCACTATTAGGTTCTGGCTGAGTACAAAGGAAACAGGTAACAACAATAAAAATATAGTTAAGCCTTTTAAATAAGCCTTCATAAATATTTAAATATAATGATTAATTTTTAAACATCAAGACACATTTAGAATAACGTCTAAAAAGTGTTAATATTAGAAAACACAGAACTTACAAATTCACCCCCATTGCCACACTAACCCAAATTGCCTTAAATAAAAATATGGATGTGTTTGTATTACACAAATAAATTGGTTAATCAAGCTTACATGATGGTTTTTTAAATTGAACATTTTTGAAAAAGACATGGGGTAGCATCTTACACTGAAGGAATTAACAGCGTTATTCAAAATCTGCCTTGTAAATGAGCACTTGGGGTGGTAAACAGAAAAAAACAATTGCCAATAAAATTTCTCTCTTTTAATTAAAAGTTTAACAATTAAATGTTTAATTTAAATCATTTAATTGTTACAGTTTTTATAACTTATAATGGAAAAAAATTACAAAATTTAAAAAATATCAAAATAAAAAAGCATTTAAAAAAATCGCAAAAAATTGGCAAAAAAAAATATTAAAAATTAGCTCTAACATTGAGAAAAACCTCTTAAGTATAAAGAAGTTGTTCAGGTAATTTTATCTACTTTAGTTTTTGAGAAACACATGATCTAGGGATCTAGCCAATCAAGTCGAAATTTAGAACCAGTGATTTTTTATTTTCAATTTATTCAATCTTTTTAAGTTTTGGGTATTTTTTAATTTTAGCGTTTTTTTTTGAAACTGTATTTTTTTTTAATTTTTGGTAGTTTTTTTCTAATTTGAATAAAAGTTTTAAAATTATCTAGTAAACATTTGTTTGAAATAAAAAACCAATTTAATTAAACTTTTAATAGTTATAATTAAAATATTAATTGAAACTTAATTAGTTAAATAGTTTCAAATTATTTTAATTGATAATACAATTCCCAAAATAGGCCTGAATTCAATTAAACTTTTAATAGTATTTACAAATACAGTAAAATATAGTAGTACAAACAAACAAAAATAAAAAGAAAAATCCTGAAATTTTATTAACTTTTGAAATTTGTTTACAACGCTTATAGCGAACTTCACTTATACATAACTTGTCCAGTCCCTACGAGTCCGTTATGCCTGCACTCCGCTGTATTTTAATTCAAACTCGATTTTAGTTTTTTCTCTGTGTATAGTAATGTTTGGGGGATTTTTATCTTATACAAGCTTTGTTACCGGTAGTTTTGTATATCGCAATATATTTAGAAGAAAATTGAATTATTTTTCACTCCAAAATTTCTCTTTTAATAAATTTGGTAAACCTCTTTTTTGGATTTTCAATTTCACGATTTAGATTTCTATCTTAAATGCTTTGTATAGGTCATTTAACATTTTCTCTTGTAAACTTCAAAAAGTCTACCTTTAGTGTGCCGGCAGATAACTTAAGAAATGGAACGTTAATGGAGAACGTCCGTATTTTAGTTCCTCCCAGTAAAAGTTTTTAAAAGCCCATTCTAAGTATATTCCACACCTTCACTAAAAAGAAGTCAGTAAAGGCAGCAATATTCTTGCTGGGAAGATACTTGTAGAAAAATTGCTAATATCAGCAATAAAAAAAAAAGTGGGTAAACTTTTTGAAGAATTTAATTTAATATGCTTCTGTCGAAAAAGTATTTTATCTGTGATTTAACTAGTACACTTATTAAAAATGTAATTCTCCCAGAAAAATGGTATAGACAGACTGTCAAGAGCTACCTCCTTTTTGTTCCTCTCGTATTATTTTCCAAAATTCGATCTAAGCTAAGACGAATGTAAATTCTTCCTGGCTTCAGCGGTTTGTCTATGACTTTAGCGGAAACTTTCCTGTCTCTCCGAATGAAATTCAAAAAATCCCGCCTAAGCGGATGTGTACGCAGAAATAGGAATCCAAATACAAAATTTCAAGATCCTAGATTAAGCTGTTCGGCCAGGCAGTCAAGAAGGACACACATACCATTTTTTGAGTTCCGTGCTTTAATGGTTTGACAAGGCAGCCAAGAATATACTTTTCCCTTTTTGACCCTCCCCATAAGATTTTGCAAAGATCATACGGATCATCTTTACTCAGGATACATACAGTAAAACCCGGTTAAGACGAACTCCGAGGGACCAAAAAAATTAGTTGGTCTTAAGCGAGGTTCGTATTAAGCGGTTTTTTTAACGATAAATAATATGTATTTATTGAAACAGAAACAAGATTTTAACATAAATAAAAACGAAAAAATAAAATTAGCATTTCATGCATTCACAATTAAAAATTCAATTATAATTCTTTATTAAAAAAAAAAATCTGTACTTTTTTTCCGAATGACTGAATTAACGATTTCATTCGTTATAAGTTTTTCTATTACCAAAATATGTTTGTCATCTTCTTCGGTACACGATTTTGTTCGAATATATCACTTGACAAATTTTCAACATCGGCAGGATTAACAATTTCTAATATTTCTTCACCTGAAAAAGTATGTGACGTCAAAACATTAGCATCTATATCTAGAAAGTCATCCACGGATATGAAATTCATATTAGGTCTATCCGATTAAACGGATAAAGAGTGTACTAAACATGGTAATTTGTATGAAAACGAGTTTTTGGGACTGCTTAAAACATTTCGTAATAACCGAGGGTTCGTGTTAACCGAGTTCGTATTAAAAGATGTATTTTGTATGAAAATTGTTGCCAAAACGTCGGGACTTTTAATTAGTTCGTATTAACCGAGGGTTCATCTTAACCGAGTTCATCTTAAGCGAGTTTTACTGTACAAATATTCAAGTCCCACGCATTAGCTGTTTTCAAAGTCCGCCATGGGGGAGACTTTTCCACTTTATGCCCTTCCCCAAAGAAATTTACAAAAATTCGCTTTAAGGTAATGTTTGTTAGGAATTAGGTAAGTCCCACAGCGGTGTGACAAGTCGCACAACTGGGTGACTTTTCATATTTTTGTCCCTCCCCGTTTGAACTTCCTAAAATCATGTCTAAGTGCATGTCTAGCATTTAAAACTAGCATACACAACTTTAAGTTCCTCAGTCAAGCGGTTTGTTCAGGCCGCCAATTAGTAGGATTTCCCCTTCACGCCTGTTCCCATAGAAATGTTCAAAAATTCCGACTAAGTTGATGTCTACATATGTTAGGGGACCCATATACCAACTTTAAAGTTCCTAGCTTCAGCGGTTGGTCATGACGCCGTCTTACGCAACAGAATAGAGTTGTGATACTTTTTAAGGCTAAAGCGCATTTTGTTTAAGATCGCTGAAAAAAGCTGTATTTTAAAAACTCGTTTTTTCATGTTTATAAAAAATATTTATTAATTACAAATCATTTATCTATGCCGTTGCCAAATCCCTATATGGTACACCAGACGGGTATACAGGGGGAAACAACTACGTCATTTCCTCCCCGAAAATACAATTTTTCATTACAAGAATGTAAAAAAGAGTAAAAAAGTGAATCTAAAATAATCTAACTTAATTCCTTGAAAGCCTTTTTCTGGCATTCTTACGAGATCCAAAAAGAGATATGAATGATTTTGAAATTTGTTTTTAACATGCGAAACACATACAAAAATTCACAAACCACTTCAGGCTACTAGACGTATGATCATTTTTACATCTAAATTAATATTGCTCATACGCGCAGTGGGTATTTGGAAAAATATAATGGTAACAACTACACATCTTTTCACTACTAATCCGATAAGTGTGACACAGTTTTTAAATAGTAAGAGATGTGTTAGTATGCTGGCATATTGTAACTGCGCCACCCTGTTTAGGTAGAGGGTGTATTAATTTGACTTCTTAATGTATAAAATATTTTTTAAAGCGTGCAATAAAATATTTTTTGAAGCGTGCAAACACAACTAAAAATAAATGGATTATTCCAAATCCAAAAACATCAGGTTATAGGCCAACACCTTGAGTATTTTTTTCTAAAGACAATTTTCTTGTGATCACGTCCCCTTCACATTAGGGGACATGTATACTCAGGAAACTTCTGCTGTAAGTATTTTTAGTTGCTTGAGTAGTAATGCAGCATCTTTATCTTTAAGTGAAAAAAACAGTAATTTGTAGAAGAAATTTCAGTTTTGACAACGTTTTTAGTTCATATAGAAAAACAAACCACATCAAATTACTGTACTATGAATTTGCATTCTATTAAAATGCTTTTTTGGTATTTATTTAAAGAAATAAAACAAATAAACGTCAATTTTTTACTACATTTGTTTTAATTTATCAACAGTCAAAAACAAATCAAATTCAAAATAGTTGAATTTAATGATATGTAGGTCATCCTTTTTTCAAGTGTTATTTCATTTGATTTTAACTGCATTTGCAGTGATTTTCACCTGCATAATATTGTAAGCGTACCCTAAAGTGTACTTATGTTAAAAACCCCTCATAGAAATGTTAAAAACCCCTCTTGAAAGTTTTTTTTACTAACTTACAGCGAATTGCTTACAGAAACTGCCTTATCAGCTAAAATGTTAGTTAAACACTTTTACTAAAAAAAAACTAATATTATATTAATGTTTAACAAAATTTTTGTTTCTATAAGGTGGCGCAAAAGTAATCCTCCTATCAGAAAATGCTATACATAATAAATACATAATAAAAAAAAAACATCGGAAGGTTATTTTTGCGCCACCTTATACCAAAATTGTGCTGATAAACGCTTGCATATCTAAAGTGGCGTATACACTGCATGCCCAGTAGGAAATTTACAAAAATTCCATCTCAGATGATATTTATATGGAATTAGGAAATCACATACCAATCTACAAGTTCCTCACTTTAATGGTTTTACCAGGACGCCAAGAGCTAGACTTTTCTTCTTTTTGCCTTCCCGTAGGAATTCCTCTCTTTGCCCTTCTTAGCAGATATCCACGTTGTATTTAAAACCAACATACAAAATTTTAAAATCCTCGCTTAAGCGGTTATAGATAGAAGGCAAATACGTATGGTAATAAATCTTATTACCGGTCACAATACCTTATTTAAGCATATGGTTAAGATAGGTAAAAAAATTGAGGATACATGCATATGGTGCAGGGATGCTGTGGAATACCCTGCACTTTCATTTGAAAGATTTAATATTTTAGGTTGCTCTATATTTCGGGACCATCATGATATTCGCAGAATTAACCCCTGGACGATGTTGACAAATGTCAGGACTTCAAATTGAAATGCATCATTGGGTGCATTGTTTTCGAGGAGGAAGAACGACACCGGGAATAATAATGGCCCTGTCTGCGTCTCGATGAGCGTTGGTTATAACATCATTACTGCTGCAGCCCTTTAAACCTAACCTAACCTGAACTAAGCGGTTCGTCTGTGCCGCCAATTGGAGTCACTTTGCACTTTTCAAAGCTCCAGCCTATTTGGTTGTCTTTATAGGAAAAGGAACTCACATACCAAATTTCAAGCTTTCACTAGATTGGTTTGGCCAGGCCACCAAAAGGTGTACTTTTCCCCCTTTTTTATCGCGTTCCTGGGCAAAATTGCAAAAAGTTCCATATGTTTTAGGTCTTATTTCTTATTTATAATTACAGCTTTCTAGCCAAAGTGGCTTAGGCAGGCCGCCAAGGAGGAGATCTTCCTCTTTTTGCCATTCTCCTTAAAAATTTAAAAAAAAAATTTTTCCATACACCATGCAGGCGTACAAAATTCCGTTAATACAATAAGTATTTAATTTTTAACGAATACCGAATAACAATCGACTTAATAAAAGATTTTTTCTATATTTGAATATTCCATTTTTAATTCACTTAAAATATAACTCTTTGAATGCAAAACTACTTAAAATTCTTTCAATTTTCGTTTTTTTTTTCAGTTACATCCAAGTTGTCGTACTTGATAAACTGTTTCATATTTCCACTTAAACTTATTTACAAAAAAAAAAAAAAGAAATACAAAGTGCAAAGTACTGATGAACACTACGCGAGCAGTGTTGTTGCTTTGTTGTTTGATGATGATTTCTGGGCTTCTTATTACACTAGACTACACAACACTACACCACTTCAGATGAATAACAAGCTGGTGGAAAAAGATGTTGTTTGTTCATTCCTTCGCTGTTTGGCTGGTTGGTATTTTACACTTTCATACTCATTTTGCCCCAATACCATATTTTAAAATATGCTGTAAGCGTCGTCTTTCTTTGACACTTAAAACATTTTCCAGTTGTTCTAGTGTCAAGTTGATCTCGCGTTTTGAGTGTAAAGGAAGCCAAAGTGTTGTTATGGCAAAGGTTCTAAAAGTAAGATAATACAAAAAAGAAACAAATAATTGTACATACTTATAAATTGTTATTTATGCAAAGGAAAAAACAAGGTCAGTAAGAATATTAATATTGTTTTAAAAATTCAATTTCAAAATTTAATATTAGCCTATGAAAACATTTTATTTTAAATTTAAAGAGACACATTTTAATAGTTTTATACGAAGAAAGCAACATTTTTTCTAAGGATTTTTTGTTTTTTAGTTTCACATTAACAGGAATTCATATAAAGAATTCCTGGATCCTGGAATTTTTAAACCTTAGCAGATTTTTCCATAGGGTTTTTTCGCCGCTTAATGGAATTGAGTTTTTAGAAAAGTATTTAAAAATGGTGTAATTTTATGCATATTGAGGTATACAAATTTAATGCCAGCACATCGGATACGAACATCATAATCTTATAAGGAGTTGGCGTACATTTTCTGAAAATGTATGTTTTTTGCGTCTGACATTTACAATTATATTTGAAATTCTCAATAAGGCATTTTAAAAATTTTAAACGCAAAAACTTTATGAACTTTTTAAAAGTTTTGCGAAATTTAATTATTTTTTTCGAAAAAAAATGTTTTGCGGTCTGATAACCTTCTTTCATTTGAAGAAAACGGCTGCTGAAAGTTGTCGATTGTTGGTAGAAGCTTACGGCCAACATGCACCAACTCAAAAAACTTGTGAACGATGGTTTGCGCGATTTAAAAGTGGAGAATTCGACACAGAAGACAAAGAGAGGCCCGGTCAGCCGAAAAAGTTTGAAGATGAGCAATTGGAAGCATTACTCCACAAAGATTGTGGTCAAACGCAAGAAGAACTTGCATTATCATTGGGATTCACACAACAAGCCATTTCACTACGTTTAAAAACATTGGGATTTATTCAAAAGCAAGGAAATTGGGTCCCATATGAATTGAAGCCGATAGACGTTGTAAGGCGATTTTGCATGTCGGAAAGGTTGCTTAAACGCTACAAAAAGAGCAATTTTTGCATCGTATGGTTACTAGTGATGAAAAATAGATACATAACGATAACCCCAAGCGCAAAAAGTTATATGTAAAGCCCGGCCAACCATCCAAAACAATGCCGAAGACAAATATCCATGGCGCCAAGGTAATGCTCTGTATTTGGTGGGATCAGAAATGTGTTTTTTATATTATGTGAGCTGTTGACATCGGGACAGACGATCACAGGGTACCTATACCGAACACAATTGATTCGTTTGAAGAAAGCAATCAACGAAAAACGACCAGAATATTTGACCAGACACGAGGCCATAATCTTCTATCATGACAACGCTCGTCCACATGTTGCAAGACCGGTCAAAAACTATTTGGAAAACAGTGGATGGGAAGTTTTGGCTCACCCGCCTTATATCCCAGACCTTGCAGCTTCTGGTCATTAAGTACAGCTAACTCCGAAATTTTGTCATTCTAGCATTGTTAGTTTAAGAAACAAATACTCCAAACTCGTTTTTTCTTATAATCGGACTTTGTCCACAAATATTACAACATTTGCCTTGATAGACTTTATTTCAATGACCAAGATCTAAATGAAAATGGAGCAAAATTGATTATTAATGGGTTTTTTGTTAAAGTTCTGCCTATTAAGGAGGTTCTAGCTTTTCTAAAACTTTGGGTTCTGATGAGATCTTTAGTCAGATCGAAATACTAGTATCAACCTAGCTAATATGATTGATTTGCTTTACGTTTGTAAATATACGGAGGTTGAAAGCTCGTTATAAATTGAAAATAACATAAAAATAATCTCGATGTATATAAAAACAAGAAACTAATATAACTGTAAAAAATATTACTTGAGCCAGAGTACACACTAAAATTTTTTTTATATAAATAGAACATTTATGGTCTTCAAAGTTTAGTAACGTCATGATGCTTGTTACGAAAAGACCTAACTACGTGCTTGATTACTAAGAAGACAAGAATGGAGCAAAATTGATTATTAATAGGCTTTTTGTTAAAGTTCTGCCTATTACGGAGGCTCTAGCTTTTCTAAAACTTTGGGTTCTGATGAGATCTTTAGCCAGATCGAAATACTAGTATCAACCTAGCTAATATGCTTGATTTTTATAGAGAAATATAACTTTGAAATGGAAAAAAACATATATGATTTTTTAAAATTCACATGAAATTTACTTTATTCGAAAGATTATCTTCCGGCATTATAATTTAAATATGATTTCAGGCATATACATGTATAAAAAACGCCCTTTACTTTTTGCTCCCATTTTGCAGAAGAAATACAAAATTCTCTTCTTTCTCTTCTTCCCGAAGAGTAAACACAATGTTAATATGAAATCTTTACAAAAAAATCGCGTCTTTAACACTAAAGTCGCATTTTTCACTAATGACAATCTTCTAGTAAATGAGCGTTATTTAGACAAACTAATTTCATTGATTTTCGTTCAATGTAACACTTCATAAATATGATGAAGCTGTTTCATAAAAGTTCAAAATGAAGACAAGCTTCATCATATTTATGAAATGTTTCATAAATATTATAAAAATATTTAATACTATGTTGAAGCAAATTCATAAAATTTTACGAAATGAAAAATTTTCTTTGGTATCGTACAAACACAATAAAAGCTACAGCCAATGACGAACATTTATTTTTAATATATTATTTTTAAAATACCATATTTTTGCAAATGTTATTCAGAATATATCAATTTAAGCTCAAAACTTCAAATTTAAATTGAGATAATATCAATTGATATTCATTTTTATTAAATTTCAGAAAAAATAATTTAAGTTTAGAACTTTCATTTTGAACAAAAAATGTTAACTGATGTTAATAATTTCCGTTTCCACTAATACTTATAACAAATAAATTTATTTCATTATAAATTGTCATGTTTTAGATTACAATTAAATGTTACTATTAAAAATAGAAAACACTAATTGTAAATGTAAGAGAAGATAACATATTTTTTTGGACACCAATACTATAGGGAGTGCCGCACTTTCGACATCTGCAGCCTCATTCTAAACCACTACAAACAAGAAACTCAAGGTTTAATCTGGTATATATATCAACCAACCGCAGAAAATCGGGAATGTTAATTGATTGATAATATAATGGAATGCAAATAACAGTTTATTTTGCTAAAATCTACAGAAATTTTTGCTAAAAAATTGCTGATTTCACAAGGGCGGACTTTTATTCGCAATAAAAAAACCAAAAAAAAAAACTTTAAAAATTTCATATTTTTAATAATATGTTTGACTATTTTAGCAGATTATTTTGTTACTTTAAATTAACCAAAACTTTTCTCAAATATAATTAAATATTTGTAAATTCAACAGATTTATTTTTGCTACTAAATATTATATTAATAATATTTAGTAAAAAAATCTGTTAATTTTAGCAGTTTCTTCTGCAAGGTAATTTTTAACTAATTTTTAGTAGCTTTTTTTTTTTTGCTATTTTTACAGGTTTATTTCTGTGGTTAATAAAATTAATTTACCTTGATTAAAATTATTTTCACAAAGTTAATTTAAATTTTTAATGAAATAATGAAGATCTATGAAATATTTGTCTTAAATTTTTATAAACTCATCGTCGTATTTATGAAAACTTCGTAAATATAATGAAAAATTGATGACAAACGGTTTATAAAATGTTGTCATCATATGATGAACTTTTTTCCTGGAGTGTAGTTAATATTTAAGTGCATAAATAAAGATCAAGTTTTTTTTTACCTATCTTGTGTAAAAAAGTTTTGTAAATTGTAAAATGAGAATGAAAAAAATTGTACAAATAAATTACTTTATACTCAAAATTAGTCAAAAGGGTTCTTGAGGATCTCAACGCAAACAAGTCACCGGGGCCGGATGGCATATCAGCACTGGTGCTGAAACAGTGCTCTTTTACGTTGGCACGTCCATTGGCAAAACTTTTCAGCTCTTCGTACCGTGCGGCAGTCTTCCCCTCATGGTGGAAGGTGGCCAATGTCCAGCCAATGCGGGTGCGGCTAACAACCCTGAAAATTACCGCCCAATCGCAATTTGCTCTGCGCTCTCCAAAGTGATGGAGACCATGGTTAACTGCCATCTTGTGAAATATTTAGAGACCAATTCACTTTTAAATGATCGACAGTATGGCTTCCGTAGCGGTCGATCTACGGGAGACCTGTTGGCGTTTCTATCGGAACGTTGGAGCCGGTCACTCCACCGCTTTGGTGAGATTAAAGTGGTTGCTCAAGATATTTCCAAGGCGTTCTTTTCTCGATTTATAATGAGTTTTCTCAGAGACCGTACTATACGTGTTGTTTTAGATGGGGTCTCATCAAACGAGTTTCAGCTAAATTCAGGGGTACCGCAAGGTTCTGTTCTTTCTCCTAACCTTTTTCTTATTTTTACTAATGAATGACCTTCTTGGTCAGACCTTCAATCCTATCTACTCTTTTGCAGATGACAGCAACATTGGTCATTCATTTTCATTCGATCACAGGACAAGCTCTTTGGAGATAGAGCGCATGTGGCAGAACATGAATGACACACTCAATCAAGACCTTTCTACAATCTCTGAGTGGGGTCGCGCTAATAAGGTCGATTTTAATGCACGCAAGACCCAATGTTGTATGTTAACCCACATACGGGCTGTGGAATTAACATTGTTATCTGTAGCTATGGATGGTATACACCCAGAGAAAAATTTAGCTATTTGCCAACTGAAATTGGGTTAGTACGACTTAAATTCGGTTATTACGAATTTCAGATGGTTGACACAACTTAACTTTAATTCCCACAACAAAGTTCGGTAAATTCAACAGAATTTTAGTTGCAGCACATAAAATATTGAGAAATCTAATAGAAATATCGTTGAACTAACTGAATTTATAAGTTGATACCATTAATATACACTTTTCAATTCGGTTGGCACTTTATTTCTCTGTGTGTATGTATTGAGGAATCGGATACTCTTGATGTTCTGTGCATGAGAATACAGTGTGATGTCCGCTGGAATAAGCACGTATTCAAAGAGGCATTCAAGTGTCTTGGTTTTCTGAAACATTTCATTTCATGCAAGACTTACTTCACTCCATCCGATCTCCTTACTATTTACACCAGCTATATACGGCCAAAAATGGAATACAATATATGGGCAGCGACTTCAGTGTCTATTCTGAAGCTTCTGGACCGTGTTCAGGGGAGGGCGGTGAAGTTTATCAATGACAGTAGTGTATTCAACTCTATTGTTTTATTGGAGCATCGTCGGAATGTGGGTTGTGTGACACTTTTCTATCGATATTACCATGGGAGGTGCTCATCTGAGATAAGCGAACTACTCCCTCTTTCCTCCTTCCCATACAATATTTTCCTGATCAATACAATGAACTGCATAAGTAGGGGGCATTCCCTGAATATTGGTTAAATTAAAAAAAAAATACTAATTGTGAGATTAAAAACTTTTTAACTAATAATTATATCTGATTTTTAACTAATAATATTATCTAATAATTATATCTGATCATAGCTTAGGTATCAACTATATAAGCAATCTAAAAAAACTGAATCAAATCACTACTATTTTTAGAGCAAGGGTCGATTTGCTACCACTAAATGCAAATAAATACAACAACACAGATAGCAAAACATGTACGCTATGCAACACAGCAGAAGATGAGAACTTGAAACATTTTATGGCAATATGTCCAATATTTAATGAATTCAGAAACAGACATTTTGGGAAGCCACATCTTAACGAAAATGAACTTATCGATATTCTAAATGGCCAAATTGGATGGAATAAGCTCTATAGCTATATCAATAGTGCTTTAAATTATAGAAAAATGATTATTGAAGAATTTGTATGATTCTTAATTTATATCCCAAAAAATAAATATCTATACTTTTATAATTATAATTTTGTTTATCTATATATAACAGACGACTATAAGTCATTGTTAACTATATATTATTGTTTTTCTTTATTTTAAATTTTATAAAATTTTTTGAATAAAGATATACATACATACATACATACATACATACATACATACATATATCTGATGCCAGTGTAACCATAAACGATGCAAATAAAGCAAATGTTTCTTTAAAATTAATTTTTATATCTTGAACCAGTACCACTAACATAACGTTGCTATCAAAAAAACCAATACAACGATCTCTATTGTTTCGTTCGTATTTATAAACACAACACAATTGCTCAAATCGTTGTTTGTAATATAACAAACGGAACAAAACGAAAATGTTTCTTTCGTCAAACATTATTATTTCGTAGTGGTTATTTTTTAGTGTTCATTCAACTTAAACATTAAAACGCGTTTTTAACGTTGTGGTTGCCAAAATAAAGAAATGATTTTTCTGCATGTTATCAATGTTTTTTTGCATTAGTTTTATGAAATTTCACTGGAACTGCTCCGTTGAATCTTTTTATTAAACTAATGCAATTATTCATAAAATTCAATGAAATTATTTTTACTTGTAATATGACATAAACACTAACAACGGTTTACGAATAGGTTTGTTCCATTCCATAAACACAACAAAATCAAACTGTTTGAAATATTGGTTAAACAGAACAAAATCGTTTAGTTCGGTCTCTCATCGAAAACTAGTTTGTGAAAGTGTTTGTGTTCTGTTTATAAATGAAAATGAAAATAAAGAAATGTTCTGTTTATGTTTACTGTGCACAACAAAATGATTGTGTTGAGTTTCAGCAAAAAGCAAAAAAAGCAGAACAATAGAAAAACGTTTGATTGTGTTTAAATTCGAACTCTGTCTTGAACAAATTCCAAAAATGTTTTTAACGGCATCACTCTAAGTTTAAATAGAAAAACTGTCGATGATATTATACAACCCAATTTACTGTCATACAGTGTTATAAAAACATTCATATTTACTTACCTATGCACCCGCATAGCATCAATCGCACTTGGCTGCATGGCCTCCAGTTGTTTAATTTCCTTACGGAATTGTTGATTGTAACAATGAAATGCTTGTTTATACCGCCTTTGGCATATTGTTTGACTCAAAAAAAAAACAAAAAGAAAAACGTTTGGATAATTCAGGATATTTAACCAGAAGTTAAAAGTTATATAATATACAAAAAGAACATGGCGCAAAACTTTACAGGAAATTCAATAATTTATAAATACATTTTTAGTTAGGCAATCTTATTGTTCTTTTTTATCTATATTTTCACACTTACTATGAATCCTGTGGTTGTTCAGTTTGCTGACGTGGTGAATTGTAACCTATTTTACGTGCTATTAGTATGCGATACCATTGTTTTTGTAAAGCATTCATGGGCCTTTTAAAAGGGTTTGAAGAAAAATCCATTTTTTTATTTTGGGGTTTTTTGTTTATCTCGGAATAGAATGATATTTTTCAAGTGCTTTCTGTGACTGTGTAGGAGTAACTAAATTGGGTGTTTAATGCATTTTTAAAAATTGTTTATTTGATTGTCATGGAGAAGAAAAATATGGTAAATTAGTAATCAATACTAGTTAAAGAGATACTTTTTTCAAGCCTTGGGTTACTATGGTACGAAATATTAAAATTGGATATATATAATATTTAGTTTGCATGTTTATAAATTGAGGAATGCTATTCTTAGTATAATATTTGTTCGATTTATTCCTTTATTTAACCCTCTAACGGGTAAGGCTGCCTCAGGGCAGTCTTCATAAAATTTATCACAAATGCGTCAAATAAGCGTTTTATACTTAGAAATTAATATATTCCGATAGAAAACTAAAATTGCTAAATTTTTCGTGTGCCGTCCACGGTTTGGAAGCGAGAAAGCTACAGAGCCAAAATTTCGTAAAACTTCAAAAATTAATTATTTTTGAAGAAACTAAAAACTATTAATAATAAAATATAAGTAAGATTGAAGCTTTATCTTTAATAATAAAACCTTACTTTGGTCCAAGGACTCACAGGATTTTATCATCATCATCATTTTAACTTATAAACTAAAAGACGGATTTTTATGAAATTTGGCAGAAGGAAGGCATTAAGTATTAATAAATAAACAAATTTGCAGTTTGAACAATATAAATTGAAGTTTCGATTCTTTTACGCCTTTCCAAAAACCGAAAATCGTGATATCTTCTTAAATAGGAGCAGAAAAAAAATTGTCTTTGGAGTGTGGTTATATCTTGTTAAGAGAAATAATTTTTGTTCAAAACTTTTCTTTTATAGGCTTTAGTTTTCAAAATGCACCCTAAAATATTTTGGCTCATATCGCCTATATTAGGCAACGATAAACAATTTTAATCTAGTCTAGTATGATTTAAAAATTAATAGTATTTATAATTTTTAGAGAAAAACGTTCGTCTTAACCTCAACATTTCTAAGATAAACAATTTTGTTGAAGAACTTATTATTTGTTTTTCGAGTGGAGCACATAGTATGAATTTCATTGCAAAACATCGTTTGTCAGTTAGAGGGTTAAGACGAGCTTAAAAGCTGGATGCTCCATTACTTGTAGTTTAATACATCAGTATAAGTTTAGAAGAAAATCTAATTTTTTTACAAAATATTTATCTTTTAATAAATTTGCTAAACCTCCTGTAGTGGATGTTTAAATTTCAAGTTTCAGATTTAAACCTTAAAGGCTTTGCATATGTCATTAAACTTTTTCAACCTTTTCTCTAGTAAATCCTAATTATACAATTAAGATTTTATTGAAAATCAAAAAAGACCACCTTTACTGACAAGAGGGTCTCCCGATGGGTTCTCTCCAATATTAATAGAATTTGGATATGCGATAAAGGAAAAAAAAATAAGTGACATTTTATAATAGCGGCTCAATCTCATGTTTATGGGTTAAAAAGAGGGGCAAAGAATTACCCAATTTTTCGTTTTTTTTGACTTACTTCGAATTGTTTCAGAGGTATTTCCTACAAACGGCATACCAAATGAAAGATCATTTGAATACCCATTACTGGTATACGAAACATGTTTCAAACTTTCAAATATTTTTTGTATTACAAAAATGTATTTTAAGTAATATTAAAACTGGCGTTTTGTTAAAGAATTATAATTGGATTAAGCTAAAAAAAAATGCATATTAATGTCCATTAAATTTAATTGAGGCGGTATCTGAGCTTTTTCCAACATTCGTAGTTGTTAGGCTTTTATGCGACTGCTTTCGAAGAGATTTTTAGCCAATAAAGGGTCCGCCAAATAACTTTTTTTTTTTTGAACTCCTGAACCAATTGGACTTTGTATAGCGTCATACCAAGGTCTTTATGCAAAATTCGTCTCAATGATGTCTCCGAAATGTTCAATTGTTGAGAACGACGGTGAATTGATGTTGATGGCGCTTCACGCACACTTTCTGCCACAGCAGCAATATTCTCGGGTGTACGCACTGTTTTTGGCTTTTCACGCTTTGGTTTATCGATGAGGATGCCAGTTTCTTTCACTTTTTTTCACAAGATAACGAACATACGGACCATATTCGTTCAGCGGAAGGATAAAACTAATTATCTGTCAAATCAGACATGGGCTAAGTGTTACCATTCACGAAATAAGCACTAGTTGAAAAAAAAACGTTAGATGGCGGACCCTTTATTTTAAATGTTTTAAATAAATCACAACGCTAACATAATACATTGGCAATATTGGTATCTTAATTTTTATTTTCTCTAGTACATTAAAGCTACGTTTACAAAAAAAATCTGAATTTCATAAATTTCAGACATGTTTCCTTACAAAAATGTATTAACTCATTTAAACCATGCTTTTATTGAAGATTTCAAAAATTGTCTTATAAATGATTCCCTGATTGATATATATAAATGTGCAGTTTCTTTTTCTAGCAGTTTGGGAAGCCATTAAAATGGCGACTTTTACACTTTTTAATATAAATTTTGCTCTATGTTTTTATCGAATGTTTGTGAGGCCATGCGAATTCTTCTTTACTGTATTTTACTTTAGAATTTTTGATATCAAAACAATCTATTGTGTTTTGAATTTATAGTTGAAAATTTTTGAAAAATTGTTTAAACAAAGTTGAATTTTGTAAAATACATACAAACTGTGAAGAGAAAGAAAATATAAATTTTAATAACAAAAAAAAAAAAACAAAATTTGTTCAGCGGTAATTTTAATAAATATAATATCACTAATAAATTGAATGGGTGCTGGTCAGCTATTTCAGCGTTTTAATAAAATCTTGAAAAGGTAATATAATTGTAGTTTAACTGACGAATTCAAGATAAAATAATTTAACGAGATTTATACTTTTACAGCAAATTTTGAGTATCTGATAATTATATGCTGATTTTGGTTGTGCTTAAGAAGTAAATTATTTATACTCCTTAGAAAATTTGTGAAGCGAAAATTGAGAATATATATACTACGGTTCTCTTAAGATGTTAACAATCTGATAATTTATTACTATCATTAAAATTCTGCAATATCATTATAATCGAATTTAATCAACATACACGTGATCAATATTGGTGTTGGACCGAAAATTTGGCATCGTCCATTAAAATAAAATTTGTGAAGTCTGAAACCATTCAAAGTTCATCTTTAACTTTTGACAAACATCAGTCTAGTAAAATTCAATTTCGTTTATAACTGCAAATCGATTCAACTTATTATAAGTATCAACTACAAATTAGTGTCGTGCACTTTTATTTATAGTTTGTTTCATTCACACTTTTACCACACAAAATTTTACTCTACTTACACTAACACAATATACTGTACTTTTGCTATACATTCCTTTTAAACTACACTTAAAATACAAGCCAGGATTTACTTTAAATTTAGAGTTATTTATTGAATACAGAAAATTAAATTTGGTCAAAGCTCCGATAACCCAAGACTACAGGCCTGCAGTCATCGTGGGACGTCATAATGGTGAGTTCATAAAATGAAATTCTTAAAACATATTTTTTTTTATAATAAATAACTTTAAAAGAATATTATTTATATTGTTAAATACATTCCCTTATTTAAATATTTGAATTTTTACATCGTTCTTAAATATACTTTGCAAATTTTTTTAAATTTAATTTTTTTTTCAACCATTAGTGAGATTTAATATTATATATAATATTTTCTTTTAATTTCAAATATTTTAAAATACAATTAATACTTCGCTCTAGATAATAGAATATTTTATTAATTATTAAACAATTATTGGTTGCACATTTTTTTTATTTTTTATATTACACTCTAATATTTTAATCAATTTTTTTTCTAATGTAAACGAATTTCAGTTTCGGTTAAATTTGTGCCTTTTCTTGTTTACTTTATAATTTATTGAAATAAAACATTGACTTAATTATGGAATATTAAATTTTCATTATTTCGCGAAACATTTAGGTAATTGTAGTTGGGATAGTTATGGGCTATCTACAGAAAGTGTATACGATAGCAAAGGCATGGGCGAGTAGAATAGGGAAGGGAAACTAACATCTTCAATCCTTTTCCACTTTAATTACTCCACCATCTTTTCTTCTCTTTTAATATTTTTTTTTATTTATTTTTTTTTTTCTGGTAATCGTTTCTAGGTTAAGCTACCTTAAAATTTTATTGTTTTCTGACTCTTAAAATATCTTCAAGGAGACAAGAACACCATCCCAATGTCCCTGAGCACGGCCGGTTTATAAAGGTAGCACAGTCTCCCGAGAGGTATAGGCTGAAAAATAAGAAGAGTCGTCACATGTTTCAAAAAGTATTTTATCTGTGAAAATTTTTCTATAAAATCGCCATATGGAGGCCGTCATAGACGACCCCCCACCGTCTTTGCTCCACACGTATGAGTTTCCAAAATCCGAAAGATGAACCTAAACAACTGGCTTCTTTTTACACAATTATTGTTAGAAAAAACCCCGTTTAAGATGATGTTTACTTGAAATTAGGACCACGCATACCAAATTTCATGTTTCTTGCCTTAATGGTTTGGCCATACCGACAAGGGGGATACTTTTTCCCATTTTTACCTCCCTATAAAAGTTTCCCAAAATTACATCAAATCGATTGTAAACGAACATATCAAATTTCAAATTCCTCTCTTAATCGGTACAGGCTACCCAGGGGGAGAATTTGACCCTTCAAGCCCTCCACATAGGACATTCTAAAATTTCCGCCTTATCGATTTTCGACATATGATTAGGAACAAATATACCAAATTTCAAGTTTCTAGCTTCATCAGTTTGGCCAGACCGCCAAAGCGGAGACTTTCCGGGACCCCTCCACCCTTTAACCACTATTTTGCTACGTTATTAGTAAAAATGCCAAAAAGTAATGTATTTGTGAGTTAGGTCTTACTCGAAGGAACACATATTAAAAATTTTTGCTTTCTAGCCAAAGGGGTTTAGGCACGCCTTCAAGGGGAATACTTTTTGCCCTCCGTGTAGGAATTTCCAAAAATTCCATCTTAGTGGACGTCTACACTGGATGGTGGACCTCCATGCCAAATTTCAAGTTCCTAGCTCCAGCGGTATTGGATGGACGATGTTGAGTCATTCAGTCAGTTAGTCAAGTCAGGCAGTCAGTCAGTGAGTGACTGAGCTAGTGAGTAATTCAACTTTTTTTATATATATATATATTTTTTATTTTTTGTTTAGCTGAAAAGAAAGCTTAGGTCTTTTCCTTTAAGAGCTTTTTGGTCGCTTAGTGGGATGCGAGTGGGATATCTATCAAAATAAATGTTTTAGAACTCAAGACAAAGGTTTTCCAATTTTTAGCATATGTACTATTTTAAATTATTTCTTATTTGTGTGTTAGTGTTTCTAAAACATTAAAAGTAAAAATTCTACTGAGAAACTTGACAAATTAACCTTTCCGACGGTATGTAATATACCTAACTAAAATTTCATACCCTCGATACTTTTATACCCACAATATGTTAACCTCAAGAATAAAATCACTTTTTTTCTATAGAAATGTTGTTTTTTTTAATTATTTGTAATAATAATTAAATTAATATATAATAATAGTAATAAAAATAAACCAAGGACTAACCTTGGTGCTCTTGAGATGAAACGCCCCATATATGTATATAGATATCACTAATAGTGTATTCGCCAATTTACAGAATACCGAATATTCGGTAATTTATTCAAAATTAAATTCTTGTGATAATTCTAATAAAAGTATTGCACTTAGACTAAAAGTTAACTGATGTCGACTATGATGCTTCATTTTCGTTAATAGACAACAATTATTATACAACTCTAAAATTTCGTAAAACTTGTTGCACTTAAAAAAAAAATAATTATTAAAAAACTCGTTGATTTTAAAAAATGTGCATAAACCGAATAACTCGGCTAAATAGTGACCGAATATTCGTGACATTTCTACTATATTTAATTAATTTGAATTTAATTTTAGTAAACGGATGCGTATGAGTAACATTTAATTTAATAATAACACTCATACGCCACCCAATATCTTTGTTATAAACATTCATGAGTTTTAATAAAAATTCTTAAAATATTTTAAAACTGTTGTAATTTCATCTCATCCCCCACTACTTTGACACATTTTTATACTTAAATATTTCCATTAATTTTAACAACCATTCATTTATTCTTCAATATATTTTGCAATATGAAACAAATGTTGCTCTTCTCTTCAAAATCAAACAACAGAAAAATTTAATTTATGTTTCTTACAATATTTTATAAGACACAATGACTCCAATATTTTTACACACTAACAATATATATTTAAGTAAGACAATGCTCCTTGTTTCTAATGCTCCTTTTTGTTGTATTTTATAATAACCAGTAGAAAAAGGGCAGGCCTAGTTTTTTTTGCTTCTTCTTCAATTTCTTGTAATATATTTTGTATATTTTGTATTGTTTTTTTTTTTTTTTTTGTCAAATAATGGCAGTATGCCAAGTAGTTTAAGTTGATGACATTTTGCCAAATGCGTATAAAATATAAAGAAAATTATTCCAAATTTGAAAAATGTTTGTAACTAAACATAAATTTTAGTATTGTAACAATTTAAAACATGACAACAAAAGGTTTGTAAAAATTTTATTTTTTTTACTAAAAATAAATACAGTGAAATGCCTACATAATAAACGGCAACAGTGACAGACTAAATTTTTGATAAAATTTTCTAAAAAAAAAACTGTAACTTATGACAAGATTTCGTGCTAAATCTTTTTTTTTAAATCAAGTCCTGTCTAAAAAGGTTCTCTTCAAGTTTCAATTTGTTTCGATTTGTGTTCTTGTTAAATTATCTGTCATGGGGAGGAGAGTCCTTTATTTATATCAATCACTGTAATTACGTTTTTCTTGAAAACCATCTGTTTGCCAAATATTTTATTTTGAGCAAATCAGTAATAGTTTGGCTGTTTCATCATTTGTCTTCAATAGAAAATGTGATAGTAATTGATATTATGTCTTATTTTTTTGTTGTTTGTATTTGCTTTTAAGGGGCCAACAATGTCACCATAGGCCGCTTTGTCAGTAATAGGAAAACATTATGAAAAGTCATTTGTATTATTTAGAGGCCAAACAACATAAACTTTATATTTGTTACATATTCTTTTCTTTTGGCATCAGCTGCTTTATAAAAGTGATAGTCATTATTGATAGCTATTTGTTGTTTGTCACAAATAATTTAATAAAATAAATTATATAAGTTATTTTTTAATAAAAGAATCTAAAAGGTTACATCTTTAATAGACCAATAAAAATAAGGGAATACGATTTAAGTTTAATCAAAAAAGGTTACGGAATACAAGAAAAACTAAAAAGTAAACTCAAAAAAAATAAATGAATGGAAAAGTTAGTAAAACGTCTTGTAAATCAGTTTTCAGCAAATTTATTACTAAAATTATTTTTGAGCTAAAATTTTAGTTAACTGTTATGAACTAATGTTTTACTAATATTTTGCTAATGTTTTACTAATTTATTTAGCTTTAAAAATTATGCTGATAAGCACAGTAATAATGTGAATGACAACCAGATTGAAAGATATATGAAGAATGAAGTAAATGTAGCGGCATGTTAGGATGTAGTAGAGACGAGAAAAATTATACTTTAAGGTACTACTTTTGTAAGACATATAAAAAAAATCAACCATGGAAGATTTTTGTATCTGTGTTGTCACCGGCCTTTAAGAATAATTGCATATTAATTAAATAAAAGACAAAATAAAGTATTTAAATTTAACGAAGATTAAATTTAATTAGTGTTTATAAAGATTAATAACGTAGTGTGGGCAAATTGCAAACAAATATACGTTCTGGTAAGCGACATAGCGCAAAAGATAAAGAAACACATATTTGGTATTTCTTTATGTTACCTTTTACTTATTGCAATAAAAGGTTGGGTATGTTATAATTTGCCATTTTTTCGTTTCGTTTCTAGAATTATCTACGGCATTTGCTCTCGCTTCAAAGATGGCAACATTAAGACAACCATTGATGTCAGTAGTTAAGAAATATTTTTGTTTATGTTTTATATAATTCCTTCTATTTTTATTCATGTAGTCAATGTGAAAGTATTGACATTTTTTAAATTTGTAACGTATTGTAAATTATTTTTAAAAGAATCACAAAAATGTGGGTATGATTTTCAGCAAATAAATTAATTGAAATATAATTTTTCTACAAATTTTTAGAATTTTTTTCAGTCTACTAATATTGATCAAAAATTTTGTTTACTTCTAGCTCGGGTTTTTTAATTTTTAATCCACTAAATGTTAACAAAACTTTTGCTGAATCTAATAATTTTGTTGCTAAAAAAAACACTTTGCTGACATTAGCATTTTTTGCAAGCACCCTCCTGATTGAAACTTTGCTGACTTTACCAACTTTTTTTTTTTAATTGCTTTGATTTTATGAGTTAAATCAAAGAATATAAAGACTACAGAAGAATCAAGGTACTCAAGATCTGTTAAATTTTATTTGCCACCTGGTTTTAAGAGAAACAGTTTTTAAATGTTTTTTTAATGCATATTTTTTAGTATAAGTAGATAAACAAAATTTTGTGTTAATTATACTTATAATTATTTTGTTATAATTAAACTTATGCAGAGAATACATTAAACAACACAAAATAACTTTAACATTTATTTAAAATTTCATGGTTTTTATGAAATATTTTCATTGATAATTTTATTATTTTAAGTAATAGAAATTATTATTTATGAAATCTGTTATAGATCCTATAAAAACATTTTTATTTCAAAAAATAGGAAATCGAAAGAGTTCTAAATTAATTTCCTTATCCCACCTATGTAATAAACGATAAAAAAAAATTAATTCTTCTGCACGAGAATCACAAAGCTCAACTTTGCGCATATTGCATATCTGTTGACTTTTTACAAAACCACTTATGTAGACTTAAGAAAGACATTTTAAGAATTTTGTAGTCAATTAACATTTCACTTTAACATTTTATACACTTAATGTATATTGCAATAGTTTTGGTTAGTTAATTCTGTTTACTTCAGCAATTATTTTTGTAGTCCAAAATGTACCACATAGGAAAAATAATTAAAAAAAAACCACTAAACAAAATTTTGTTTTGCCTTTTATAAATGAAAAAATTTATTAATTGTTTTACTTTTAAATTTAAAAAAATTAAAACCAAAAGTTTATTTTTCGATTTTTTATCATACATTATGATGTGAGCAAGAAACACAGTAAAACACAGTGTATTATGACTAGAGATTCTAGTCTATACACGAACAACGTTTATTAGTTAAAAATGTTTTATTTTTGATTTGAATTAGTTCAATTCTTCCAATTTTGTTTTTTTTTACTTCTCATCGAGTAAATATAACAATACGGGTAAAGCGTTGATCTTTTTCCTTCAAAATTTGGGTAGAATACTCTAGCACTTCTTCATTGGTTCTCTGATGATTTTCGGTGACGCGAAATGAAACATTTAAGGACCTGTCAGTAGATATAAGTTATCTATAAGTTAGCGAGTAAAAACTTTTTTGAGTAATAAAAAAATATTGCACGGTTTTTTGTTTAACAAAAAACAAATGATCTTGAACTCGAATAATCTTGCTCACATCAAAATTTATTAATAAAAAAAAATTTCAAAATTTTCATAAATTCAATGAATTTTTTTTTTATGAAACTTTGAAGAAATCATAAAAAATTTAATGAAAATATTAACAAAATTAATAAATTTTCATTCAGTTAATGAAGTTTTTCATTAAATCAATGAAGCCATTTCAATTAAATCGATTATGCGACCGTAATTGCATTGGTTTGGATTTGAAAGTTTAAAACTTTGAGCAAAAAAAAAAATAAAATACAAGTAAAAATTTTTGTAAATTGCAAGTATTTTTTTTTTAATTTTTTGAAACTATGCGACGTGAAACTTTACATGTTAACTAGGTTTAGTATATTCTACCTAATACTGTCCATCGATTCTCTTAACTCATAAAACCTTGTGAAATAAGAAGCATCTTAAGTCAATTTCAAAAGGTGTCGTCAAATTTTGAAGTAGCGCTTATAAAAATTTCGAGGTTCATATGTTCCAATCTTCCAAAGTAGTGAAAAAATTTCTGGTAGCAAATTTTTCCCAATGATTTTTTTTTATCCCTATTCTCCTGAATTAATAAATCGAGCTTGGTTTTTAACGAAAATTAGTTTGACGATAGAGATAATGGAAATGTACGCACCGAATTCGAAACATTAAACTGCTCTAAATATTCAATGGATCCAAATTTTTAAAAATAAAATTTTGGTTTTGGTTTTCTGAGTATTTTTACGTGAATTTTTAATTTTTTTAGACAAATGTTTTTGGTGCTCAAAAAAATTTAACACACAAAAATATCGCACAATAATTTAAAATAAATATATTTCTATTAACCGGCCAAACCACTACGGGAGGATTACTTGACTCAAAAATGTTCCCTGCACCATATTGTGTACTACTTAGTCGTATGAGTAATATTTTTAGTATTAAATCCATATCACTCATACGACTAGTACGTACTGCCAATTTTTTGTATTGACAAATTTACATATTTTGTTTAAAATAGCTTTTAAACATTTTTATATTGCGAACCGCATAAAAGAAAAATTGAATAGCGAACAAAAATAGGCATAAATTTATCAGGCGCCGATCCATCAAAAGACTCTGTGAAGGAAAACAAAAACATTCTTACTAACTTTTCTTGTCTTTTTTTATATTTTATTAGTGGACAATTTTAAAAGAAATGTTTCCATTGTTTTTATAACTTCATATTAAAAATTTTAATTAAATTAATTTCAAGTCCTAAATATAAATAAATAAAAAAAAAATTACAGTTTCAGGGATGCAGGTAAATAAATATTAAAAAGTCAAAAGTTATAAAATCTTCTTTATTTAAATACCGTGTGTCCTTATTTTTTGGGTAAAAGAATATTTACAAAGCAAAATTTTTGTTTGTGTCGTTGGTATACATTAAAGTTACTCAAGTAAAACGACCAGAAAAATAAATAAATATAAAAAATAAACTTAATGAAAAAAATAAAACAAAAAATAAAGTTAAAACCTAATTTAGCTAATGACAGATGAACAACATGAATGAAATGAATGAACATAAAAAGTTTGTTTTTTTATGTGAACCAAAAAGTAAAACCATCTAGAACATAAGAACATATACAAAAGTCTTTAAACCTAAAAAGCAAACAAGAAAAATAAAATTAAATTAAACATAAAAACACCTGAGTACAGTTTAGTGAAAAGGACTTTTACTTTTAGAAATAATTACTACAAAACAACAAAAAGCATTCAATGGAAATAAAAGGAAAATGTTAGTTGAATTCAGAGTACTAAGAAGTAGTGGTACAAAGTGGAAAAGTAGCTTTTGGACTTTATATGTGAGTAGTTAGTTAATTATTTAAGAGCAAGAACTAGTGTCTTAAAAAAACCGATTTTTCTAAAAACCGGTTTTCCAGTTAAGCGATTGTGAAAAAATGTTTCATCGATTAACTGAAATTGAATAAAATATTATTTTTCTCACACACAAATGTTACAAATGTTTATTAAAATATTTAAATGACACATCAGAATTTGGATTGAATGTTTTATTATTCATACAAAACAATTAAACCTTTTTATAAAGGGTGGAAATGAAAAAAATTAGCATTTTGAAATCTTAATATTATTAACACAAAAAACAATAGAGCAATTCCATTTAATATCACCGTGAAATTAATCGATGTTTTCCGATTTTGATAAAATTTAAGTAGTGAACGCTAGTATTAAAACAATTTTTTTTTTTTTTTTTTGAATACTCTGGCAACTCTATTTCTTCAAAGTAGGTAGGGACTTCACTTAAAAGGTCATAACTTTTGATGTGTAAAAATATCGACAAATTTATTTTGCATAAGGACACATATGTAGTTATTTGTATAAAAATTTAAAAAATTTAAAAAAATGGATTTTTTTCCAAAAATTGATTTTAAAGTTTTTTTTTTTCAAAAAAAAAATTTTATTTATGCAAAAATAAATATGTCGATATTTTTTACACGTCAAAAGTTACGTGAAGTCCCTACCCTACAATTTTACGTGAAGTCCCTACCCTACAATTTGAAGCCATAGGGTTGCCAGAGTTTAAAAAAAAAATTTTTTTTTAATACTCGCATTCGCTACCGCACACACTCACAAAATTTTATCAAAATCGAAAAAAAGCTCTTAATTTCACGGTGATATGAAATGGAATTGCTCAATATAAACAAATTTAGAACAAATTAAGAACAAAACTCTAAAGTTTTTGCCCATACATTTGTTACGATTCGTTGCGAATTGTGGAAAAATTTCGTGTAAAACTCAACGTTACATTTTGAACACTTATAATTAATATCAATTTAAATTAAACAAAAAAAAAAACAGATTTTTGGTAATTTTTAGAAAATTTATACGCTTTATGCATAATCTAGCTCGTTTGTTGTAAAAATGTTGCATTATTGGTGTTTCAGAACAGAATGAATAAAAGATAACCTCTTGGTGAACCTTTTTATTGATCCCATTCTACGTACAGAAAAGTGACGAGTTTTTGCTAGATTATAAGTTACTGCAACCACTTTTTAATTACACTCATGGAACCTCTGCTTTAAAAATATATAGTTGCTTGGATTGTAATACAGTTTCCTTGTTTTTAATGTAAATGTCAGTCGTTTGTAGAACAAATTTAGTTTTTTACTAACCCTGTAGTTAATTTAAAAAAACAAGCCACATCAAATTACTGTTTTATGATTTTACATTAATTTTTTACAGGCGTTTTGTTTTATTTCAAAAAATAAAAAAATAAATGTTTGTTTATTTTTTACTACCATATGGTTCACTTTTATTACAATTGTTACTCATTTTTTAACATTTACAAACAAATGACATGGTTAGTTGTATGTACTGAAATGTAAGTCGTCATTCCTTTAAGTGAAGTTTCATTTGTTTTTAACTACATTTGCAGAGGTCTTTACCTTCATACTATTCTAAGTGTATTTGTTTGGATTGCAATACAGTTTCTTTACTTTTAATGTAAATGTAAGTCATTTGTTGAACAAATTTAATTTTTTACTAATTTAAAAAAACAAACCACATCAAATAACTATTTTATGATTTTAATCTCACTTTTTAAAGTTGTTTTTTGTTCTTTAAAAAAATTTAAAAAATAAATGTTTCTTTACTTTTTACAGACATAAATGGTTATTTTTTACTACAATTGTTAATAATTTTTTGAACAGTAAAAACAAATGACAAATGTTAGTTTAATTTAATGAAATGTTAGTTGTCCTTTCTTCAAGTGAAATTGCTGTCGTCTTTACCTGCATAATATCTTAAATAGTTTAAGATTTTGTTAACTTCTTTAAATGAAAATTGTTAGTTCGAAAATACGTTTTTTTGCCTCATTTAATGCCGTGAATAAAGCACATATCTAATATCGTTGGCAAGCACATATTAAGTCCGACATTAATGAAAATGTTTGTATGTAAATATTTTGTACACAACATTTACAAAGTCAGCAATGTAAAAAATATTTTCAGTAATCAGTTTAATTTACAATTAAACACAGGTTTTATTGTCTATTTAAAGGAGGCCTCAAAATTATGACTAATTGAAATACCCATTTTTCATTCGCTCTTAATGACACTTTTACCAACTCCATGGATTTTAGTTATATATTTTTAGATTTAGCGGAATCAGTTCTGATCTTATTTGGTAAATAACCACAATAAATGAAGTTGAGAAAATCATAAATAGTTACCAACGGAGAGTCATTTGCAGAAAATAAATCAATTAAAAGCTCAAGTGCAATCTCAGTTCCAAATGATGTGACCAGCGCTGTTTATTCAACTTTTTAATGATTTCCCAAAATTTAATAACAAAACTATTATTTTTACATCATGAGATAACTATGCCAAATGAAGTATGATTCACTCAAAAAAAAAGTATGAACTAAAATTAAATTTACACCTAACTAAAATTTAGTTTATAAAATTTTCCAAAAAAAAAACAAAAAAAGAACACCGTGTATTGAATAAAACTAGTTTTAATCACAACAAAACTCGACCTGGCGATAGATCAGTGCGCTAAAGAGCTTTGCCTAACGTGTAGTGCGAGTGCATGTGGCATTAGAAATCAGTTTATCTATACCACGGTCAGTGATTGCACAGAAAATTTCATATAGACGCAATCGAACAAATAAAAAAACATAACAAATATTACATTATTCAAAAAAAACAGGCTCACTGACGAAGGTTAAATACTAGAAACTGCGCAGTCTGATTCAGAAAATTGAAAATTTCCAATATGGTTAAGATTTTTAGAAAATACACTCATTCTTCTCTACCACGCCTTTCACAAATAAAATTGCTTACCAATAAAACATTCGAATTTATTAGATTTTAGTTCATATTCATTTTTCATGAACTCAAAAACAATAAGCCATTTTCTTCAAATTTCCTTTGTTTAATTAGGTTAATATTCTTAATAAATGTATTTCTTTAAAATAAACAATCTTAACTTTTTGGAATTTATTAAACTGAAAGTCAAGAAGTTTAAAATTGTATGAAAAAACTAAAACCAAATACGCAACTTAAGGTACGTCCACATTAATCAAATATTTGAACAAAATATTTGTTTACATATTTGCTTCCAATTGTGTCAAATAAAAAATTATTTTATGTTCAAACTATGATCAAATATTTGATGGTTTTGTTTGTTCAAACAGCTCTCAAATAGTGTCAAATAAAATAAACGACAAAATATTTGTCGAGCGTTCAGATTGAAACAAATATTTGTATTAAATATTTATTTAATCAAAGTGTAAAAAAAACATAGATTTATTTAATCGAAAAACTAACTGTTTTTTAAAAAAATTTATCACTCGGGATCTCTCTCGGACCTAGCCTATTTATGTTATAAGAGTATATTAATACTCTTGTGGAGCAAAAATTTTGTCCGTTTTGGTCTATCTCGCTTAGTTTTGGAGATACTGGACATTTTAAAATAACGCCATTTTGTAAAATGGCTTGTATCTCGAAAACTAAGCATGATATCGCAAAACTGACAACATTTTTGCAAACCTTAATGAAAGGCACCATACCGACAATACAAATGTGTACAGTGTTCCGATTCCAATCATTCCCCGTTTCATTCCATATCGTTCCATTTTGGACCAATGCTCCATTCTGTTATCGGAGTGATTAAATTTTTATTTTCAAGTACGACAACACAATTGTGTACAGTGCTCCGATTCCAATCGTTCCCCTTTTCATTCCATATTTTTCCATTTAACAATATTTTATTAAACAAAATTTCTCAAAATATTGTATCATCAAACTTCGCTTTTTAATATCTATTTACATTTCAGTTTTTTTATAAAGCCTTTTATTAATAAATTTATTAAAAAAATTTATAATTGACGATTTTACCATATGTTATTTGCCATTGTTTGTTCTTAAATTTTTTTTGTAAGATCAAATAAATATTTGCTCAAATCAGAAGAAAATATTTGATAGCTAGTGTTCACACTATGGTTAAGTTTTTCAAATATTTCTTTGAATGCAAATAATTTTGTTTGACCAAAATCAGCTGATTTGCTGTTTGACACACAAAAATATTTTGTGTTCAGATTACGGCAAAGAAATATTTCATGTTTTTTGTCAAATATTTGAATAATCTGAACGTACCTTTACTGATGTTTAGTTCAACAATTTTAACTTCTTAAAATTAAGTTTATGACTCCTTAAATATTTTCTTTAAAAATATTAAAATATTTAAACCTTCGGAATTCTTATGTGGTTTATAGTTCATATTATATGAGTTTTAGTTTTGCCATGTAAAACTTAAGTAATAAATTTCACATTCAAAACATTTGTATTAACGAAAGTAATTTTTTTATAATTATTTTCGATAATATTAATATAATGTAGAGATAAATAAAATTGATTACTTAACTGATAGGTGGCAAACCTAAACACTTATATTTTTGAATGTATATACTATTTGAGAATTACCAATTAACATGTAAATAATATTATAAAAAAAATTTAACAGACAAGAAAATTTTTTTTCTTTATTTTTAATATAACTACTTAATATGAGTATAACCTATAAACTAAAAATTAGTTAATTCTGCATTAGTGCAAGTTCAAGCGTCTTAAAATTTTAGAAACATTAACTTGATTTTTAGATATTTTTACTAGATTTAAGAAAAATTTATATATAATTTAATTCAAAAATATACTAACTTTTGGTAAATTTTCATAAAATTTAAGACAAAATTTAGTAAATTTTAATACAAATTTACTGAATTGAAGTAAATGTTTTTTACTTGTTCTTAAGAAAACTGTATATTTGATTGGAGCTAAATATTCTTTGAAACCAAATCATTCTCTAATTTCTTAAAATTTAGTTCAAATTACTTAATATTTGGTAAACAACTTTTAAAATTTTTATAATCTAAAAATGATTGCATTTGACAATTGGTATTGTTTGATATTGAGGCCAAAATTCAGAAGATTTTGCGAAGCAATTGTAAAATACTTTATTAATTTATGTAATTTTAAATTATTTTTATTCGTTTGATTAATCGAATAATTTTGAAAAGTTAATTGCGTGATCGTTTGAACAAAAATTGTTTGATGGGTTAATGGAACAAAATAAAAAGCCGAACTAATTACAACACCAGCGTGTACATACTATTGTGGTTATATTTTTAATTTTCAATAAACTCAGCATTTTGAAAAATTTTAAATGTGTAGTCGATTAATTACAAAAAATTGTTGCAATATTACGTATATTTCGGTATAACGAATAGTCCTGACACTATACTGGGATTTGACTGTTTTGAATTTTTTGATTTCAGCTAAGTCATTTGTACATTATAAAATCTTACTGAACCGATGAAAAGCGTAATATTCTGTTCCCATTACAAAGACATATGCCAAATTGTTTTTTTTTTCTAAATTCTTTATGGTTTCAAGCATTGATTTTGGAAAAAGTATTCTATTAAGTACATATTTCTCATGTCTTTAGAGCATATTTTTAATTTGATTATTTATTTGGCCAATACTTTTCTAATTTTGTAGAATTTTTTATTATTTAATTAAGGCCTAAAGTTATTAATGTAAATAAAACAACAGTTTTTTACATGTTCCCTGACGTTTCGTCAATATTTTGTTGACTTTTTCAAAGGGCAGTCTATTTAAGTGATAAAAAACATAAATCAATACAATAATCATACACCAAAATAGTTTTAACTTACATTAATATGAAATTTTTTCCGTTTTTTACATTAAACTGAAACTGATTTTACATTAAAACATAAAATATTTAACATAAATTTGTACATTAAACACACAACTTAAATAATATCACAGTGTATTAAATTATTGCCACTCTATAGCTAGTGTTGATGTTGTCTGTATCGCTTTTCAGGTTCATTGTATTTGTTATGTTTTGCTGAATTCGTAAGCTCTCAATTGTGTATCTCTTTCTTTCTATATTTTCCTTGTCTAAAATCTTTACGTGTTCGAGATCAGCTGTGTGACCTGTCTGTAGAATATGTTGCGCCAAAGCTGTATTTTCCTTTCCCTTGTTAATGACCATTTGATGCTCATGTAGTGTACACTTATTCTTTCATTTCCACAAAAGCATCACACAATATTTTTGTAAGCAAAATAACAGAAAATATTAATTGTAAACGACCATATCAATGACACATAAACATTATGACACATATGGTAAACAAATGCTTGCACTTCATACGTATACCAAAATACCTACAGCGAAGTGAAACATGAGTATTTTTCACTTGCTCCACTTATAGTTTATTGCTTTAGGTACTTGACCGTACTTAAGGGGTAACAATAGCAAATCAAATTTCTTTTTATTTTTTTTTAAATACCCTAAATAGGAGAAATGCAATTTGTTTAAAAATAATGACTGTGCTGATTAGTCAGTCGATCAGTAAATGCATTTTGTAACATGAACAAAAAGTTGAACACCATGTTACATTGGGCATTTTGGATGTATGAATGAAATGCAAGATATGTCAGATAATTTTTAGATAATTTGTAAATTAGTATATAAGTTGGAAAATTTGTAAATAAAAGTCAGTCTCAGTTTAGACACAAGAATTCATTCTTTTTTTTACTGAACTCATATAAAGGGCATCATTTGCTCGTCTGCCGAGTTTTAAAGCCTCGCTCTACAAACCAAGGCTTTTTATTGCATTAGTCGTAGTTCATTACTAGTGCAATAGTAATAGATTTATAACTGTTTGAATATTTAAAAAACCATAAATACCGAACATACTATACTCACCTATTCTTTTTCCCAATGTTCTTTTTGTTGTGCCTATATATATTATTAACTCACAGTTTTGATCTTTGCTACCTTTGCTTTTTACTTCGTAAACAACATTGCTTTGTTGATTTTTCTGTATTGGCGCTTTTACATTGCTAAATATTGTGTTTAGTGTTGTATTTGGTTTGTATGCAAAACTTATTTTATCCGATTGTATTGCTGTTCGTACGTTTTTGTTATCTGTCAATCCAGGAATAAATGCTACACTGTAAAATTGTTTTTCTTTCGTGCTCTTATTTTGGTTTTGGGTGTTGGGGTTATATTTTATACGTTGTTGTATCTCCTGCATTAGTGTATTAATTAATTTAATTTGAAAACTATTATTTTTTTAAATTCTGGTAATCTTTTGTATATTTCTGCAATAATATTGACTATCGCTGACATTTAAGAGAGTGTGTATAATTTTTTTTTGCTGTATTTAATATTTGATTTCTAAGTTGTGTGGCATTATAATTAATGATTCTGGCTGATGATGATTCTTTGGTATACCAGTCAAATGTGATTCCATCATTTATCCTACGAAGTTTAATATCTAAGTAAGCAATTTCCTTGTTTTCGTCTAATTCCACAGTAAATTGAATTTTCCCATGATATTTGTTAAAGGTTGTTAAAATTTCATCTTTGTCGTCAGTATTAATTACAGACAAAATATCGTCTACATATTTAACAATGTATTTGAAATGTATATTTTTGCTTTCCAAATCCGTAAGTGCACCGTCAAGTAGGCCGTCAAAAACAATATCTGCTATGGTTGGAGAAAGGGAGTTGCCCATTGGCATTCCAAAAACTTGATGATAAATTTTATCGTTATATATAAAATAGTTATTATCCGTCAGGCAAAATTGATGGATCTGAAGGAACTTGGAGCTGGGAATTTTTTGTAAATTCACTGATTCTGTCCCATTTACTCATAATATTTCTAATTGCTGTATAGACTGGTATATTAGTAAAGAGGGAAATTACGTCGAACGATACTTATATTTGCTTATCGTTTAATTTTAAATTTTTCAATTGTTCTTTTACTTGTATGGAGTTTTTTGCGTTGTATTTTTCCGAAATTATGTGTTTTAATACTTGGCCAACGTATTTAGAGAGTTGGTAGTTAATTTTTTAGCTGCATAATGAACTTTCGAACGCTTTTATACTGCCAAAACTATGTCAGCTAAAAACTTATATATTTAAGTTAAATTCCCTCTATTACATAGTATATAAGTAAATTTTCTATATATTGGTTTTGAAAATTATTTTCTAAATAAAAATGCAGCTTCTTTTAAAATCTTAGTTTTTTTTTTTAATATATTATAATCTGTTAAAATTTTGTTTTCACAATAATGAAGTGAAACTTTTGTATTATTTATTTAAAGCAAATTCGATATGACAATTTAAGTTTGTTGTGATGTTGTCGTTCTAATAAAATAAAGTTTTTTCGGATTTCATAATTAAAATTATTATTTGAAGATCTTAAAGTCAATTTTGTTTCCTAATTGATCTAAATAAATATAAAGAGAGCAAATAAATGGTTTGTAAAAAACCGAAATTTGGCTTAAAATCCGGTTTTTCGTTTAACCGTTTTGGAAACACTAACAAGAACTAAATTAAGAAATTTATTTTTTTTAAAAAAAAAAAAACAAAAAAATATTAAAACATTATAACCATCACTTAAGGGGAGACAAAAAACACTGTGCAACAAGTATGATTTCTCCAATTGTATCCTGAATGGGACCAACGGGAAATGAAAATAGACTATCAGTGGATCAAAACACCCAAAAGAGTTTTGAAAAATTGGCTCTGATTTGTTTTTGGCTCTTTTTCAGTCATATTTTTTCGATTTATTTTATATATTTTAATAAAACAAACTACTTAGACGAAAATGGGATCGTATTTGAAAATATATGTGCTTGTATATTAAAATAAGTATGAAAAAAAATTAAAAATTTATATCTAAGAAATTTATTTTTGAAAATTAATATCTTATGAAACTTATTTTTATATGCGAAAAATTTGTTTTACTTTAAAAAAATAGATTGTTAAAAAGAATATGATAAAAACAAGGCGTATACTTTATAAATTGTAAATACCACTCATTTGTCTGAACTCCCCCTAAAGTATGCAACAACAATTTAAAAAAATGCAACACATACAAGTGTATAATTTATAATTAAATATAACTCATACGTCTTTGGCCTCTTTGTTTTTTTTATTATGGTTCTCGTAAGTATGGCACAAAAAATTTGGTTATGTACCCGTAACACTCATCGTATACATAACGTATTGTATGGAATATTTAAATAGCACTCATTCGACTGGGGGTATTTCCTTTCGTCTTATAATTAGCGGTCCTAAAGTATAAAACAGCCAGTACCTATTGACGCTTTATCATCTTTTTTTTCGATTTAACATGTACAATTTAGAAAATAAGTCCTGAGCTTCAACCACAATTGACTTACCGTTGGTAAATTTGGTTCAACATTTTTGTTAATTTTTCTTGGAATTTAAGAACGACCATATTACACTTATTTGAATTTCAGAATTTTCCCTAGCATTGCAAATATATTCTACTTTTTTTGTTTTTATAAATTCTTTTGTTTTATTATTTGTTAAATTTCTTTTCCTTGTTTGAAATATTTTTAATTTGGTTAAGATGAGTACGATGAGTTTCGGTTACAAATTAACTAAATTAATAGAGATGGAACTTTACAAAAGTTGACTTAAGCTACACTCAGAAAGAAAAAATTCATCATATTGATGAAATTGTTTCATAAAGAGTTTGCCATCAATTATTCATCATATTTATGAAGTTTTAATAATGTTTACAATTAATGAAAAATGTTTCATAGACCTTATTCATATCATAAAAAAGTTTCATAAGTTTTGTGAATATAAATTTTTCCTTTTTATGGAAAAATAGTAAAATTAAGAAACAATGCATTTAAGTTTTTATTTTTGATGTGAAATATAGAAAATATCATTCGCAATTAAATTTTTTAAAAACTCCAAATCTAAGAATAATTATTCAAAATTCTCAAACATCAATTAAATATTATTTGAGTTGTTCTTACTTTTAAAAAAAGTATTATAATATAAAATTTTGGAATTTTAATTCATGTTTTTAAATCGAAAATTATAGAGCAATTCCATATGAAAGCGATCACCTTTTGAACGACCCCTCTCCGATTTTAGAATAAACAGTCTCAATCGATTGCCCAGCAAAAAATAATGTACCTACATATTTTTTTTTTTTATAGTGACTGGTTTTTTTATAGTGACAGTGGTGCACACCACCACTAAACCAGTCACTATAAAAAAAAAATATGTAGGTACATTATTTTTTGCTGGGCAATCGATTGAGACTATTTATTTTAAAATCGGAGAGGGGTCGTCCAAAAATTTGCCAATTTTGATCGTTTTCATATGGAATTGCTCTATATTTTTTAATTTTAAATGCAAATTTTTAACTTCTATGGAATTCGGCTATAGCTACCGGGTTCATCTCAAAATTTTGCACATTAATTTGTTAAAGTATTTATAAATCCAGAATAATACGCCGAGCAACCGCCTTTTTCGTATGTTTCGTGTGATCAGATACGGACATAGATTTAATATCAATATCAATTTAAGCAATGTATAGTACACCCGGTTAAAAAAGTTCAGATATGTTATGATCATATATATTTTTCATATGATCATTAGACTGGCCCACGCTTCTATGGAAAAATAAATGTATATTCTGATTCTTTCTCCACAAGCTTGCTTGTATTTCTTTTATTAAAATATACGTGTATACCAAAAATTGGTTCAATCGGACAATATTTAGAGGGGGCTATAAAATGCGACTTTTGGGTTTCGTCTCTTGGGTTTCGTCTCTTGTGCAATTACTAGTGCTTCTCCGTTATTGTATTTGTTTATTCACAGTCAGAGGTATGACTGTCTATTGTTGTTTTACAGTGTATTTTCATAATTTGGTCATTGTTTATACAATTCCCATTCTTGTATATGACCTCAACTAGCTCTCAATTCATGAAAATTCAAATGGCCCCATCCCTCTCTATAATTATATAATGTTATCTGAAGGCAGAATCAAAAATAATAATAATAAGTTAAAGTAAAGTTAATTCAAGTGTACTTATTGCCGACTAGTTTAAACTTTTTTTAAATAATAAATTGGCCATCAAAATCCGCATCTGAAGTCAAAAATATTTTGAGCCCTATTTCGAAAAAAACTTCCAAACTTTTTTTAGTCAAAATGTACTACAACCGGTAACTTCAATCGCTGGTAGGAAAATTAAGATCCACTTCAAAATTTTTTTGTACTTATTTTTCCCATATTCAGATCTTTAATATGTATCGATTTAGTGGTATTCTTTTAGTCAATTCGAAAAAGTGCCCTATTCGGGACACCCTAATGTCCATATATGAACATATTTGTACTCATATGCACTTATCATATGGAATATGATTAAGCCATATCTGACTTTGAATTGAGTAACATTACGGCTTATGTCATTATACACAAATGCATCTGCATTTATATTAAAAATCATGTATGCAGTAAATAATCTGTTTAACTTTTAATTTTAATCATGGTGAAAACAGTCAAAAATAGCTAAACTTCATAATGCTATAAAAATGAAATTCGAGCTAAGTTTTCAAAACGCTTTGGGGGTTTTGGTCTACTGATAGTCTAGTTTTATTTCCCGTTGGTCTCGTTAGGCTAATAATTTCTTGTTGCGCAGTGTAATAATAAGATACAGTTTGTACATAAAGTACCAATATTTTACAGAATTTGGTATTCAAACCAATATCTGAAAAAGTTTTAAAAGTTAAAAGTTGTAAGAGCTAAATATATATAAGTTTTATAACAAATTTTTAACTTGCATGTTTAAATATCATATTATTTTACAAAATCCGCATACTCTTTATACATAGTATTCTTAAAGGTATTCTGTATAAATGTTGTTCCTAAAAACCACATACCAGACATTTTAGTTTCTTTCTTTTTTGCTTTTGCAATATACTTAACACAAAGAAAAAAGAAAAAATCTACTACTCTTATTATAATTTGTCTAAAAATAAAATATAAGTAGATTTAGTTAACAGTTGTTAACTTTTGTTTTAGACATTTTCTCTTCTAAATATTATGAATACATGTATGACAATGATATGATGACGATGTTGGTAAAGATGCTTTTCCATAATTACAGGTCAACATACATAAAAAATCATCTTGTTGTCTGGGCTGTGGTAAAAATAATGAACGAAAATTTCATTATGGTCAATATATTCTAACCAACCAAACAGTTCGGGTTATTAAACATATTAAGAAAATTATGAAGGAGAAACAAATTCAATATTTATGTGGCAAATGGTAGCACTTTAAAGAAAAAGAAATTCTACAAAATATTTTATATAGAGGAAGGTGGTGGGTCTAGTTTTTTTCTAGCTCCTAAAAAGCTCCCACCTATATTTTTTTAAGTCTTTTGATAGATTTATTCCACAGAGTGGTTAGTAGTGCAGCTTCTTAACCCAATAGAACACAACTAAATTATTCGTCAGTTGGATTTTATGGCGATTTCTTCCATGAAGAAAAGGTGAGGTAATTTAGGACGTTGTGGGGTAATTTGGGACTCCATAAAAAGTATACTAACATTTTTAAGAGTAATTAGATAATAATAAACGAGATAAATAATTCCTATTTTTGACAGAAATAAATAAAACTACCAAATAAAATTAAATATGATAAACATAAAGAAAAGTTCTTAATTTTCAACTGAATATTCGGAGTTGCAAGGAATGCAGGTACAAAATCTAGCACTTCTTTTAGCATATTTTAAGTATACAGACCACTTGCTTGTGTTGCATTTCACTGAATTATTAGAATTTAATTTCAGGGACAATTCAATGAAAAAACAAATATTCAAAAATATATATTGCGGAAGATGATGACTGCTCGGGTTTTTAATAGGTGGTATAGTAGCATGATGGTTCTTAAACCAAAAAAAAAAAACACTAAAAAAACGTTCTCGCCATTTTTGTACTTATAATATATTTAAAATAGCTCTAGAGGCCGCTACGCATCATGGATCATAAAAATAATTTAATTTTTGAAATCTTGAGGATATTTCCATCAATTTGAGTACCCACACTTATACATTTCTACGCATACCGGTTTTTGGGGCCAGTATCCAAAAATAGATAATTCCAGAGTTTGTAATATTTTTTTTTTTTTGAGGAACGCCCCATAAAGTACAGTTTAGCCTAAACATTTTCGTTAAGCAGCCCATTTTTCGGATACATATAACTACACTCAAAAATAAAAGTTTGTAAAGTCAGCAAAAATTTTTGCTGAGTCAGCAAAATTTTAGTCAGGAGGGTGCTAGCAAAAAAATTGCTAATGTCACCAAAATCTTTTGCTGAAAATCAACGAGCTGATTTTTAGCAACAAAATTAGTAGATTCAGCAAAAATTTTGCTAACAATTAGTAGATTAGAAATAAAAAAGCCTTGCCAAAAATTAATAAATTTTTTGCTGAATTTTAGTAGACTGAAAAAAAACGCAAAAAAAAAATGTAAAAAATTGTAATTTAGTTAATATATTTGCTGAAAATCATAAAACATATTTTTGTGATTCTTTTAAAAATAATTTACAATAATTACGGCATATAATAATTTTCATTTTCCCACATTGACGACATGAATTAATTTAATATCTGAAAATATATAGAAATAAATATATATAACATAACAAAAATTTTGTTTCAACTATAGTATACTTACATCAATGGTAGTCTAAATGATGCTTTCTTTTAAAGGACGCAACTGTCGAAGATAATTATAGAAACGAAACGAAAAAATAAACAAAAACAAACGAAACGAAAAAAACAACCTTTTTTTTGCAATAAGAAAAAGGAACCATAAAAATCTGCCTAAGATGTGTCTCTTTGTCTTTCGCTTTACTCTGTCTACATGTCTGTATATGTTTGTTTGTTTGCAATTTGACCACACTAGATTATAAATCTATAACCATTTAGTTTAGAAATACATATTAAATTTAAATATTTTATTTTGTCTTTTATTTAATTAAAAGACAATTATTTTCACAAGCCGGTGATAACGCAAAATTTAAGTTGTTTTAATCCTCAATTTGTTTTTATGTATGAAAAACAGATACAAAAGTCTTCCATGGTTGATTTTCTATATGTACACTCAGGGAACTTCTGCTTTAAAAATATGTAGTTGTTTGGGTTGTAATACAGTTTCATCATTTTTAATGTAAATGTAAGTCATTTGTAGAACAAATACAATTTTTAACTAACCTTGTAGTTCATTTAAAAAAACAACTCACATCAAATGACTGTTTTATGATTTTACATTCATTTTTTACAGTTGTTTTTTGTTATTTAAAAAAAAAAAATTTGGTTTATTTTTTACTACCATGTGGTTCATTTTTACTACAATTGTTAGTCATTTTTTGAACATTAAAAAACAAATGACAATGTTAGTTGAATTTAATGGAATGTAAGTCGTCCTTTTTTAAATGAAATTTCATTTGTTTTTGACTACAATTGCAGTCGTCTTTACCAACATAATTTCCTAAGTGTACTTTTGTACATTTAGTATCATTTTCCTCTTCTCTACTCATCTTGACATGCCGCGACATCTGCTTCATTCTGCGTATATCTTTCAATGTGGTTGTCGTCCACACTATTAATGTGCTTATCAGCACAATTTTTTTAGCAAAATTAATTAGTAAAACATTAGTATATTAGTAAAGCATTAGTATAAAACAGTTAAGTGCTGAATAAGTATAACAAAAAGTTTAGCTGAAAACACCATTTTAGCAAAAAAATTTGCTAAAAAATAGTATACCTGATTTACAAGACGTTTTACTAACTTTTGTACTAACTTATTTTTTGATAGAAATTGCCAATGGTCTGAAAAATGAAGCAGTGGCAGGGCACTGTTTGCCAATGGTCCAACAAATAAAGTGCTGCCAAAGCACTGATTTACAACGCTCTGCCAGCGCCAGTAAAAAGTGCTTTGCCAGTGCTTAATTAACAATATTTACAACAGTAAAAATAATAAAAGCACTGGCACAGCCCTGGCTTAGAACGCTTTCCCAACATTGGCAAAAAGTGCCAGTACTTATTTACAAAATTTACAACCGTTAACATAATAAAAACAGTGGCACATTCCTTGTTCACAACGCTTTCTTTCAACGCAGGCTAAAAGTGCTTGGCTAGTGCTCGATTTACTAAATTTACAACCGTTAGTAAAAACGAAATTTAATGGATGTAATACTTGTTTTTAAATAAGTTAGCAGGTTTTAATAAAAATAACAAATTAATGGTATTTTTTAAATTTATTTTACAAACTTTAAAATTTAATTCTATTTTCTGTTAGAAAAGTGTTTTGCAACCGTCAGATAATGACAATCGTAATTAATTTTTTATATTAATTACTGTAGAATATTTCTTTAGTTAGTCTCTTTACAGGAAGAAGAAGAAGAAAACATTTTTATTGAAAAATTTTACGGACACAAGGGATACACCAGACTGCCGCAGTTTCGTCCCCCTCCTGGGACTCGTCAGTGGTTAATTTATGTGTCAATTGAACACAGTATTTTATATTGTTAATTTTGCTCTATATGAAAAACTTTTTATTTTTTGGTGTCGTACTGTGATTTGAACTCACAGTCTTAGCATCAAAGCTATGCATCGTAATCTCACCTCTTAACCAGTTGAGCCACGGTCGACACAGCGTTGACTGCGACTAAATTGGAGTTTGGTCACACTACGTACACACAAGTATTGTTTTGATCAGAAGAGACAGAATTAGCTAATACCAATGCACAATTCATTTCTCAACTAGAATGCTTTTTCTTCTTAATCTTATCTCTTTTTCACAAGTAATTATCACGTTTTATGATGCGCTTTATTCACATACAATAGTTGGATACCAAGTGTAGGTTAGAGATTGAGTCGCCGTTAAGCAAGTTTATTCAAATTTTATGTTAGAAAAGTGTTTTGCAACCGTCAGATAATGACAATCGTAATTAATTTTTTATATTAATTAAAATTTAATTAATTAATTTTTTTCAAATCTTTAATGAATTTAAAATTAACTAACCATAAGCATATGGTATTCAAATCAAATTCATACACAAAAAAGTCTATACAGTCAGCCACATTTCTGCTCAAAGGATCCTTGTAAAAAAATTGCTGATATTAGCAATTTTTCTGCAAGTATCCTCCCAGCAAAAATGATGCTGACTTTACTGACTTTTTTTTTAAGTGTAATAAGTATTTACTCAAATCGTATTTAAAAAATTTTCTAATCTAAACCTTTATAAAACTTAAAATTACAAGACTGGAAAAATTCAAAACTAAATTGCAATTTATGATTTGAAATTAAGAAAATTAGGGTGTCCCATTATACTTAGTCAGCACAAAGTATTGTTTTTGTACAAAAATTTTACTTAAGAAATTTATTTTCTAATTTTTTTCTTTAGTAAAATTGTAGTAAAAAAATCGTGCTAACTTATCAGAAAAATAATTTGATAAAAAAAATATTCAGTTATTTTGTAATTAACTTTGCTGAAGCAAGCCTATTGTTATTTCTGTTCAAATAACCAAAATCATTCAATAAGAATTAATACAACTCTTTACTGAAGAGAATTACAAAGTAGGACTTTATTGGTTAATATCCCAATGTTTTAAAATTATAGTTTTGGTACTGGAAAATCGCTTATTGCCAGTGCTTTGCCAACGTTTTAAAAACGAAACGGCCAAGCCCTGCCCGATTTTATCATTTTGGGGTTGGCAAAGCACTTAGTTTATCATTAAAAAAGCACTTTATTGGTTGTTCTACCAATGCTTTGCCAACGTTTTAAAGAAGCGCTCATTGCCAGTGCTTTGCCAACGTTTTAAAAAAGGAACGGCCAAGCAATGCCCGGTGTTATAATTTTGGGGTTGGGAAAGCACTTACATCTTCAGAATATAACGCTTTGCCAACGCTCATACCACCGTTGAAAGCACTGGGCCAATGCTTTGCGGTTCGTATTTTTCTGGCTGGATAATTACCTATTATAGTTAGAAACTTTTGTTTAAAATGTTATCGATAGCTTTTTCTTTAATCTTAAAAAAAAACAAAAATTCAAAAATATTAGGAAATTTTTTTTTCCCCATTCCCCCTTTGGAAGGAGTCGATGTATGCGTCAATGCTTAGCCTAAAACATTAGCTTTAATTTAAGATGTCATTCTTAAAAATAGAGTGGTTATGAAATTTTATATTAAAGATTAAATTATTATAAAACCAGTTTTTGCTAAATTTTAGTGCAACACACAAATTTTTAACAACTATGGACTGGTAACTTATTTTAAAAGTAGACAAAGTAAGACACTACCCAGCAAAAAATAGTGCTTACACAGAAGCGCTTCCGGAAGCATTATTTAATTACGAAGCGCTTCCAAAGCATATGCAGAATGCATGACTTTTGTTCGCGATGTCCCACTTGGTATGTTTCTTTTAAGCAGGTGAAAAGGGCTTCTTTCATGTGCTCTTAGAAGCAATAAATTAATGCCTTCTTAGGCAAAAAGAAGCGCTTTTTTGTATGTTGACAAAATGCATTCTTTATTACTTCATTGTAAGCATTATTCACTGCTTCAAAGAAGGCATTTTGGTCAGCACTACAGAATGCCTTCCGTAATAGCTTTATAGTATGCAAGGCGGTGAAGCGCTATTTTGGAGGCATAAAGTGTAGTTTCTGCTTACCAAATTGAGGATATTTTTTGCTGGGTATCGTTTCTAAAATTTTCCATTCATACACCCAAAAAAATTATTTTTATTTTATATATTTTTTGTTTAAATTGCGTTTTTATATAATAAAAAAATAAATATTTTTAATTTGTTTTTAAAATGGCAGATTTTTTTTTAGTTTTTTTTAGATATTTTTAAATAACTAAGATACAGCAAAAAGTCTATTTGATTTCAGTTAGTTAAATATTCATAACTATCTACCAAATAAGTTTTATCAAAATATTTGATAAATTTACCAATTTTGGCCGCTTTTGCTGATATAAGCAACTTTCCACCCTTCTAACTAATAATTTTCTGACACTGCAAGCATTGGGTGACTTCACTTATTTTTTCTAGTGTGCACTACAGTCTTCCGATACATATCAAACAATCGAGTTCATTTATTTGCTTAATAACTTTTTTTTTTCAGTTTAATATTTGGAGCTAGTTTGATAAGGAGGTTGTCAGTTGCAAGATTTGGATACGCTAGAACCAAATGCATGAGAGTTAAAATGTAAGACCGAACACCATTAATTTTTCTAAAGAATTTTCTCCAAGCGCTCGAAGTGTCCCAAGGATGTCTCCAGAGGAGTCAACTGTATAACCGACCCCCCAATAACAGACCCGTTAAAAAGAGACCCCCTGTCTCTACTCCCTAATGGGGGCTCCAATACAAACATTACATTTTGATAATATTTGCTCCCATCGATCTATCTGTCCAATAAACCCCATGTACAACTTTTTTAAATCATTGACCACGGCATTATATATAGTTGTATTGAAAATATAGCAAGTTTCTATGAAATTTGAAAATAACTTAAAAAATTTTGGAACTTTTATTTATTGGCTCTAGCAGCCCCGCGCGCAAAGTTGAGCAAAAGTATTTGGTATGCACATCTATATAATATAAATCTGGTTTTAATATAAAATCTGGTTTAGTTATACTCCAAGAAAATTTAAAAAAAAAATTGTCTTTGGTTTGTTTCCGTTATTTGCAAAAAGTACCCTACTTTGGAAGAAAAGAAGAAAGATAAACAAGTCGCATCCCACTAAGCGACCACAAAATGTTTTAAAAACTTATTTAATATATTTTTCTTTATAAAATTTATGAACCTAAAAATAGAGCTGTCAAATAATTATTTGAAAAAATTAATTTTAAAAATAAAAAAAGCCTAATCTTTTATATTTTTGATTGTTATGTTGCTGAAAAAATATGAAATATTATTTCTTTGCTTGAAATGAGTTCATCGATTGTATATAGTTTTTAAAAATCTGACCAATGGAATGATGAAATTTTCAATACACAAAGTTTAAAATATTCCAAAATCTATTCCGTTTTCATTCCAAACATAAATAATGGATGGTTTTTATTAAAATGTTACTAAACTAACAAATATAATAGTGTCTGGGTAGTCATATGGCAATTTAAAAAGATGGTCACGATCTTCTTCCAAGAAATTTTAAAAATCGGTTAAATTAAAAAAATAATTTTTCATATATTTTTTATTAAAGAGTTGTTTTCAAAATTATACAAAATTAAAATTTTTAAAATATCTTCAACCGTCTAGGATTTATATGCTGTCAAAGTTTCTACTTTGGTTGACTATGTATCCACTAGAGGACGCTTTAAGGCAAAACAAATTACAAAAATTTCTTAATGAAGCATGGTTCTATATATCTGGACGTGTCATTAATGAGTTAATAGTATAAACAAAATGCACATCCAGATAAAAGATTTGGTTTATGAGTATCACCTTTTGCTTGGGAAGACATAATTGCACGGTGCTACAAAAGAAAAATGGCTTTGTTAATTTTTAACCGATTTTAACAAATGAAGGCTCATTTTATTCCGAAAACCAATAACTTTAAGAATATTGTTGCTTTAAAGATGATTTGAAAAAAACTCTTGTGTAAGTTGAAAATGTTAAAAACCATTTAAAATTTTAACTGTTATTAATAAAATCTCTACATATTTATGTTAATAATATAGAGAAGGTATATGTATTTCGAAACACCAGGTAATTTTCTTCTAAATGCCGTTTTAAAATTCCAAATCTATTAAAAAAATTCTGAGTTACAAGTGTTTAAATGCGCCAGTCGAAAAAATACTCTTTTACCGTTGTCTCAAAAATGTTAATGTATATTGAAACTTCTTAAACCCGTTTTGTAATACACTCAGCTGTACTTACAACCTACACTAGATCATTTGACGAGTGATTTTTCTGTGTAGGATAGTGTTATTATAGTATGGAGTGAAAACATGTCAACTCAATCAAAAAAATGCTAGATTTCAATGAATTTCACCATAACTGTCGTACTCGACAAAAACTCGACGAAACATAAATATTAAATTCCGGTCCCAGCCAAAGTTTACTTTTTCGGGCACCACTCAAAAAATAAGTATGTGACCACACCTTCAATTAAAAAAGATTTTTTTTTATTATCGATTAAGGGGCTGAGGCCCAGTTACTCCTAGTAACATAATTATAAGTGTGTGTTATAATTAAGTTTTTTCACGATTTCAGAAATTCATGTTATTTTGAGATCCATAAAACTAGATCCCTGGGAGTTTAAAATAGAAAAACCATAATCATAAAATATGGGTGCATACAGAGAAATAAAGTGCCAACCGAATAAAAAAGTTTATATTAATGTAAACAACTGATAAATTCAGTTAGTACAACGAAATTAACATTAGATTTCTGAATATTTTGAGTGTTGCAACTAAAATGAAATAACCAAATTTTGTTGTGAAAACCAATGTTAAGTTTTACCAACCGACTGAAATTCGTATTAAACGAATTCGAGTCGCAGTACCCGAATTTCAGTTGGCAAATAGTTAAATTTTTCTCTGTGTGTGCGCAAAAATAGCGTACATTTCGTCACGAATTCACTTATGACCATTATTTAAGGATCCATAATACAGCATTCTTTTAGATCCTAAAAAAATATATGCCAACAAAAATAAAGCTTTTAAACTGCACACAGAAAAAAAAAATCATTCACAGAATGAATTTTTTCATAAACTGTATAAATCGAACATGATTTTTTTTCCCAAAACTTTTTAATTTATAGTATGAACTTGTTCATTATTATTATTGTTTTTAAATACAAAAAATTGCAAATATGTTAAATAGAACAATACCACTATATCCCAGGAGAAAATACTCATGATTTCGGATCATAATTAGATGAGTTTTTTGAAACGCTTTACTGAAATGCTGCCTCGAGGATGAGATATCGTAATGACGAATTAATATATTTTTTTTTGATTTAGAAGCACTAAAGAGAGTTTCTAAGTAGGACATCCTGAACAAAAATCATGGATTATATCAGCAATAAAGCTAGCGCTTCCACAAAATTTCCATTTTGCATGAGTACAATAAAATTCACCATTGGTTTTCGATTTATGCACACTTTTTAGGTGTACTATTAAATTATTCGCTGTTGTGCAAATTTCTTTGCACATAAAACACTTCATTTTTTTTATCGTTTTAAATTACCTAATTGCTAACAGCTTCTTATTTTCTTTAACAAAGCACTTATTTAACAACAAGAATTAAGAATAAATAACGATTTTTTATTATAAAAATAAATTTTGAAACGTTTTTATTTCACAGAAAAAAAATAAATGAAAATTAAAACAATTTTCTTCTGGCTTTCTAAGTTTTTAAAATTAAAAAAAAAAAAAATAAAAAAGTTCATACGTAGCATGATTCATAAGAATTATATTTATTATAGTAAGAATCATATTAGAAAATCGAAATTCCAATCATTACTTGATGATATTTAACCATATTTTTGTCTGCGTTTTTTATTATTATTTTTTATTTGACGTAATTATTAATTTAGTTTCTAGAACATTTCAATAGAAAAATTTTGAAAAGGCCATTGCCATTATAAACAAATTCATAATATTTATAACATAAATAAACTAATGTCTGACACTGATGTCCAAATGTCGTTTATACTTGATTGATTTATTTAATAAGAAACGATTAAGATAAAGTTAACAATAAATTTATAGGAAGAAATTTTACATACACTCACAATATTTTTTCCGTAAATACTACTGAATTTACACATTAAAATAATTGAAAATCAGTTAAGAAAAAGACTAATTACTTTTCATTTAAAACAATTGTATTTTTTAGTTTATGTTCAACTGTTGAAAAATTAGTTGACCAATCTGTAAAAGCAATAGATTGTTTTCGTTTTTTCAATACTCAAATAGAAACTTTTAACAACTTTACCGATAAACTTTTTAAATAACTGTTGACATTTTATGGAAAAGTTCTTGTGAGTGTATAATTCGGTATCAAAAATTTGGGAATTTCGTCACTTAATCAAACGATAGGTATTATTGAGCTGTTTATCTATAAAAATTTAAATTTTCCCAGGCAGAAAATACAATCGGCAGAGTGTTGGCTAATCGTAGACGACGTTCTGTTATGCGTTGGCAGAAAGTGGGATTGACAATTTTTTTTTATTGTCCTCTTACCCGACTGATAATAGGTGTTGGTTTGAGCGAACTTGCCAACATTGGTAATTCAAAAAATTTGGTGTTTTTAAAATAGCTTGAATTAATTTAATTTTGAGAAATATGTATAATAAAAAACATTTAAAAAGCTACAATACAGTTCGACCATAGTCTTTTCCATCGTATTTAAATGCGTGAAATAAGGAGTGAGATCAAATAAATCCTAACACAGATTATCACTTAAAATTTTTTTTATGTTTAAAAGTGAACTTTTTTTTAATTGAAGTTATCTTTTAAAGAGTCGGCAGATAATGTGCATAAATTATTAGCTAAATCGGGTCATTACTTTGTTTACAAATGGACCTTGAACAAAAAGTGAAAACAAAAACAGTTGCATTTTACAAACAAAAACTTAAATTTCGTAGAAAAAAATATGCTTAATTATTCAGAACTCAGAAAACTTAAATTATATTATGATTCTTTTTAAATTACTGTCACTTTTTTTGGAAATGGTCTGCTCCTATCAATTAGGGCACTAAAAATGGCAAAAAAGCTCCTTTACTTACTTTTTGTTCAGCTTCCATTTGTAAACAAAGTAATGATCTGATTTCGCTAATAATTTATACATATCATCTGGCAACTTTCTAAAAGATAACTTGATTAAAAAAAAAAGTTCACCTTTAAACATCAAAAAAAGTTATAAGTAATAATCTGTGTTAGGATTTATTCGATCTCACTCCATATAATAAATTATTAAAATAAAAATGTTTCTAATTGGTTGTAATGTTGTTGTAAATAATATTGGCAACAAAATTTGTGGGATGGTACAAGCAAAACACATGCTTTGCAAACAAAATAAGGACCCGTTCACTATGTCATGTCATATTGACACATTTTAAATACTTTGTGATGTGTCTAATAGTGAATTTAATTATATTAGGTATTGTAGTAGATACAGTGCGTGCATCTACAACAAATAGCCGTTATGGTTTTCGTACCGGCATAATTTTGTTCTTTATTTCGGTTATGGTTTTTATAAATAAATGTTACGACATTTCAGTCGGTTATAAGAATCGATGTTTTAGCAATTACGTATCCTTCCTTGTAATTGTCACTTCTAAACTTACCGTAATGGGAATTGTACTAGTTATGTGATATATCGTGCTTTAACCAGTCAGGCTATAGCTTCAACAATCAGTTGGGACAAAGATGTATGGTTTAGATGTAATGGGTTTAGATGTGACTGGCTACAATTGTTATCAATTTCCAACAATTCTTTAACTGCTATTGATGACATGATTAATATTTTTTATGAAACAATTTTTACGTATATGGAAGATTGCATCCCAAAACAATACGTTCGTAAACTTTCTGGCCCGCCGTGGAGCTCTAAACAATTATCGAGAATCAAAAATTTAAAAAATAAACGTTATAAAAACTACAAGAAATCTGGTTCTCTTACAGATTATGGTAAATATTCAGTTACACGAGCTGAATATCACTTACTTAATACGAAATTATATAATGAATATCTAAACAATATGAAACTAAATTTTAAACGAGATCCGAAGGCGTTCTATAAATTTGTTAATTCAAAGCGGAAGTCTTGTGGATATCCACCTGTCATGAAATATTTATCTAATGAGTCTAGCGATGATTTAGTGATAAGTGACATGTTTGCCGATTTTTTTGCAACTACGTATTCTGATGCTCGCTATGATGATTCTGTCAATTATCCAATCCCTTTAACTGAACAACTTCTTACCACTTCAGATATAAAAAAATGTATTAAAAGCTTAAAATCTTCATTTTATCATGGACCTGATGGCATACCCAGTTGCATGCTTATTAATTGTGCTCATGCTTTAGTTACTCCTCTATCGATTATGTTTAATGTATCCATCAAATACGGTTATTTTCCTAAACAGTGGAAGGAGTCCTACATTATACCTTTATTTAAATCTGGTAATAAATCGGCGGCAACAAATTATAGAGGTATTGCTAAATTGAGTAATATCCCAAAACTATTCGAGAAATGTTTAACAGAACAACTATGTCATAATATCTCCTCCGTATTGTCACCATTTCAACACGGTTTCCGAAAAGGTTGCTCTACAACTACAAACCTGTTACACCTTACAACTTTAGTTAACCGGGGATTTACCAAAAGCCAACATACTGATGCTATTTATACAGACTTCAGCAAAGCCTTTGACAAAGTAAATCACAATCTTCTTGTAAAAAAGTTATTTTTAATGGGATTCACAAACAACGGTTTGGATTGGATTAAATCTTATCTAAGTAACAGAAAACAACGCGTTCTATTTAACAATTCTTTATCTAAGAATATTGATGTTAAATCAGGAGTACCTCAGGGTAGCCATCTTGGACCTATTTTGTTTTCGTTATTCATTAATGATCTACCGTTAGTGATTCAATTTTCAAATGTTTTAATGTACGCTGATGATGTGAAAATCTTCCATAGCTTCGATAATTTTTCTGATCACATATACCTTCAGGAAGATTTGGACAGTCTTAACGAATGGTGCAGTTTAAATTTAATGGAGTTAAACCTGAAAAAATGCAAACATATGAGATTTTTCAGAAAATTCTGTGTTCCCGATTTCTATTCTTTAGGGGGATATCAGTTGGAGTTAGTTGATACCTTTAATGACCTTGGTGTTCTTTTGGATCCTAAATTAACTTTTATACAACATATGTCTTTGACTGCAAATAAAGCACAAATTTCATTTATCAAACGATGGGTAAAAGAATTCATTGAACCGAATATCACAAGGCAACTTTATACTTCCCTTGTAAGACCAATTTTGGAATATGGTTCCATAATCTGGGATCCTCAGGAAAATGTTCGTATCCAACTAATTGAGTCCGTCCAAAAACAATTTTTGCTATTCTGTTTACGGAGTTTTTGTTTGGGGGCTGCAGCTGATCTTCCATCCTACACTACTAGACTGGCTCGCATCAAGCTGCCAACCTTGGAAAGCCGAAGAAAAATGATGAATGTTACGTTTTTATTCAAGCTGATTAATGGTGAAATTTGCTCGGAATTCCTCGTCAATAACCTGTTATTTAATGTTCCTCAACGCCCAAAGAGGTACTATATTCCTCTATTTATTCCATTTCACCGTCAAAATTATGCTGATGCTGATCCTCTTTTACGAATGAGCAATGATTTTAATAATTTTTATAATTGTATCGATTTTTCAAAAAATGTTAACTTTGTTAAACGTAGTATAATTTTAACTTTGAATGTCTGATTTCTGTGATATTATTTTAGGTATCTACTTATGTAATTTTTATGATATTGTCTGTAAGGATTTTTTTCCATAGACTAAATAAATACAAATACAAATACAAAATACAAGAGTTTCTAGAATATTTCAGTAGAAACGTTTTGAAAAAAGTTAGTACTTATTAAATTATTAATATTTATAAGATAAATAAAAGTTTCTCTGAGACTACTGACCAAATGTCGTTAATAATTGATTGATTATGCTGATAAGAAATGATTAAGATAAAGTAATCAACAAGTGTTTTTCTTGGTTATAAAAATGAGTTTTACATATAATTCGAAATCAGTGGCACTTTATATGGAATTTACATAGACAAGTTACTACTAAAAATGAGATTAATTAACCGATTTAAAAAAAAAGTATATCTCGAATATAAAATCATATCCCATTTTATATAGAACGATATTTAATCTTACCCGAGCTAATAACGAAATTGGAGTATCCAGTAATATCCAATTATATCCATCAAATATTTTATCGGATTAAATTAGATCAAAAAAATAAATCTCAAAATTGTGGGATTCAATAATATGTAATTTAAGATCCTGATAGATCATAAAATATCCCATGGGATCTATTTAGACCTAGTTGGATCTAATTATATCCAAAAAGATAAGTAATTTTTAGTAGATCGATTTAAATATTTTGAGATTTAATTGGAACTATTTAAATCCCATGAAATATATAATTTGGAATAAAGCTAAAATAGAATTTAGTCATTAGGCGCATATATAATTATGTACTTGGTTATATATAACAATACAGAATTATATCTTATGCGTATGGAAAATATTAATGATGTCCGACCAAATATAATCATATCTCAAACTATATTGGTAATATTGTGTCGTATATGGTACCTTAGATAATTATATCCTATATCATTTGATATTATATAATAATGTCTTAGGTTAGGTTAGGTCAAAAAGAGGATTCAGAGAAGGGAAATGCTTCCCATGTCTATTTCCTACCCCAGGAACTCCGTCGCACCGACGAAATTCCTCAACCTCTTCCATCCTATGCCCCTAAGATCCCCCAATGTGGATATTGGGTCACTGGATAGTATTTCGACCCGGATCCCGGCAAATGCCGGGCATTCACCGAGATAGTGTTCCAAGGTCTCCTCGTCCTCCCCACATGCCCTACATACTCCCGACTCCACTCTACCAATACGGTGGAGATGGGTCCTCAGTGTTGAGTGTCCCGTGAGGAACTTCATCAAAAGACTCAGTTCCTTCCTACTAAGATTCAGAATTTCCCTCGTCCTGTGCCTGTCCGGGTTGCCCTAGAGAATCCCCGTGGTCCTGTCAACACCCGCATTCTCCCAGATAGTCCTATGCATGGTGTCAGCCCAATCCACCAGCTCCGCCTTGAGAGCTCGAAAAGGTCTAGCGTACCCCAAAGTGACTAACTCAAGGGAATATCCTCACCTAGCCAATTCATTAGCCATTTCGTTCCCCGCTATACCACAGTGTCCCGGCACCCATATAATCTCAATGCGTCCCCGTGTAGAGAAATCGTTAATAATAATGTCTTAAGTTCTGTTATATATTGCATCATATTGCAATTCTTATATCTTACAAAAAAATATTTTTTATGAGACAGTATATATTATATCTTAAATTATATATATAATAAGATGAAAATACATAAAATAATATAATTTTTTTTTTACTCGGGTGCTTAGTCAAGAACTAAACAAGTCGATTAAATCATTTTATAATCTTTTCGATTAACAGCTAATCCATCTTTTTATCCGAATACTACCTATCAACGACTCTGTATTGTGCGGAACTCTGTATTTTTATATAATTTCGGTTAACACCACTAAAAAGCTGGCTTACAAAGTCAGGTAGAAACTAATGATAAGATGCTGCCAGCAAAAAACTGTTGACACTGTCGACAAAATCTGTGCTAATGCCTAGTTCATCGTCCTTTAGATGTGCAGTTAAACTTTTAACTGTAAAAAATGCATATGGCAACAAGATTAAAAAGGTGGATTACCATTAATAAAGTGATCTCAAACCAAATTTAGTAAAATCAGAAAAAAATTTTGCTGAATCAGTCAGGAAAATGCTTGCAAAATAATTTCTTATGCCAGCAAAAAAATTGGTAAATTCAGCAAAAGTTTCGCTAACATTTAGTCCTAGCTAAAAGTTAATAAAATGTTTACTAAATATTAGTAGACTAAAATTGTATTTATTTTCTGAAAATCTTAAACATTTTTTTGTTATTCTTTTAAAAATAATTTACATTACGTTACAAAATATAAAAATTTTCATACTCCCATGAAATGTTCATACTACCAATCAATATGAAAAATACAACCCTTTTTCGCAATAAGAAAAAAGAAACATACAAAATTATCTAATATGTGTGCTCTTATAATCGCTTTATTTTGCCTACCTGAACGTATATTTGTTTGCAATTTGATCACACTACTTTAATATCCACTATAATCATTTAGTTTACAAATATACATTTAATCTTTATTAAACTTAAATATTTCATTTTGTCTTTGATATAATTAATAGACAGTTACTTTGACAAACCGTTGACAACACAGAATTTAAGTTTTTTTAATTCGCAATTTACAATGTTGGCGTTTACGCTACACAATGTTGGCGTTCTTTTGTTTAATTATGTATGAAAAATAGATACAAAAATCTGCCATGGTTGTTTTTTTTATATTTCTTACCAGAGTTGTACTTTATAGTATCCTTTTCCTCGTCTCTAATACATTTTGACATCTACGTCATTCTGCGTGTATCTTTTAATTTGGTTGTCGTCCACAATATTAATGTGCTTGTCAGTACAATTTTTTTTAGCAAAATCAGCTAGTAAGGCATTAGTAGTATATTAGTAAAACTCCAAAACAGTTAAGTGTTGAATAAGTATAACTACAATTTTAGCTGAAAACGCAAATTCAGCAACAAAATTGCTGAAAAATAGTATCTATATAAGATAAGAATAGTATACTTCATTTACAAGACGTTTTACTAACTTTACTACTAACTTATTTTTTTGAGTGTAATTTAATTTCACTGTCTAAACTCCCTATTAGTGGTGTTATTAATATCTTTTAAACCTATTGGTTATATCACATAATTAGGTATCTATAATTAAGTATCTACATTTTTTTTTTATAAATTTAAAAGAATTTGTTGTTTTATAAATTGTTAATTTTTAAGTGCCAACTAAATTATAAATGACCATTAATGAGTAATGTGTTTAAAAAGATACAATCATAATTATTGCTGGGATAAATTAAGTTATTGAATAATATTTACTTATAAGAAGAAATCAATTCTAAGTAAACATTCGTATTGATATAATTCAGATAACTGATAACCGCAAGCGGGTATTATATATAAAAACGACATTCTACGAATTACTAGATATTAGTAGTAAGAAAATCGCGTTAACAAACATTGTTAAAAAAAGTGTTGAAGAAAAATGACTGAATTTAAAGTTTTACTAAAATGTAAGAAAATTACACATAAATTGAAATCTAAAAAAAAAAAATATATAAATACATCACTGAACGCAAAAATCGGATACATTTTTTAAAGCTCTTATTCTTAAGTTTGAAAATGACTAGAATAAAATTGTAATGTCCGACCGAAGGCTTCGGACAAAAAACTATATTTAGTCAGTTTTTGTTGGTATTTGGAGACAATGTGGACAAATTTTGATATTGAATACACCTATCCCTCGATTTACACGATAGAAACGTTCCAGAAAAAAACGTTCCAGAAAAAATCGGCATATTTATTTTTATAAAATATCGATCGAGTTATAAAAGTTATATATATATATAATCCGATTTATTTATATAAATTTTATAATATTTTTTCACAAAAAAACTACAACATGCAGACTTGTATGGTAAACACTGACTGATTTATATATTTATATATTTGTATATTTTTGATATTTTGATTTTGATTTGATATATTTTGTATGTACGTGCATAAATGGATAATTCACTTTTTTAATTTTATTGTCAATGAACTTGTGTGTTTTATTTCGATATTTTAAAAAATCAATTAAAGAAATAAAAAAAAAGAAGTTAACTTGTATATTAATTTTTTACTAACGTGAATATGTATACAAAAGTTTTTTAATTAAATAAAAAAAAAAAAAAATCGTGTAGTTCGAGGTAATTTCCATATTCCTTAATTTACACGAGAAATAAAAAAATCGTGTAAAAGTAAAATCGTGTAAAACAAGTATCGTGTAAATCGACGGATAGGTGTATATATTTGTTGAGCCGTTTTAATTCGATTTTGAGTAAAAAATTTAAGGAAAAAGCCAAAGTTTTTCCGATTTGGTCGAACTTTTGCCGGACGAATACAACAACGAATAAAAATAGCTATGAATACAAAAGAGGACAAGGATAACACGAAATTACAGTACTCAGTTGCTATAATTTAGTTTACCAAAGTTTTGTTTTAGTAAAGCTCTGTGATTCAAATTAGATAGTTTATACTGTGATATAATTGTTGTGTCGTAAATATTTTTTAATAATTATTAATTTTGTGTCGTGAAGTCCCGTTTTTAATTTTAATTTAATGATATTTTCTGACAATGTAAAATAAAATCGGAAGTTTAAACTGTGATATTAGTTTTAAAACATCTTTATTAAACATAAATTTTGTATTCCACATATTTAAAATTAATTATCTAATAAAAAAACATTTTGTATTTTGTTTTTGCCAGAATTTAACAATAAAAAACTCCTGAAGAAATTGGAAATAAGCCAAAGAAACGTCGAGTGAAAAAATGAAATAAATTGTTTTTATTTTAATTTAATTATCAGACAATTGACCGAATTATTTGAATTCATTGCTTAACTACAGACTTTTTTTTAAATTTTACACTCAAAATCGCAAGCCCAATAAACATTTGTTAAATTTGTCAATAATGCTTTAAAATACCGAAGTCTTCGGTCGGACACTAAAAAACACTCAGTTTTTATATTGTTATTATTTTTTATTGTCAAAAATTACGAATTTTTTGTATCTTTATTAGACTTTTAAAACGAATTAGGGAAAATAAATATTTTAATATACTTGAATATTTTGTTAACAATTAAAAACAGGATCCTTAAAGATTTCGAGTAGTTTTTGTTTAAAGAAAAGCTCTTTTGGCTAAGCCATTTAAAAACATAAACTTTTAGAAATATAGTTTGAACTCATTTTAAATCATATTGATTTCGATTAATGACTGTCATATTTAAAATATATTATTATACGCAGTGGCGTACCCAGGATTTTGTTTCGGAGGGGCCCAATATATATTTTGTGGGAATAATTGCAGATAGTTTAAAATATCGAAACATAACATTTTCTACATATCGTCCATTCCATGAGAGAACGTTCAAAAAATGTAATTTTAGGGGCTCCACACCTTTGATTTTGTTAAAATTTGGCATTCGTATACTCTTGGATATCTTTTACTCACTACTGTTTTCAGTTCCTTAAAATTGTGCAAAGTCGTGCTTTTATTCCCGTTTTTATTTTTTTTTAACTCAAAAAAATGCTAAAGTTGGTAAACTTTGAGAAACATATTTCCAAAGTAGACGGTCTATTTCAATTCAATTGTCTACTTAACGATTTGTAATTAAAAAGCAACTACAATTTGGAAAAATACATTCATAATGCAAATGCCATATTTTATTGTATTTTGCACTCATTTTCATATAAAATACATTTTAGAAAAAATGTTGTCCCCTCAATCGTAAACTAGACAACTTCAGCTTTCAAATAATTTTTAAATTAAAAAAAAGTTCAGTGCTGTTATAATTTTATTTTAAGAAAAAAACTTTAAAATCCTCAAAAACCAAAATAAAAAATTAGTTTTATTTGGAAGAATGTAGTAAAAATGGCAATGTTTCAAAAATCGTTGGTGCGTGTGGGGAGGGGGGGGGGGGGGGGGTGGAGGTATTGGTATTGCATTATGAATGCATTTTGGCAAAAATGTGGTTGCTTTTTAATTAAAAGTCATAAAGTAGACGATTGAAGCTTTCATATGCGTTTTAAATATTTTAAATAGTCCATCTACTACTTTCAAATTTTGTTGGATTTTTTAAAAACTCAAAAACGGGAAAAAAACGCAATTTTAAAAAAATTTGCAGAAACTAAAAGCGGTAGTGACTAATAGACATCCTAGATAATACGTGTACAACACATAAAGGAATTAAAACAACCAAAGGTCAGATTTTGGCCGATCTGTCATGGAGTGAACGACATTTGACACCTTAAAAATAGTTTCACAGGTATCATTTAATTTTATTTTGAATTCGTCTGCGTATAATGGACAATAGCCATAATTTGGTATGCAAAAAAAAAAACAAATGTGGCAAAATTGAAGTTTGAAAGTTGTACTTTCTCTATTATTTTATTTGAATTAAAAAGAAAAAAAAAAATGGGAAAAAATTAAAAAAAATTATTATTATCTCGTACATTGCGAATATGAAATCCAAATTAAATACGAGTCGTGAAATTAGAGAATTTCGTACAAAAGTGTCCTACCTTAACAAAAAAGTTTTAATATATTTACAGCTAGGAAAACTTCTTTGTTACATGATTATATTCCTGTGAAATGTCCTCTCATGTGAGATAAGATTTTTGTTAGCAAATAAATATTAATAAAATTAAAAAAACTCAAAATGTAAGTTCAACTATAAGGATATTTGTTATCGTTCCTAAAATTAAAAACAAAATCATATTTTTGAAAGTTCTTGATGTATAGAAATCAAAACTATATCAAGTTGGATTTTTCAATCACATCGTTTCCAGATGATTAGAAAAACTTCACAAAAAGTAGATTTTTTGGAATCTTTGAACATCGCGAATAATATCAAATCCAAATTTTTTGTATATTTCGATTGCACATTCCTAATCTTTATTAAATTAAAGTCAGATTTGAGAAATTTGTTCATATAAGACCACAAAAATTTGAATTTTTACTTATATCTTTTCATAAAATTTTATAAACAATAATATGTAACTCGGATAACTTAAAAGTTTTTACTTTTTTATAATTTAGATTGCATATTAATATAGACTTGATTGGAGATTTGTGAGAATTCTACCAAAAATTAAATAGGGTCAGTCATTTGTAGAACAAATTTTATTTTTTACTATCCTTGTAGCTCATTTAAAAAAACAAACCACATCAAATTACTGTTTTATGATTTTATATTCAATTTTTACAGTCGTTTTTTTTTTATTTAAAAAAAATAAAAAAAATAATGTTTGTTTATTTTTTACTAACATATGTGGTTCATTTTTACTACAATTTAACATTAAAAACAAATGACAAATGTTAGTTGAATTTAATGAAATGTAAGTCGTTCTTTCTTCAAGTGACTACAATTGCTGTCGTCCTTTTGACTACAATTGCTGTCGTCTTTACATACACAATATCCTTAGTGAAGTTAAATAACTAATGTAACAAATATATTATAAAACGTCCAATTGGCTGATTTTTAACTCCTAAACTATGTAGTTTCCTTGTTAACTAGTATTAAAAGTTAAGTATTAATGAAATTTTTACATACAGTTCAGTTATGTACAAACCAATTAAAAAACTGTTTTTTATTAAAATATTGTATTTTCTAACTCTATTTTCTCTGATACTTTAGTTTCCCTAACAATTTTTATATTGATTATGCTAACAAAATTGGAATCATCGGCATTAGTACTTGATATGGACAGTTGTTTTACCTGCATCGTGAACTCACCAAATAGTACATCGCCATCCCCATCGCCGCAAACTAAATCTACACCTGCACTTCCGATTTGTCCAAATTGTCCCCCTGAAGATTGTTCAGTGGCACCAGTGGGCAAAACATTTCCCTACGCCAATCATTGCAAACTCTATTACAAATGTATTGACCGAATTGCTGTTATATGTACCTGTCCAAATGGTTATTGGTATGACCGTGAGAACAACAAATGTAACTTATGTCCGATGGTTACAAATTGTCCAGCTAATTTGGATTAAACGATTTAAATATTAATTTAACTACGAGTATATTATGTGGGATAAGGGGTTTCTATATAAGAAAACAAAACGAATTATAATTTTTGTGAATAAAATATTTTTAAATAAAGTAAAGAAGCGTTAAATTTGGCTTTTTTTTGCATCCTCCACAGGGGGAAAAAAAACTATTTTTTATTTTGAAATAAAAAATATTTTTTAGATAAGAAAATTCTGAATTAAATATATTTTGTAATTTAGATTCTTAGGCCTAGTTTTTGAGAAGTCAATTAAACTTAGGCCATTGGCCTGCTAAGTTAATCTCAAAACAAAATTAAATTAAATTTAGGTGGGTATATTGTTCTTCAGTTCCAGTTTAAGAAATGTCAAATTACACGATGATGCCAAATTGATTTTGACAAATATTTTAATTTCCGGTTGGAATTGCCCTAAAATGGTGCTAGCGTTTATATTTTCTTTGTGGCATCACCTAAATAAACTATTATCTAACAGATGTGTTTTTGTAGACAAATTTATACTTTAGCAGACCAGGCTGGGTTAAACCTAATTTAAAAATAATAGAAACCACATCTGAAAAAGAAAATTCTATACTGAAAAAAAAAAAAAAATAAGTTAGTATAAAAGTTAGGAAACCGTCTTGTAAATCAGGTATACTATTTCTCAGAAAATTTTTAGCTAAAATTGTGTTTTCAGCTAACATTTTAGTTATACTGATTCAACACTTAACTGTTTTGAACTAATGTTTTACTAATATTAAACTAAAGTTTTACTAATTTATTTTGCTAAAAAAAATGTGCTGATAAGCATATTAATAGTGTGGACGACAACCAGGTGTAAAGATATATACAGAATAAAGTAGATGTTGTGTAATACCTAGATATAGTAGAGACGAGGAAAATTATACTAAAAAGTACAGCTCTTGTAAGACATATAAAAAAGCAATAATGGAAGAATTTTGAATCTGTTTTTCATACAAAAGGACACTAACAATATTAATATAAAGGCCTAATTGTAAAAACTTGATAAGCCACATTTTATTTTGAGTTTGTTTTCGGCTTTTAAAAGTTGAAAAAATGCTAAGTTTTTGCTAGACGTTTGTACTCAAGTACTTGTAATAAGTGTTTACGCAAGACGTCTATCAATTATTAGGCAAAATATGTCTAAAAAACAGCGAAAATCCATAGAACAATAAAGTTTTTACAATAAGCTCTTTATATGTGGATTAAAAAAACTTTAATTTTATGTTGTCACCTGCTTGTCAAAGTAATTGTCTATTAATAAAATTAAAGATAAAGTAAAATATTTAAATTTAATAAACATTAAATGTATATTTGTAAACTAAAGCTTTAAAGTGATCAAATTGCAAACAAATATACGTTCAGGTAGACAGCATAAAGTGAAAGACAAGGTCACATCTTAGGTAATTTTTTATGTTTCCTTTTTCTTATTGCAAAAAAGTGTTGTATATTTAGACAACCATTAATGTAAGTTGTTGAAAGATAATTTTGATTATGTTATAATGTTATATATAATTATTTCTATATATTTTCAGATATTAAATTAATTCATGTCGTGAATGTGGGAGTATGAACAGATATATATTTGTAACGTATTGTTAATTATTTTTAAAAGATTTGCAACTTTTTTTTTCAGATTTCATCAAATAAATTAACTAAAATATAATTTTACTACAAATATTTTTAAATTTTCAGTCTACTTATATCCAGTAAACATTTTTTGCAACTTTAAGCAAGGATTTTTTAATTTTTTATGAACTAAAGGATAGCAAAATTTTTGCTGAATCTACTAATTTTGTTGCTAGAAACTAGCTCGTGGATTATCAGCAATTACCCTTCTGACTAAAATTTTTCTGACTATATTTCTTTATTAGGATATTGTCCTAACAAATAATCTATAGAGTTTTTTTGTTGGTGTGTGTATTGAATATCTACCAACGGTAGACCTTACACACAAAAAAACAAGTTTTCAATTTATTTTTTGATCAATGGTGATAATCTTTAACTTCGAGCATATATATTAGTTCGCATTTAGTGAGAAAACTAGTTTATATGAATGCTTGATGTTTTGCATTTCTTTCAAAACGTGTTCTGATGATGGGAACCTAGAAAATTCCCGAAATATATCTATCAACACATTCCTGAATGTGGTCAATTAATAAATTTTAAAACAAAAAACTCTATAGATTATTTGTTAAGACAATATCCTAGTAAAGAAATATAGCGTATGTTCTCGAACTTGAATAATTTTCATTGCACAACTAAAGGTAGAAAAAAACATAACATTTATTTTTTAATAAAAATTATATCAAAATTTTTCTGACTCTCCAAAACTTTTTTATGATTTTCATAACATTTTTTTCGAGTGTAGGTTTAACTAAAGCTGAACCATCAAACATATTTAATCTACATCCGAAAAACTAGGCCTTAGAGTATTTTCCCAAGAGTATTTTCTCAGAGTATTTTTCCAAGAATCCATCGGTCTAAACTCAAAACACATACCACACCAATCGACATACAGATCGAATGGATATCCCAGGGCTGTACCCGTTTGAAATTACCAATATTGCGACTGTTGAAAAAGGTCCAGTTCGAAAGAAGCTACCCTTATACGTCTCATGATGTGTCCTGTGACCGGTCCATTTCCTACAGAAAGAATATTTTTATATCAATTTATTTAGTAATGAGAAAATTTTCTTAGAATTCTTCGCAGATTAAGTTTTTGATAAAAGAAATTACTCACATTTTCATACATTCAATTTGTTGAAAAATAAGACAATACTAATTAACTCTTAACATTTTCATAGACTCAAAGCTTTAGTTCAAACAACATTTTCTGCAAAGTTAAATTTTATAGCTGTGTCTCTCCAGACTCAAATAATCCTTTCAACATCTTAAAAAGATATATTCCACATTAAATTTTTATAACATATCCTAATCAACACTTGTATTAAATGACATACCATCTGAGAACGTATCAACACATAATCTAATACCTAAAGTCTACTAAAAAGTAGAAAAAACCAAAAAAAAAAAAAACATATGCACCCTTGAAAAACAAGGATAACGTAGTAAAAAAAGCACGAAACAAATGTTTAGTAGTAGTTTGTTTTTTAAAAGGCAACTCACGTATGAAAATAGTATTTTGATACGTCATGTATAATGGGATTTGTTTATTGCTATCATTTGCTCTAAAGTTTCGTGTTAAAATGAGAAAAAATTTCGGTTGAGACGCATGTGACTAGAAATTGAAAAAAAGCACTAGACTGTTGCAAGTTATATATTTTTTTGGGTAAACAAAAACTTACACATTTAAAAAAACATAAAAAAAAATGTAGAAACGAACTTGACATTGGGTTGTGGAATAGCAAAAAAAAAAAAAATGCCATTTTAACTACAACAGTCTGGTTTCAAAATTCCATAAAACAATAATGACAAAAAATATTTTATATTATAAGAACAATGTTACCTGTATGTTTATTGTGCAACATCTCTTGCATAATGAGTATCCTTATTTTTAAAGTTGCAACCATAGAGAAAATATATTTTGTGTCATAAGAACTAAAGGTTGTAACAGTTGAAAAACTTTTAAGCCAAAAAGTATTAACTAATCCCAATAAAGACAAAAGAAAAGTGGTAAGAAACACCTAACAAATGTTTTCGACATTTATATTGCTAGTTTATTCTTTTGGCTTTCAACCAAAGTTTTACTATTTTATTTTACAAAGTCAACAGTTAATTCGAAAAGCAATCAACATTGATTTCAAATTCTTAGTATTGTACCAATTTTCGATGTAAAAGTGGCTTTGAGCTCTTTTTAGAATTTTTTGATTTTTTAATGGAAAAATTCCTTTAGATTCCCAATCAAAAGCAGGTGGCGTATGAACATATTCGATCATGTATGGTCTTGTTTATGATCATATATGGATATAGCTGATCACATATATCCATACATGTATGCACAGCGCATCCTGTTGTGACATTTATTCGTTCCCCCGCATAGTTTAGGGAAATTTGCTTACTTTGGGGACTGTCCGCAAAGTTTTTACACATTTTCATACATCTAGCGTACAAGATGAGGACAATTGGTTCGATACACCGCATACTTAGGGGACAATTTTGGGCGTGTCCCTAAAGTATGCGCTGTGGTTCAAGGATCTTTAAATTATATTCTATAGAAGTCAAAAAACTGACGTTCTTTCTATCTCTATTCTCTAGAAGTCGAGAAAAATCGGTTCTTGAACTTCTGTTTTATAGAAGTGTTCTAGAAGAGTAGTAATATCCCAGTGTAGAAACGGTAATGAGAGGTCATTACTTTTCGCACTACCAGTAATGGCACCACCTTACTCTCTGTATTACTTTATAAAATAATAAGTTCTTACTTAATAACTAGTTAATTTTTCCATTATTTCTATACAAAAATAATGCGTTACCCATTAGTACTTATTTGTATCATTATTTCAATTAAAAAGTATTGATATCAAAATGTTTTGATAATCCATTTTTATGTCCATTATTTTTTCAACTCTAGTAAGTACCACCCAGCACACAAAATTTTTGTTAAAGTTAATTCTCAATTTAAAATTTTTTTAAAAAATATGATAATGGTGACATATAAAACAAAATGTTGCGTATGTTGCTTTCAATTGCCTTGACTTTTTACCCTTTCACGACCACAGGCAAGTATGCTTGCCCAAGCGCTTTGGCACTTATAATTGTATAGAGTGAATATGTCCGAAGGTAATTTGTAAGGGAGGGTTGGGGCAACAAAAATGTCCAGAGCGGTAAATTTTGGTCCCACTTTTTTCTTTTTTTTTTGAAAAAGAAAAGCAGCACTCAGGAAATTTTTCCTATTTATTAATGTGCTGCTTTCTTTGGCAAGATGATAGAGTAGAGATGAAAGGTCTGGAAAAGTGAAGGGCTTCAGTCATGACAACACTGTAATTGCGCGAGATGAAAAGTCTTAGAATTGTTGTTGCTCGCCTCCTGATGAAAAGTTGGCGACTTTATTGAAGCTTTTTGGTTCATAGCCCTGATTCATTATTTTACTTCGGTGGGAACACTGAAGGTGAGCGCTGCGAAACATATGAGTGATAAAAAACTCATACACATTATTTTTCTAAATTAATGTTGCCGGCACCTGGTATCTAACCCGGGGCCACCTGTGTAACAGTCCAACGTGCTAACCATTACAAAACAACGTCTACAAGTTAAGGAGTCCTCAAATTTGGTAAAAACTAATTCTTTATTTAAGGGGAAAGTCATGTAATATAATTAGTACATTGTATTAAATATATTAAAATAATTAAAAAATTAAAAGCTCTTTGAAAAAACTAATACTTATTTTTGATTTTTAGTAAGCTGGAAAGTAATGAAATTTTCTGCTTCCATGATTTTATATATCAAAAATAACATGTCAAGATAGCTTATATGGTGGAGCGGTTAACAAACAGGCTGGAGCCACTGGTTTGAATCCCGTGTGTGCACAGTTTATTAAAACAATTTTTCAATAAAAAAAATTTTGTTTCACTTTTGTAAGTTTTTTGTTTTTTTATACATCGAGGTTATTTTTATGTTATTTTCATAACGAGCTTTCAACCTCGGCATATTTACAAAAATAAAGCAAATCAAACATATTAGATGGGTTGATACTAGTATTTCGATCTGGCTAAAGATGTCATCAGAATCCAATGGTTTAGAAAAGCTAGGGCCTCCAGAATAGGCAAAGCTTTATTAAATAAATTTTTTTATTGAAAATTTAGTTTTAGACTCATTACTTTTGTTCAGTGCTTCGAAAGGTGTTAAGTATTATTTTGCCCGACATCAACATATAAAATTAATGAGATTTGTAATGACAATTGTACCACTTATATGGGAATCTTTTCAGCACTGGAGTATGTATATGTTTTTAATTCCTATTGCATATGTGCCGAGAAATAGGGGGCAAAAACTTCTATTCTATAGATGCCGAAACAGATGGTTTTTCGAACTTCTACTTTTAAGATATCGAAAAATTGGTGATACAATTCTTTTCTATAGAAGTAAAAATATACTTTTTCAACTTGTATTCTAACGAAATACTGACTTGTGAGTTCACATTCTACAGAAATAGAAAAAAAGGGGGTTTTCTTCCTTTACTCCTTAGAAGAAAGGGATTTTTCATCTAAAAAATAAAGTTAAAACAGGTATATAGACTTCTATTTGTTGAAAAATATCGGATAAACATCTATTGTAATGAAGTCGGAAATTAGGAGGTTTTCATCTTCTATTCTGTAGAAGTCGAAAAATAAGGGTTTGAACTTGTTCTATAGAAGTATAGAATCAGTTCCATCTTCCATTCTATAGATATAAAAAAAATTGTTTTGTCAACATTTATTCTTTAAAAGCTGGGATTTTTGAACTTCTATTCCATAGATGCAAAAATAGCGACTTTTCAGTTAACACAAGTCAAAATATATGGGTTCATATATATAATAAATAAGGGATTTTCAACTTCTTATTTTTCTTCAATTCTATAGATGAAGAAAAATATGGGGTTTTCAACTCCTCAATAGAAGTCGTAAAACTTAGTTTTTATTACAGGTTTTCCAAATATTAGTCTATAGATGATGAAAAATTGACGACTTTAACTGATTATATACACCCAAAAGAACTTTTCGATAAAACTTCAACAGTTATTTATAAAGTTATTCCGTAAAGTCTTTTCAATGGAATATGTGGTTAAATTACCAAAGAAATATATTATGAACTTTTCTGTCTGTTATACAATAAACAAAATAATCCAAAAACGAACTTTCTTTATTAGATAAAATATTCAGTTCAAATTTTCTATTTAAAACAAAAAATTCTTTTATTGCATTGAGTATTGAAATAAACAAAGAAAATCTATTGTTTTTACAGATTTTGTCAATTAATTTTTTAGGAGTTGAAAATAAACTAAAAAAATACAATTTTTTTAAACGAAAAGTAGTTCTTTTTTTAACTAATTTTCAATTAATTTAATTTATATATTCAGTAGTATTTACGGAAAAAATATTGTAAGTGTACAATGTAGAAAAATAAGCGTTTTACACGTTTGTTCTTTAAAAATCGGAAAACGCGGTGTTTTGAACTTCTTTTCCATAGATTTCGCAAAAATAATGTCTTTTGAACTTATATTCTACAAAAGTCGAAACGTAGGGGTTTTTGAAAGTTATATAGAAGTCCACTCAGGGAACTTGTGCTTTAAAAATATGTAGTTGTTTGAGTTGCAATACAGTTTCTTTATTTTTAGTGTAAATGTCAGTCATTTGTAGAACAAACTAAATTTTTTACTAACCTTGCAGATCTCGCATATACATTCTTTCTGACAGTCAGGCTGCACTGAGGGCCTTAATGGCCTATAAGGTGTCGTCCGGGTTGGTCATGGAATGCATTCAGACTCTCAATAGGCTCGGTAGAGGCAACTCTCTAACCTTGGGGTGGATTCCTGGTCAATACCTGCGGGGTATGCTAGGGAAAGGCTCAGGGCATGGAGAGAGTCTGAATTCTCTGGTTACTGGGAAAACTCTCCTGGTCAGCGCCAGGCTAAAAGATTGATCTCTTTTTCCAGTAGGGGGTCGAGGTGACTCTTGTCGCTTGAAAGGGGGGGGGGGGGGTTTTGAGGACCCTGGTGTCGTACTTAACTGGACACTGTAATCTCAGATACCATCTGCACAAGAAGGGTCAATCGGACACGGATTTGTGTAGGTTTTGCGAGATGGTGTCTGAGACCTCGGAGCATGTTCTCTGCGAATGTCCCAGGCTTTGTGATAGGAGACTTAGGTTTCTAGGTGATCGCTTCATTTCGCCTTCCGACATCGCGAAGATTTTGCCTAATAGGATAATTGGCTTTATAGGTAGCTTGAATCTGTAGGTAACCTTAGGCAGCACAAAAGACCTACATTGGTCGCGGTGTACAGTGCCTTCTGATCTAATCTAATCTACTAACCTTGTAGTTCATTTTAAAAAACAAACCACATCAAATGACTGTTTTATGATTTTACATTCATTTTCTACAGTAGTTTTTTGTTATTTAAAAAAATAAATGTTTTTTTATTTTTTACATTAAAAAACATTATGACACAAATGACAATGTTAGTTGCATTTACTTAAATGTAAGTCGTGCTTTCTTTGAGTGAAATTTCATTTGTTTTTAACTACATTTGTAGTGGTCTTTACATACATAGTATTCTAGGTGTCGTAAATAGGGGGGTTTGCACTGCTTAGTTTTCTTTAATTCTATATGGAGTTTCTAATTTTTCTAAAGAAGTCGAAAAATTGGGGATTTTCATCACCTAACCTACACAAGTAAACAAAAAGGCGGTTTTCCATTTATATTCTTTAAAATTCGTAAAATATATAAGATACATTGAACACGAAAATTATCATTTTCTTAACTTCAACTGTATTGACATCGAAAAGTAGTGGTTTCACATTATAGAAGTCGAAAACTAGCGGTTTTTTAAAATTTATTCTTTAGACGTCCAAATATAACGGTTTCCAACTTATTTATGGAATTTTCCTTCAATTCCATAAAAGTAAGTTTTATTGAAAAAAGCTTTAATTTGCAGCCTTATTCGAATTGCATTCAACGAAAGATTTAATACTGTACAACTAGACCATGGGCTACTTTTAAATCTGTCACTGTCATTTTACATTTTTCTTCACTACCGTATTTTTTTCAAAAAGAATTTTTGATGTTTGCACTTTTTCTTTATTATATTTTATTTTTATAACATTTTTTATGAATTTTCTTGAGATATTTACACCTGATCACCCACAATGTTTTAAGCTGCATACAATTTAACAATAAAGTAAAAGAAAAAAAATTAAAAATTCTAGCAAGGAGTCTTAACATTAACCTCCCTTAATTCCAAAAAAAAAAACAAATATTATTATTTCTTCTTTTATTCATAGTCTACTGAACAACACCAGCAAGCATATAATCATTATCTTTAAACTGAAACAGGGCCCCACAGTTGGAGTATTAAATGTTTCATATCATACACATCACTTTGGTACAGAGCTAAAGCCAAAAGACAGTAGATTAGGGTTAAAGCTTATGAGAGTTGTTTTTTTGCAAATATTAAATATTATCTATTCTAGCCGTAGATTCCATGCTAAGAAATATATTACTTTATCGCGGTTTTCCAAAAAGTTCCAGCATATACCTTTTTGAATGTGGGGACAATTTTAATGCTAAACTGAAGTAAAAATCAATTTTCAGCCAACATTTTAAAGTACTTAGACTCTAACTACCGTATCGATGTTAAATGACATACAAGCTTTTAAATTTGACTGTTTTCGCGTATTTTGAGAAAACAAGAGTATAGCGTTATTTCGCGATATGCGTATCAAAATTAGCTAAGCAAGGAGCATATTATGTAAAAAGCATTTTAAAGAACGTAATGCAGTAATTTTGGTCCACTATTGCAATTTTAATGGAAAAAAGGTGAAAAAAAAATTATTTTTAAAGGTAGGCTTTTTTTTTCAAAATATCCCTTAAAACGACTTTTATTATTGATATAGCATTGCCTACAAATTTTTCAAAAAAAGTTATAACCCTACTGTAGAATATACGTACCTTTCTTTAATACAGAATATTGTCACTTTTATTCCTGGTGTTGCTGTTTTTGTCATTGTCTTTTGTTGTCATTGCGTTTAAATCTCATTTGAGTTATTGCTGCAATTATCTTTTGAAGTCTGAAGTTTTGCAAAACATTTTATATATTTCGGTTTATTTTTTCTTTTTGAATAACGAAGTTTTAAGCTTAATAACAACAGCAACATTAGTATGAAGAAGAAGACAAAGTTTCCTTTACCTTACTACCCACCCCATTCACCTATTGTGTTTGTATATGCGGATTTTAAGGTGATTTTCTGTTACCTCTTGGTGTCATAGCGATGACAACAGTGTTAATGATTGTGTTGATCCAAGCGATTATGATTTTATTATTTGTTTTGCATAAAGGTAAAATATAAGGTAAATGTTGTATTATGTTTCTGTGTCGATTTGAAAGCAGAATGATGCATGTTTAAAGCTAAACATTAATTTGACATAGAGTTTAAGCTGAACAATGTATTTTAGGGCATTAGAAGGTATTTGAATGTTAACTGAATTTAAAATGTGTCTGAAGATCAAATTTTAAAGTATATGAGTAGTTTCAAAAAAATTCGTCACCTGTTGAAGCTAACATTAGATGCCTCTAATTTCTGTGATGTTTTTTTTTAATTAAGCGAAACAATGGACTGGGCTAGGTAGGAAAAAAGTATATGGCACAAAGTAACAAGCTGGCCTTTCTTAAAAATTATTTATATTTTAATAATTGGACAAGCTTTAAACTAGAACAGACAACGTTCTTGGCAATCCTCTCTTTTGTAACAAAGATATAAGAAAAAGCTGTTTAAAATTCTGGCAAAATTTCAGTTTATGGGGGACACCCCTGGAAAAAAAAAAAAAAATGCCACGCCCCCTTAAATGACACCAGGAGTGCGAAAATCATAATGAATAAGGGGGCTCACGCCCCTTATGGGCGTGGCAGTCGAAAAACGACCCGGCCCACCTACGTAGACAATATGGGTATCAAATGAAAGCTAATGTCTTCACGATTCCAAAAATAGCCGTAGTTGCCAGATCGGGCGATTTTTGTAGCCGATATGGCCATTTTGGCAAAATTTGGTGTGGGGGAAATTTTTTTTTCCTTTTTTTTCTTCTGATTGGTTAATGAAAATTTGTTATACTGGCTTCGCTTAGTAAAGTTTTTCTGCGTGACCGGCCTACGGCCGGGCTTAGGGGTTTTTAACTCCAGTATGTCTTAATTCTAGACGGCGGGGATCTCGAGTGCTCGGCCTCTGGCCGAGCTAAAAAGAAATAAACAAAAAAAAGTCCTTCCCCCATTTTATAAAAATTAACATATCTTCCTCAAATTCTGGACGATCTGGCAACTACGGGTATTTTTGGAATCGTGAAGACATTTCCTTTCATTTGATACCAATATTGCCTAAGTAGGTGGCATGGGTCGTTTTTCACCCCCGCCCCTATTTAACAAAAATGGCCATATCGGCTGCAAAAACGTATCTGGCAACTATGGCTATTTTTGGAATCGTGAAGACATTAGCTTTCATTTGATACCCATATTGTCTACGTAGGTGGGCCGGGTCGTTTTTCGACTGCCACGCCCATAGGAGGCGTGAGCCCCCTTATTCATTATGATTTTCGTACTCCTGGGAACATTCTGAAGGGGATGGCATATTCAGATTTTTTCTCTAGGGGTGTCCCCCATAAACTGAAATTCAGCCAAAATTCTGATACCTTCATATGAAATAAGTAAATGGTAAAAACTACAAATTGCTTAAAAACTTTAGATACATATGTTGATTTTAACGCAAATTTTTAACACGAAACCTTATTTGAGAGTAAATGAAAGAACGATTTTTTAAGAGCTTTCGGAGTTGATTTAAAAAGAAAACACATCAAATTTAGAGAAACGGAATCTTGTGACTAAATTTTGCACAAAATTTACATTATTGGACATTAAACAACCAACACGCATACGTAGAGTGCGGACAGGGGAATATATCGCAGCTGTATCTGCCAGTGTTGCTGATGACCGTGAATTATAGATTCGGCTCCGTTCGCAGCAATTGGGCCTCTGTTATTCCAATACGTGGAATAACAATTCCGATAAAAAAAAGTGGATCTTCATCCAATTTTGAAAATCCTTCCGCAAAATTGGATGAAGATCCACTTTTTTTTATCGGAAAATTGTGTTCAACGACGAAGCTCATTTCTGGTTGAATGGCTACGTGAACAAGCAAAATTGCCGTATTTGGTATGAAGAGAAGCCAGAATTACACTTCATTGCACGAACTGCCAACGCATCCCGAAAAATGCACTGTTTTTCAAAGACGACAATGGCAGGAACGATACTGTGAATGGCGAGAGCTACCTTGCAATGATTACAGTTTTTTTTTTTTTGCCCAAAATGGAAGAGCTGGACTTGGTTGACATATGGTTTCAACACGACGGTTTCAACATGCCACGCAGCACACAGTGAAAAAATGGACCAACTGAGAGGGGTGTTCGGTGAACAGTTTATTTCACGTTTGGGGGAGGTCACTTGGCGGCCTAGATCGTGCGATTTAACGCTTTTATACTATTTTATGTGGGGCTATGTTAAGGCTCATGTCTATAGGGACAAGACTGCAACGGTTGACTCACTCGAAGCCAATATTGAAGAATTTATTCGTGAGATACCCGCCTATATGTTGGAGAGGGTATGCCAATATTGGACCCAACGCATGAACTATTTGAGAAGTAGCCAAGTATATATATTCTATGCGTATAACATTATATATATTATTATATATAACCCCATACACAATTATGCAGGCGCCAGATGTGTAATTATATTTCTTAAATTCTTTTTTAATTTTATTTAAAATTATATATGTCATGGAATTTAAGTAAATCCTATTTAATCTCAAAATATCTTATTCGATCCACCAAAAATTACTTATGTTTTTGGATCGAATTTAGATCTGAAATAATCCCATGGGTTATTATGGGATCCATCAGGATTTTAAATAACATATTATTGGATGCACCAATCTTGAGTTCAATTTTGATCGAATTTAATCCAGACATATATTTGAAGGATGTAGTCGGATATTACTGGATACCCCAATTTTGAGATAAACTTAGATAAGAATAAATATCGATGTATAACGAATTAAATTTGGTTTTGTATTTGAGACATATCTTTTTTTTTTGATCGGGTATTGAATAATACTACGTACATTAAAAAACAGTTATTAAAATCATCAAAAAATATTGCTGCGTCAGCAAAATTTTAGTCAGGAGGGTGCTTGCAAAAGAATTGCTAATATCAGCAAAATCTTTTGCTGAAAAGCAGCGAGGTCATATTTTGTTTAAAATTTAAAGAGTTTAGCCGGTGGAAAATTGTGGTACTATTAGCGCTTTTGTCTCAATTTATTTTTGAATGTAAAGGGTGTTTTTTATAGAGGTATATAAGTTTGAAATGGAATAAAACAAAGATGCAATTTTTAAGTTGACATAAAATTTACTTTATTCGAAAGATAATCTCCTGGCATTATAATTTAAATATGACTTCTGGCATATGACCGCCACTGCTGGCCCGGACGTAGTCTAAGCTGGAGGTGCAATTTTCGATGACTTTTTTTAACATTTGTGGACGTATATTGGCAATAATGCGGCGAATGTTGTCCTCCAAGTGGTCAATCGTTTCGGGCCTAGACTAGCAACTTCACATATCTCCACAGAAAATAGTTCAGCGACGTTGAGTAGCACGATCTTGGAGACCAAACGTATCCTTCAATAAATCAATTGTTTCACGAGCTGTGTGACATGTTGCGCCGTCTTGTTGAAACCACAGCTTCTGTACATCATGGTTGTACAATTGATGAACGAAAAAGTCAGTAATCATGGCTCTATAGCGGTCACCATTGACTGTAACAGCGTGACCAGCATTGTTTTTAAAGAAGTACGGACCAATGATTCCACCAGCCTATAAAACACACTAAACAGTCAGTTTTTCTGGATGTAACGGTGTAACGGTTTATTGATTATCGATTTAACCAAAAGTCAGCTTCATCGCAGAGCCATGATTTTCAAAATAAATTTGCACAATTTGGAAACGTTGTTCAGGCGTCAGTCTATTCATGTTGAAATGCCAAACCAAACTAAACATAAATCACTTGACAGCTGACAAAATGGCCGCCAGTTAAAATAGTGTTGTCAACTTAAAGTTCTATACCAGTATAAAAAACACCCTTTATAATATATATTTTGCAATGGTCGAATTTGAATTTATGTTAAAACATAACATCTGATTAAAATCTCGAAAAATTAAAACAACCCCATTCAAAATTATGTTTACTTACCTCCTATTAAGTTGTTGTCTGCTTAGTGATTACCACATAAAATTATTTAACTAATTAAAATAAACAATTTTGAATATAAAACGAAAAGATAAACTTCCGATAGTAGCATTCATAAAATACAAACTAATTACAAAATAAAACCACACTCCCTTACACGTTTTTTACTGCACAAAGCCAACAACAATATGAAAAGTAAACTTTTCTAAACATGCTGCTTGCAACACACAACACCCGATGCAAATAGCAACTGCAAGAACAATGTTCATGGATATAATAAAGGAATAAAGTATGCAAAAAATCTTAAGAGACTGGTGCCATGCTGGTGATGATAATCCTTTGCAAAACTCTTCCACTAGTTCCTTAGGGAAAGATAGAGTTGTATACCCCAGATATAAAGTAGAAAAGTGGACATAAGATGCAAACAAAAATGTAAATAGAAGAGAAGAAAATTCTTTAGTAAACTATTTTACTAATTTTCCATTTTTTTTGCTACTGTTGGAAAATTAACAACACAATTAAAAATAATGTACAAAAAAAATGTGAATATTTTCTATGGCATTTAATTCTTAAGAACGAAATAGAATTAAAATATTACAAAAAAGTGAAAAATTGGAGTGAATAAATCTGAATTAGAAATTCAAAGAAAGGGAAGAACAAATTGAGGCGCGTTGATTAAGGACTACATCGATGGTCAAAATTTGATACCACGTAACTGACAGTTAAATTCCAACTTATCGATATGAATATTTACAAAAAATATATTTTAACGAATTTTTGAAAATATTTAATATTAAAATCTAAGCGAATTACAACGTTTTTCTATGAAAACACGTTTGGTTTTGTACGCGGTGTTATAGTAGTCAAGAAAACAAAAATGTGGATACCCATATTGCCTATGCTGTGGGCCCAGGTTTGCCACTTATTTCAAATATATAAAGTATGGGTTATAAAAGCTCGTTTGGAAAAGTCGTGTTGAAGCCGAACGATTACTAAAATTAAAAAATGCCGGATACCTCCTCTATAGAATTAAATAAGCATTATTATCGGCTATGTTCTGCATTTCGAAGTGATTTTTAATCTCAGTGAAATTGAAATTTATGGCACTTTTGTACTGGATTCTAAAATTTTAGTTGGTTTCATATCAACTTTATTCCATTAAATGGCTCGTGCCACAATTGATTTATTGAATGAAATGAATCAACGTTTGATAACCGCATAGTTTTACGTTAAGGACCCGTGAATTGGCCTCCAAGATCGTGCGATTTAATGCTCTGGACTATTTTCTGTAGGGATATATGAAGTCGCTAGTCTACTCCGATAAGCCCGAAACGATTGAAAACTTGGAGGACAACATTCGCCACGTTATTGCCAATATACCGCCACAAATGTTGGAAAAAGTCATCAAAAAATGGACCTTCAGATTAGACTACGTCCGAGCCAGCCGTGCCGGTCATATGCCAGAAGTTATATTTAAATTATAATGCCAGAAGATTATCTTTCAAATAAATTGAAATAAATCTTTCAATTTGAAAAATTCATCTTTGTTTTATTCCATTTCAAAGTTCTATACCTCACTAAGAAACACCCTTTACAATCATAATGGACATAAATTTCAAATGAAAATGTATTAAGTTGAGAAAAAGATTTTATGAAATTTTAACTTTCACCCAGAAGTGAAATAAAAAACATGACCGTATATATTAATTTAAACCTCAAACCAACAACAACTCCTTATAAAAATGTGGCATTCGAAGAAACAATTTTGATATATGTGCGGACATGCACAAAAATGTTTTAATTACCCGTGGATGCGCCTTTAAAATACTTTTCATTTGATACCCAATATTGGCATTAGTTTAATAATTGATATAACACTCAGGGAACTTCTGCTTTAAAAATATGTAGTTGTTTGGGTTGTAATACAGTTTCATTATTTTTAATGTAAGTGTAAGTCATTTGTGGAACAAATAAAATTTTTAACCTACCTTGTAGTTCATTTAAAAAAACAACTCACATCAAATGACTGTTTTATGATTTTACATTCATTTTTTACAGTTGTTTTTTGTTATTTAAAAAAAAAAAAAAAATTTTTGGTTTATTTTTTACTACCACATTTTTACTACAAATGTTAGTCATTTTTTGAACATTAAAAAACAAATGACAATGTTAGTTGAATTTAATGAAATGTAAGTCGTCCTTTTTTTAAATGAAATTTCATTTGTTTTTGACTACAATTGCTGTCGTCTTTACCAACATAATTTCCTAAGTGAAGAAATATAAAAAAAAACCTCAAATTGGGTAATTTTGATGAGTTTCATTTCAATTTGCGCATTCACCACTGTGTAGTTTCCTTGTCATGCAAAACTTATTGCAGAATATTATTGATGTGGCGTTCTTTAAAATTTGCATTGCAATTAGGGAATGCATACCTGTTTTCTGTTCCCGCAATCCCTCTGAAGTCCATGGATTTTTTAGAATACAATTTTAATGACTTACATTTTTAATGCAGCAATTTCCAATTTAAAAAAAAAAAATACAAAAATGCTGTGTTAACTTTACCGCAAGAGTCAACTTCACCGCTTAACTTATTCTTCAAACTCATGTTAGACATATAAAGTCACTCTAAATAGATCATAAAAAAATATAAATTTGATATATGCTACTAGTACTACTATACTATATACTATACGCTCCATACACTTTGATAGAAATATATATCCGTTTGTAACGCAAAGAAATATAAACCTAAGACCCCATAAAGTATATATGAGCTACTTCAAAAATTTTCGACAATTGTTGAAACTGACTTTAGATGCTTCTTATTTCTCAAGGTTTTTTGAATTGAGAGAAAGAATGGACAAGGTTAGGTAGATTATACTTAAAAACTATGACATTCAAAGTTTCACATTGAAAAGTCATCATCTAAACAATTAATTTCTATTAAAATGTTAAAAACTTGAAAAAACAAAAATGACCAGAAACTTGCAAAAGTTTCTTCATAGTTTTTTTTTGTGATAATAGTTTTAATCTTTCAGATCCAAACCAATACAAAATGGAGCCACAAGACTTGAGATACACATTCACTAAAAAAGTAATTTCCATAACCATATGAACAGTGAAGGTTAATAAGGCGAGAAAAATGTGGGAATGGACAAAACTTAATGTTTTAAAATATTTTATTTAGCATATGAAATGTTGGATGAAATGTTGAAACTGATTTTAGATGCCTCTTATTTTTCAAGGTTTTTGAAATTGAGACAAAAATTGGACAAGGCTAGGTAGACTATACTTAAAAACTATGACATTCAAAGTTTCACATTGAAAAGTCATCATCTAAACAATTAATTTCTATTAAAATGTTAAAAACTTGAAAAAACAAAAATGACGTGAAACTTGCAAAAGTTTCTTCATAGTTTTTTTTTGTGATAATAGTTTTAAACTTTCAGATCCAAACCAATACAAAATGGAGTCACTAGACTTGAGATACACATTCACTAAAAAAGTAATTTCCGTAACCATATAAACAGTGAAGGATAATAAGGCGAGAAAAATGTGGGAATGGACAAAACTTAATGTTTTGAAATATTTTATTAAGCATATGAAATATTGGATGAAATGTTGAAACTGATTTTAGATGCCTCTTATTTTTCAAGGTTTTTTAAATTGAGACAAAAAATGGACAAGGCTAGGTAGACTATACTTAAAAACTATGACACTCAAAGTTTCACATTGAAAAGTAATCATCTAAACAATTAATTTCTATTAAAATGTTAAAAACTTGAAAAAACAAAAATGACGTGAAACTTGCAAAAGTTTCTTCATAGTTTTTTTTGTGATAATAGTTTTAAACTTTCAGATCCAAACCAATACAAAATGGAGTCACTAGACTTGAGATACACATTCACTAAAAAAGTAATTTCCGTAACCATATAAACAGTGAAAGATAATAAGGCGAGAAAAATGTGGGAATGGACAAAACTTAATGTTTTGAAATATTTTATTAAGCATATGAAATATTGGATGAAATGTTGAAACTGATTTTAGATGCCTCTTATTTTTCAAGGTTTTTTAAATTGAGACAAAAAATGGACAAGGCTAGGTAGACTATACTTAAAAACTATGACACTCAAAGTTTCACATTGAAAAGTAATCATCTAAACAATTAATTTCTATTAAAATGTTAAAAACTTGAAAAAACAAAAATGACGTGAAACTTGCAAAAGTTTCTTCATAGTTTTTTTTGTGATAATAGTTTTAAACTTTCAGATCCAAACCAATACAAAATGGAGTCACTAGACTTGAGATACACATTCACTAAAAAAGTAATTTCCGTAACCATATAAACAGTGAAGGATAATAAGGCGAGAAAAATGTGGGAATGGACAAAACTTAATGTTTTGAAATATTTTATTAAGCATATGAAATATTGGATGAAATGTTGAAACTGATTTTAGATGTCTCTTATTTTTCAAGGTTTTTAAGTTAAAAGTCGAAAAATTACAAAAATTAACTTAAAAACTTACAAGAGTTTTTTTATTCATTTTATTTTTTGTTTTATAGTTTTTACTTTCAGATAAAAACAATCTTTTCAAAAGTGATTGTTAATGCTGTTTTACAAGTTCAACCAAAATGTTGTAGATGTTTAAACTTTCGCAGTTTTTTCCATAGTGTAAGATGGAATTGAGTTTTGAGAAAAGTATTTGATAAATAGTGTCATTTTATATAGCTTGAGGTGAACCAAGTTGATGTCAGTGTATCAATTACGGGGTACGAACACCGCAAACTTATAAGGAGTTTTCGTAATTTTTATGTAGTTCACATCTAAATTTTAAATTGCTTAGCGTATTGCGCGAACTGAGTTACTTTGTAAACAGCACCTATTAACCAAAAAGTAATTTTAAAAATTTTAAACGCATGCACTTTTATGAACTTTTTAAAAATTTAGCGAAATTTAATTATTTTGCTTTGATTTTTTAGTTTTACAAAAAAAACATGGTTTGAGAACATCTATAGCAAATCCTTACCGCGGACTTAATTGATAAAGTGCAAAACAGTAAAAGTTTTTTCATTCATAGCTGCACTTAGGGAAGAAAGTTTCATCATATTAATGATATTGTTTTATAAATTGTCATCAATTATTCATTATAATTATGAAGTTTCATAAATATAATGATAAGTTTTATAAAAATATATGACAAATCTTTCATAGACCTTCATCATTTCATAAAAAAGTTTAAGTTGAATTTTATTTTTTTATTTGAAATTTAGAAAAAAACATTTCGTCGGCTTGCCTGCAAGTAATGCTATATATTTTAACAGGTTTTCAGGAGAGCGAAAAAACTGATTTATATTACCATTTTTGATATTTAATTCACATTATATGCCTATATGATTTACGACCTCATTTACTAAAATACTTTATTAAAATAAATCGGGATTTAATCTCTGTTACAGAGCGGTGCGTTGTTTTTAAGAAAAACTACACATAAAACCTTTTAAAGGAGAATTTTTTAAAATATGTTCATACCAGTTTGTACAAACCATTAGGATATCGCAAAACCGCTTGGTAGATATTTGTATGACCAATGGTGCAATAAAAAAAATGTCAAAATAACAAATGACACTACTTTGCAATTAAGACCTGCTAACTTATCTCAAATTAACCGAAGTTTAAGACTTAACCATAGTTATGAATGTCATATTTGTATGGAAATTTTTTTGGTTAAAGTTTAACTCTGCAGTGCGGGCCTCAATTTACAAAATAAATTAGTCATTTGCTTTTTTTCATCTTGGTACTTTGCCCATCCCTGATATTAATAAAACTGCAATAGAAAACTTTAAATATTTTTTAACTCATTAATGGCACGTAGTAGAGCCGCTAGAAATTTTACAAACAAACTTTGCAGGTATATAACCATGCTTCATTAAGATTTTTTTCTTGATCACATAATTTAAATTTTGTTTAATTTTGTGAACAAATCTTTATTTAAATCTATATCAAAAATAATTTTTTTTAAGTTAACCGATTTTTAAAATTTTTAGAAAAAATATCGTCGTTTTTGACTATTTTTTTTTTAAATTGTCATATGGCAACGATATGATTTTTATAAGTTTACTATTATTGTAATAAAAACCAAACATTATTTATATTTTGAGTGAAAACGGAATAAATTTTGGAATATTTTAGATTTTGTGTACCTGAACATTTTATCGTCCGATCGATCAGATTTAGAAAAATTATATAAAATTGGTGAACTATTTTCTAGCAATTTCCTATTTTTTCATCAACATCAAAATCACAAATATACAAGACTAGCTCTTTTTATATTTTTTAAATAATTTTTGAAAAAAGTTCCATCAAAAAAGGTCAAAATTTGATTTTTTTTCCAATAATTATTTGGAAACTCTGAATAAAAGTTGTGCACAATTTTTTTCTACAAATGGACTCAAAATGTTAAAATAAAAAGCTTTAAGATTTAAAGCTTTTAGCTAAACTTGTAAGAAAAGACGAAAATAACTCATGTTGTTCGGGTAGTCAATTAACATCACAGATTTTCTGCTGTTGATTGATATATATACCTGATCAAACTTTGAGTTTCTTGTTGGTGGTGGATTAGAAAGAGCCTGAAGATGACCTAGTCGCTTAGGTCGAAAGTGCGGCACTCCCTCTAGCGCTGATCGCTACAAGATTTTTTTTTCATCTTACTTTTATTTCGATTTCTAGTAATAACTTTAAATTATGATCTCAAACCGGACAATTCAAAATAAAATACATTTTCTTTTTAATTTTTAAAATACTATTTTACTATCCAGTAAAATAATATAGCAGTTTAAAAGTATTAAGTCAAAAAAGGAACACTGTGTCAAAAATGAGTTAATAAATAATAAAAAAAAGAATACAAATTTTGTCAACTTGAATGTTTGTTAAGAAAAAGTTTTTTTATTTATTTAATTTTCAATATATTGAAATGAAAGAACAATCTTAAAGGTTGCCTGCATATTTTTTGTTAGTAAGAAAGTTTCTGGTTGTAGTCTGTTTATATATGAGGCGACTCTTTTACATACTTTAAACTATAAAGCTTTTGTACAGGCAAATCTTTAGTTATTTTAATTTTCTACTAACTAAAAGTTTGCTCAGCAATTAGACTTTTGATGGTCATTGTTTTGTTAAGAAACCTAAAAGAAAACAAAAAATATATAAAATAGACAAAGTTTTCTAGATAAAATTACACAAAAAGGGATTTATATTTTTGTTCTTTAAGAACAGAAAAATAAAATCATGAACTTTGTATGCTAGAAAATTTTCCAAAGAAAGTTGAATGCATGCATATTATAGAATTTTCTTACAAACTAAAATTTTAAATAACCAGTAAGTTTTACTGACCAATGACTTTTGTTGGTTTTTAAATGGGAGATAGAGGGGGAAAAACAAATTTTGTGTTTTTTTTTTGCTGTATAAACTCTGGCTAAAGATAATATATGAATAAGAAGAAGAAGCTTAGTTAAAATAGTAGTTAAGAGAAATATTTTAGTTGGAATAATATGGAACGGAAGTTTGTAACGGAAACCGGAAAACCACTAAAACTTAAGTGTTTTACAAAAGAAAAATATTTAAGTTTAAAAGCTGAAAAATCATCATCAATGTTAAGGCTGTTTGTCATTATACGAATAGTTTAGTATAAATCTTATTGAAAATTGATAGTATTTAACCCTTTAAAGCACAGAGGCGAAAAAGCTGACTTTATGTAAGGCGACATATCTTAAACTAACAAGGAAACTATACAGTTTTGAATCCTTAGACTTGAATGAAATTTGGATATGTTGCAAAGGACAAACAAATATTAGACACAAATTTTTTTTTAATTGCGCAATCTCAAGTTTGGGTATTAAAAAGTGAGGTCAAAAATTACACAATTGAGGTTTTTTTATTTTAATATATTTCGTATATAATGGTGTTTTTTTTTTAATAATTAATTTATGTTTTTTAATTATTTAAAAAATTTGGATTTAGCTCCATACATTTTTTTCAATTAAATTTTTTTTTATAATTTTGTTTGTAAGTAAATTTCAGATTAAAAAATTAAATTAAAAAAAAATAGCAAAAACAAATTACAAGTTTGTTATAATTTTTATTAAAATAAAAATTATGTTTTTTTCGACCTTTAATTGTGCAATGAAAATGAAAAATTATTCAAGTTCGAGGCCATATACTCTTTATTTCTTCATTAGGATATTGTCCTAACAAATAATCTATAGAGTTTTTGTTTTCAAATTTATTATTTGACCCTTTCAGGAATGTGTTGATAGATCTATTTCGGGAATTTTCTAGGTTCCCATCATCAGAACACGTTTTGAAAGCGGTAACAATCCCATGCCAAACCTCAAGCATTCATATGAACTAGTTTACTCACTACATGAGAACTAATATACATATGAGTTTGAAATTAAAGATTATAACCATTGATCAAAAAATAAATTGAAAACTTGTTTGATGTGCAAGATCCACCTCTGGTGGATATTCGATACACGTTTTTTTTTTGTTTCTCTCTCCTCTTTATATTTTGTTAAGTTAGTTAACAAAACAGGGAAAGTAAACTAGGCGGTACTTTGCCTTTTTTCACAAGTTTGTTATAATTTTTATTAAAAATAAAAATTATGTTTTTTTCGACCTTTAATTGTGCAATGAAAATGAAAAATTATTCAAGTTCGAGGCCATATACTCTATATTTCTTCATTAGGATATTGTCCTAACAAATAATCTATAGAGTTTTTGTTTTCAAATTTATTATTTGACCCTTTCAGGAATGTGTTGATAGATCTATTTCAAATTAAAAAAAATCGTAAATTAAATTTAACAAAAAAAAAAAAATATATAAAAAATATGATACCAATATGGGTTCGAACTAGGGATCTTCTGTGTCAGAAGCCAGAACACTCTGCTACCAAGGTGAGAGTTTTCTCGCCAAAAACTATGATACAAAATGTTTAACTATATTTAGGATGCCTATCTCGAATATGGTTCACTTTTTTAAATGAACTTGATTTTCACTAAAATTTGTATTTCTTTTCCTATATTTACGAATTTTCTATACTTCAAAAGTCGTTTGACAGATGTTTAAAAATGTTCGTGTTCACAAGGCATACAATTTTATTTTTAAAGGCTCTAAGCTTTAAAATACATCCACTAAAAAGATGTTGACAGATTTGAAAGAAAGTAACAATTTTCAACTTTAATTTTCACATTAAATGGTCGTAATTAATTATTGAATCTGTGGTTTGATTTTAAAAATGAACATCTCATTTTAAAGCTTACCGTTCGCTTTCATATACCATAACCTAAACTACGACAGGTTCATACACACATAATTCTAGTCACGTGAACATAACATTGACTGGTCCATTTCCAGCATGTTAAGTCATATTCGGAAGAACATATTTTATAAATTTCAAATTTCTTTTCAAAGGGGTTAGAGCAGGCCGCATAAAGCTGACGTTTTGGTTTTTGGCCCCCTAGGAATTTTCTAAAATTCCCATCGATGAAAGATGTCTACTGATGGTTAGGATCCCACATACCAAACTTCAAGACCCTCGCTTACGAAGTTTGGCCTAACCATCCATGGGCAGACTTTTGCCCCTTTTAACCCCTATTGTTACCATGTTACATACCTAAAAGTTCCCAGCTTCAAGGATTTACCCACGGCACCAAGGGGGAGACATCACCCCTTTAACGCCTATTTTACCAAGTTCCTGTGAAAAATTCCAGAAAAAGCCATATCAGCGATTTAGATTTTGTTCGAAGGAATACACATTCAAAATGTTGCTTTCAAGCCAAAGGAATTAGGGCAGTCCTCCTAAGGGAGGCTGTTCCTCTTTCAGCACCACTCCATAGGAGTATTATTCAAGTTCCTAGCTTTACCGCCCGGCAGAAACTTTATTCTTTTATAAATATTGATTACCATTACCATTTCCAATAAAATTAAAATTTTTTTCTGGCTTACTTATTTCCTGTTAAGATTATGTATTTTAAAACTGAAAGTAATATGAATGCTCAGAGTCGTATACTTTTTACTAAACAGTCTACTAACTTATCTTGTATAAGTTTTTCTATCTACAACTATACATACAAAACTATAAAGCCAAATACTCTGTTTTAAAAGGCCAGTACCAAATATTAAAAGTCCAGCTAAATACAAAAAAACTTTTTTTTTATTTTTTTTTTAGCTTAACGAACAAATGTTTTAAAGTTGTTGAATACTGGACATGGTACTGCATACGTAATAGATTTGAAGTTCTTTTTTCGACACAATAAGATTTATTATCTTTTTTGAGGTTTTTGTAAAAAAAATGAAGAATAATATCTAAAACAAGATATGGTAGCTTAAAAGCAGTGGTAGATAATCACCACATAGAACGAAAAGAATAGTATTTGAAAAAATAAGGAAATTTAAAACAATAGTTATGTCCAAGATACTTAAAAGGATTTATATTGGATACTCCATCCATTATAAAAAGAGAATAAATATATATTTTTATTTTAAACTATATTTATCTTCATAAAACAACTACGATAACGAATTATTTTGTGTATACATTTGTATTTAATAACATTTGATATGTGACGTATGAGTAATATTATTTATTACAAAAATACCAATCATAATGGCAACAAATTTAAAATATTTGCCACATTTGCTTATGTCAAAAATGAATGTTCAAAATTTATAACTCATTTTAAATTTAATTTCAGTTTATTATTACAATATATTTATTTACAGTGTCGGCCAAAACAAACTATACAAAATCCCCCACGCTTTTTCTTTTCAGTGTATTTTAAAAACGTACACTCGCATTCCTCTCCTGTGATTTTCTTCCGCTGTTTTCTGTTATTTAAATATCGCTAGTTTTTAATATTTGAGGAAATCAAGAAAATTGTACTCTCAAATACTAATGCAACAAAACATACTGTACTACTGTCTAATAAAAACGTACATTTGACTATTGCTCTCAAAGAAATAAACCTGTTAATATAGCAGAAAATGCTACTTAAAATTAGTTAATTAGTAAAACTTCTGCTAAAATTAGTTGATTTTTTGCTAAATATTAATAAAATGAAACATCAAAAATAATGCTGAAAAAACTTTTAGTTGCATTCGAGTTGAATTTTAGTTAAATGAATATAGCAAATTACTCTACCAAAATTAGCAAAAATTTTAACTAAATATTTGTAGACTAAAAACAGCAAACAAAAACTGTAATAAAAAAAAAAAATTTATATATTTTACATTTTTTATGCTTTTTTTTAATATTTAACAGATTACTTTGATATTATCAATTTACTAAAATTTAGCTCAAATGCAAATTCGTATTTTTGCTATTATTAACTTACTAAAATTTATAAAACAAAATCTGCTAATATAAGCAGTTTTTTGTGGAAAGTAATTTTTAACTAATTTTAAGAAGTTTTAGCAAAAATGTTTTCTAATTTTTTTCTATTTGTGTATATGCCCAGTAAAAATATATACAAAGAATATATCATAGATATGTCATCACTTACAACATATGGGAAAACAGTGGACATTAGAGTGAGGTAAGTTTCTAAAAATAGAACTGTTGTGTTGGTGGAGTTGTACTTCTGAGATTATGTATACAAGAACAAAAACACTGCGTATTGAATAAAACTAGTTTTAATCACAACAAAACTCGACCTGACGATAGCTTAGAGGGCTAAACCGCTCTGTCTAACGTGTAGTGCGAGTGCATGTGGCATTAGAAATCAGTTTATCTATACCACGGTCAGTGATTGCACAGAAAATTTCATATAGACGCAATCGAACAAATAAAAACATAACAAATATTACATTATTCAAAAAAATTCAAAAAACAGGGTCACTGACGAAGGTTCAATACCAGAAACTGCACAGTCTGATTCAGAAAAAATTGAAAATTTGCAATGTAGTTATGATTTTTAGAAAATACACTCATTCTTCTCTACCACGCCTTTCACAATTAAATTAAATTAAATTGCATATTAATTATAGTATTAATTGCTATTGTCTGAAAGACGTTAAAATTCAAACTCAAACAAAAATTTTAATGTTTTTAGAAGCAAGATAAAACAAATGCGCTGATGTAAGTGCTTACTATTACATAGTACTGAGAAGCAGCAAAAGAAACGAATAATTTTCGTATAAAAATAAACAAAAAAAAAAATATTGAGCTTACTGTTTTCCCTAACAAAGATGCAGGTTGTAAGCAGCTTACCCTAATCCCTTACAAGGATGCAGGTTGTAATGAAGAAAGTTTCATATCGTGCATTATTAACGATCTGTACCGATTTTCACGAGTGATTTCCGATTGTGTTCGGTGTTTTCGAGTAAGTAATAAAAAATAATTAGTCATTTAACTGCTTCTGAAGAGCTAGCACGTAGAGCGGTAAAAAAATAAAATGATTACATTATATGTCTAAAATTTTAACAACAAAAAATTAATATCTGTAGAATTTTATGTGAAATAAATTATATTCATATAATTACTTTTATTTGTCATAAAATTACTTTTAATCGTAATAATGTAGACACGAAATATGATTTTACTTAAACCCATGAAATCACAGCTTTTTATAAGCGCTGAAATCCGCGCTTACTTTACCCAAAAGTAATGCTTCCAAGTGGGAATTCGCCATATAAATATCATTGCATATGCAAGCAAGTTTGTAAGGGATTCTTTTTGGCTTACTCCCTTACAAACCTGCTTGCATGAAAGCAGCGTTTTTTTACTGGGTGTCCATTTTATAGACATGGATTTGGATTTCAATTTTTATTTATTTTTTGCTGAGTAAATGAACAATTAAAAGGACGTTTGTCGAAGGATTTTACAAAAAGATTTATATAGGGAGTATTGCTCATTTGATGGTGTACGATAACACCAAAGTTTCATTAGTCGAGCAGGTAATAATAATAGGGTATTAATGCTTGAAGTATTTTTAGAAACACTATTTTTCTTTACTATTCTAAAGACAATTTTCGCATTTGGATAAAAAGATTTTTTTTTTTACTTTAAAAACTTTAGACTATATTTGACATTTTGGGTTAAATAATTAAATCTAATATTATTCATATACCGAGATATTCCTTGATGTATCTAATAGAGGGTTTAATTTTGAGGCTTTTTAAAAAATGCCAGATTCACCCCCTTTAAATTAAGATATGCTGGGTTTTTAAAATACTTCGGCTCTAGCAATAACATACCGTGGGCTAAACTGTTTAAAAAAAAATCCTCAACAACACAATTTTCTGTGAATAATAAACTATTTACAACAAATTTTTACAAACATTTGGTCGAATATAAATTCTACGATTTTGCATTAACAAATCATAAAAAATAGCTTTTCGACTCGAGATAACAAGAATTGTATATATTTTTTTTTTTTTTTACGATTTTCAAAACAGTTTTTATAAAAATTTAAGAAAACCTCAAAATTTTCATGTTTTTTTCTATTTGAACACATATTTGAAAAAGTGTTGGCATCGACCAACAACTTTAACATACTCGTAATAATGTTCAGTGGTTTTTTAAGGATTCTCTAAGGAACTAGAAAATTCGAATATTTTATTGTACTAGAGAAACTAGAGTCTTTAACGAATAATATATGAAAATCCGTTGAACATTTCCTGAAACATATGCAAAATAAATAAAAATTTTTTTTTATACAAAGAGTATGTAACAAATAAGTACCACCTTCAAATAAGGACTAATTATTAGGTAGCTAATTAGGTAGATATATTAAATACGATATATTCTGAAAAATAGGAGAGTTATTTAAGTTTTTTTTATAAAAATCACAATGAAAAATATCAACTAAACGGCATAAAAGTCTGGTTGTTAGAATTTTTCAATGCGGAACTAAATAATCTTTTAATCTTTCTTATGCTTAACCAAATTTTTAACAAAAGTTGCAGTAACTAAGTTGCACCCTAAGGGTGCACCCCCTGATAATAAAGATTGACATGTTCTATAATGATTTCTAAAATATTTCGGCTCTAGCGGAAACATTTCGTGAACTAAACCTTTTTTTAAGAAACCTGCAAAAAACTATTTTTATTAATTAAAAATTAGTTACTGCAACTTTTGTTAAAAATTTGGTTAAGCATAAGAAAGATTAAAAGATATACTTTTTTGAGCCACTCTAATATCTAGTATTTAAAGATATGATAATTTTAAAAATTTTCGACACTGATGCAAATAAATAATTATTTTTTTTTTCTTGTATGGCATAAATAACCTTTTGTGTATATGTTAGCCTATGTTTAAGCATGCTTAATCCATTAGCATTAATCATTTATATTTAACGCCCCAAAACTTATGGTGGTTTTAAGTTAAAAGAAAACTAAAAAGGAGGAAAAAACAAAAACGTGTATTGAATATCCACCAGAGGTGGACCTTGCACATAACAAACAAGTTTTCAATTTATTTTTTGATCAATGGTTATAATCTTTAACTTCAAGCTCATATATTAGTTCTCATGTAATGAGTAAACTAGTTTATATGAATGTTTGATGTTTAGCATGGGATTGTTACCGCTTTCAAAACGTGTTCTGATGATGGGAACCTAGAAAATTCCCGAAATAGATCTATCAACACATTCCTGAAAGGGTCAACTAATAAATTTGAAAACAAAAAACTCTATAGATTATTTGTTAGGACAATATCCTAATAAAGAAATATAGAGTATGGCCTCGAACTTGAATAATTTTCATTTTCATTAAAAACTAAAAATATTAAAAATACACACAGAGAATAGATTTGTTGTGAGAACCGAATTCGTCGCCATTCGAATTTATGTAGTTATATGTACTATCACATTATTCGATTACAGCTTTTGTCATTAGCATTTATGTCTACATTCTATTGAAGTATATTCAGTACTCTCAAACCGAATTTTTTATATTATTACTTTCGACTTAAATAAAACGCCTTTTCCAATAATATTCTGTCTTATTAAATAAAAATAAACACTTAGTATATAATGAATAAGGTACAAATGTGTCCTGAAAATTGAATTTTTTGGTCATATAATTCATTTCACTTTTATATTTAATTTTTTATATTATTTGTTTTAATATGTTTAACATATTTTGAAAGAACACACTTCAAAAACGCCTAATAGTGTAAACAAAAGTCACACATTTTGGCTCCAGTTTAAACTAAGTAAAACAAGCATGTTCTAATCGATTTGACTCTAAAATTTCCCGCCGCCCCACAGTGCGTCATTTGGCCAATCTAGGTGGACAAAAATCGAAAAATAACAGTTGGCGGATTGTTACAATTTAAATGAATGTGACAGCAAACAATCCATATACTATGGAAATAATCACAATATGACGAAAAAAGTGCTGGTTCATTTGATACAGGAGTTTAAAGTCACATCTTGTAATATACTTTTGAGAAATAAAATATATTTTTGAGCACCATGCCAACTTCAAACACTTATAACTTTTTTGTTGTTGAAGTTATAAGTCCATTTTTTTTAAATACAGCATTTTTAATCTAGTTTTTAAATCCGTGCTCATTTTTCAATTTATTAAAAACAAAAATTAAAAATTTAAAAAAACGGAAACTGCGTTGGAATAAAACTATAGTTTCCTCACGCTCCCTCACACGACCTATACATGTGGCAGGTGTTGGAATGTCTCTAGTAAGAGATTAAACAATGTTTGCTGGCGATTTTTTGGGATTGATAGAGAATTTTAAAGTTTAGTGAACGTCTATAATGGACTTTTTGCTTGTTTTTTTTAATTCCAGAGACATTTAGTTTTAAGCTATTTGAAAAGTACACTGATATTGCACATAAAATTGAATGATTATGTAAGAATACATTATAATATAAAATGTAATGTGTTATTACACCAAACCCTTGTTTAACGGCATTACATTTTTGAACGATGTTTAGTTTTTGTATAAAATATGGGAAAATTGGATAATTGTTAAATTCGTAGAATTCGCAATGGAATTAAAATAATGAAAACCAAATAACTTTAATTTTTTGGTTTGAAATTCTAAAATATGAGTGATACAAAGCACACGATTTCAATAAATTACTGTACTGCTGTTTCTATTTTAATTTTAAAAAGTGCAACGAGATCCAGATAGCATTATAAATTACGACTCAGAGTAAAATATTGTAATATAAAAAATATGAATTTATTAATTTTTTTTTTGTGTAATTCTAATAACTATACTTGCCTTTTTTTTAATTAAATAAAAAATGTAAATACATTTTGTTAAAACCTTTTGCGTGTTTATGAATTGTTTAAAAAATATTAATTCATTATTTTTTTTTGTGTAATTCCTATAATTTTACTTGCTTTTTTATTTTAATGATAAATGTAAATACAGTTTGTAAAATCTTTTTGTGTGTAATAAATTTATAAAACTGCAAATATTGGGTGGACCACGTCCCTTTTTGTTACAGTATAGAGTTAATTTTACAATGTACATAAGTCAAAAAATGAAACCTAGCCCAAGGTTGTCCAGCACAGCTTAAATATCTGTTATAAAAAAGTGGGCGTATACCGCCCATCAATAATTATCTTCGAGGTTATTGTGTACAATTTTTTTTACAAAATGGCACACAAATAATAATTTTTTTACAAAATTTCATAAAAATTCTTCAAATTATTTAAGCAATTTCTTAAATAATAGTTAATTTCCCAAAAATGGGCGTGGCAATTGTTCGATTGTTCCAAATTTTGTTGTCAATATTAGTTATGTCCTACATTATTATCAAACCAAATTTCAAGCCAGGATCTTTTAAATTAGATTTTTGTCCACCTAGATTGGCCAAATGTCGCACTGTGCGCCCGCTCAAAAAAGTAGTCTGGGAGCAAATTTTGTGAAAAAGTCATATTTTCAAATGCATTATATTAACTGTATTTACATTATCAATTTCTGAAAAATTTTATTTTATTTTTAGTTTCTGAAAAATTGTATTTAAAAAGTAAATAATTGTATAACGTTCCACAAATCGTTTCGTTATTGTTAGTGGATATTTTTATATAAAACATCAAAGTTAAATACTTTTCAAACTAAAATGAATTGTATAGTTTTTTTTGACATACTGTTAAAGAAGACTTATTTATGAATTCAACGATGCATGATATATTTGTAATATATTCCAAGAATAAAAACCAATTCACTCAAGGCAGCTTTTAAAATAAAACAAATTGTCGAATTTGGGACAGTACAATACTGGGATTAAAATACATAAAAAGAATGTTTATATTTTACAATTTTTCGTAAAACTTTTGAACAACAAATGGATATATTGATAGTTTATTTAAAAAAAAGCTTACAAAAACTACACTCAGGGAACTTCTGCTTTAAAAATATGTAGTTGTTTGGATTTTAATACGATACAGTTTCTTTATTTGTAATGTAAATGTCAGTCGTTTGTAGAACAAATTTAATTTTTTACTTAACTTGTAGTTCATTTAAAAAAACAAACCACATCAAATGACTGTTTTATGATTTTACATTAATTTTTTACAGTTGTTTTTTGTTATTTAAAAAATAAAAAAGCAAATGTTTTTTTTTTTTATTAACATATGTGGTTTATTTTTACTACAATTGTTAGTAATTTTTTAAACAGTAAAAACAAATGGCAAATGTTAGTTGAATTTAATGAAATGTTAGTCTTCCTTTCTTCAAGTGAAATTTCACGTGTTTTTGATTACAATTGCTGTCGTCTTTACCTACATAATATCCTAAGTGTATCAATATTATTTTCCTTATTTAACATTTAAAATCAACTGCTAAGAAAAAAAGTATTTAGTTTTTACAAGACTGTTAACCCTTGCCCACAATGTGCCAAAAAATGTCTAAACTTTTCTTATACCTTTCGAATTTCCAATTATGGATAAAAAAATTTTAAAAAAGCAGAAGTAGTGAAAATTTTATTATTTTTTACCCATTTCATTAAACATAATCACTTATTGGCAACAATCCAAAAAAAATCTGGGGAAAAATCAGACCAGGGCGATGTCAATTACATTTTGTAATCATTACCTTGTGAAATTTTTTCTAGGTCATTAATAATTTTAGATGTGAATTTAAAAATTTCTGGGGAAAAATCAGACCTGGGCGATGTCAATTACATTTTGTTATCATTACCTTGTGAAGTTTTTTCTATATCATTAATAATTTTAGATGTGGATTTAAACGCTATCTAGAAAAATTCTAAATTTTGTCAATACCACACATGGGACATAATGACAATATTTGTGTATTTAACCACACGTCAATTTCTTTATTACGTCTAATTACATGTAATTGGATGTAATGTAGTAATTGCCCTGTAATTAGACACCCTGTATTAAACATTTTTCAAATTTTAAAAGGAAGCACTTAAGCTCAGAAGTGTTATCGTATGTTCTGAAATTATTAATTTCTCAAGAGAAAGATTTCAAAATGTAATTGGCATAGTCCAGGTCTGGAAAAAATTAATATTTTAAAATTCAATGTTAAATATTTTTTATATTTTATGGAAGACTTTTTTTAGGTGAAGACTTTTCCGCATGAAACTTTGCATGTCATAGTTTTAAAGTTTGGTCTATCTAATCCTGTCCATCGTGTCATTCAATTCAAAAAACGCTGAGAAATATGAGGCATATAAAAACAGCTTCAACGCGTGTTGAACATTTTTGAAGTAACTCTATACAATTTGATTAATCAACTACAGTAACTAACTATTAGAATTTATTACCAGACGTATGAGTGATATTTTTTAAAATATCAATTATAAGACCCAATACTTTGGCAAAAAGATTAAAATTGCCCAAAATTTGTAGCGTACTTTAAATTTAATTAAATTTCATTATCTACAGCATATTTATGTACCTCCATTTAAGAATATACAATTATTTCGCATGTAATTAAAAACTTTCATAAATATAAAATTTCATTTGAAAACTTTAATTTCTCAAAGAGATTTGATATGTACTTACACATATCTATACCAGTTCCCCCCTCTGCCTAACTCACTCCCTCATCCTGTCTCTTTAGCAACCAACATTAATTCATTAATTAAAAGGTTTAAAACATATGTAAACCCAGCCGCAGAAAAAAACACAAATTAAGAACAACAAAATACATTAACAAACCCGAATACTTATACATACATATAAAGAAATGAAAAAAAATCCTAAAATCCAAAATATCAAATAAACATGTCAACGCATATATAAAACATCTTTCTAAATTGCTTCACGCTACGCTCTTAAACACTAAAATACTCACACACAAACACATATGCCAAATTCTTAGCATGGCGTCAATAAACGTGTGTAAACGGAAAGAGATATAGAGGAAGGGGAAACAATGAATGGTTATGGTAGTGTGAGTATTGTTGTATGCCTTACACAGTCAAATATATGTTAGCTTCATACATATTTTGGTCATTAAACACGCATACCACGCATGAAATTAAAGGGCTTAAATATATAAGAATGCAAGCTAGGATATATAAAAGGATGTCGGTATGAATAAATGTTTATAATCAGACTTGTAATATATACTATTTATTCACATACATACATAATTAGAATGGACCGAAATTCCGCAGTAGTAGACTGTTTCACAATTTTGATTTGCAATCGGGTATTTGCTCAAATTACACATTTTATCAAGATTTGGTTATAAAATACTTCGCCATTAAGTGCAATATATCTAAGTGGGGTATCATTTGTTCACAACTCTGATAAATGCCCTGTAACGCATTTAGAAAAATATCAAATAAATAAGAATTTAATTAAATTATTTTTCTATAAGTAAAAGTTTTCAACACTTTTTAACATTTTTAAACACTTTTAATACCTTTTAAATTAAATTTTACTTAATTTTTTGAGTTTTAGTACAAAATTAATTAAGTTTTTAACATAATTTTGTGTTTAACAAGAACGAAATGAAAAAAATTATGTACTTTATTGATTGTTTGTTACGCAAAAAACTTATATTTTTAATAACGCATTTAAGCATTACTTTTTGTTCTTAATTTACAGGGACCCAGCAAAACCACACATTACCAAATAATGGGTAAAGTGTATTGTATAAAGAGTATTGCCATACGATTTTCCTCATTACAATACACATTACTTCACTGATGAATTTTCCATGCGATTAGCTTAAAAGTAATGTGTGGACTCATTGCCTAATAGGGGGTTAAGTAACTGGTTGCTTATATGGTTGCCGGGTTGAAATAAGTAATGGGTGTTTAAATAGATTTTCATAAAAAAACGTTATTAAAAAAAATTATTCCTAACAAATGTTTTAATTAAATAAATAACGTGGTCTCGCTGGGATACGAACTTGGGGTCTTTATTTTAAATATTACTTTATTTCTATATTTCATGTATTATGTAATTGATGATCGGTAAGTCATTATATTATGTTTCAAAATAATGTAAAAGAAAGTCATGTAACGTTACAGGGTAATCCATAAGTACACAGTTATTGGTAACACATTACTTTACGTTTCGAAATAATGCTGAAGGTAAGGAGTGTTCATTACAAAGAAAACCATTATGTACTCAATTATCGCTAACTCATTGTTATTTTAAAGAAAAATTATACTTTATGTTGCATCTTTATGACAAAGGCACTATAAAACCGGGAAAAAACAAGTGCATTCACTTTGAAGCTTTTTAAAATAGAGATATCGGATATCAAACTTGATGACTGGTGACAGTTTTTCACATATTCATGAAATAACTGGAAACAAAAGCAAGGTTGACAGTATACAACAGGCCATACTAGGGAACATTCCCTTACAAGAAATCTTCTTTCCTTTATATTTCTGGATATGTTAAATATATTTGCTAATTTAAAACAGAAATGATTTCAGTGAAATGTTTAGTTTACGCATATTGAGAAAATTTAAAATTTTTTTGGATTACATAAAATTTATTCAGATAAAACTAAACATGGTAAATTTTAAACTCTCTTTAAATACTGCTAAGATATTCTAAAACAAACGCCGACATGATTATACTCAAATGAAAGATCATTTTGTTAAGATTTATATTAAATTTATGATTTTGCGGTTCAATTTCGAAAAAAAGGTACAATGAAAAAAAAGTTTGACGAATAACCTAAATATAAAGCCACGGTATTTCAAAAACTTTTCCAGATTTGCAGTTGGCGTTATAATTCTATTAAAAAATATGTATTACAAAAACAGGTTCGGCAAAAACCTGTTCTAGAACCGATTCTTGTTTATGCCTCCAAACTAGAGCAGGTTGCTTTACAACCAGTTATACAACTGTTTTTGGGACAGTGAAACCTTACATTTCGACTTCCAGGAACATGTTCTTGGACCGGTAATATAATAAGCTGTTCTAGAACAGGTTCAAAGGTAATCTGTTCTAAAAACGTTTGCTGGGTAACATTCATTTTTAATATTCATCCAAATTTTTTTGTTAGATTAACAACAAGCACTTTGCAGTTAACAACAAGAGGTTCTGAAACGTTTTGCACATGTGTAAAAGCAATTAAAATAATTTTTCTGTTTCACTATTTGTCTTATTCATGCACACACTTTTCGGCTCGTGGTTTTTTTTTTTTATTTTGTGTTTCGGTCTACTCTAATATACATATGAAAAAGTATTTCTGTATGGATGTATGTATTTGGTTCATTTAGACATGACTAAATTAAAGATATTAAAGTCTTAAAATAAGAGAAAATCTTAATGATGTTACAAGTTGAGAATTTGCAAAAACTGACATAAAAAATTATTATTCTATGCGAATTAAAAGCCCTATTTTAAACGACCTTAACGATTATAAATAAATAGTTGAAGAAATATTCAAAAAAAAATTATTAAGACTATCCTGCTCAAAGACGATGGCAATATTTGTGGCTCACTATTCAATTAAGATATTTTTGTTCTTTTAATAATATTTGTGATACCCGATTAAAAAAAATGAATACGATGCAGCAAAGAAATGTTTAAAATTCTAATTTAAATAAGATTTGCTTCGAAAAATGGTGGCTCGCATTGTATATAAATCGATTTTATTGCATTGAGTTTCGTATAATTTGATACGATTAAGTCGAGTGAAAATATATTTGTTAAATTGAATACAGGGGGCTAGATATTATGGTGCGATCATTAAGAGCCCAATTTAAATTTATCGTACAGTTAAATTTAAATTTTATGTGTGACAATCAAACATTTTTGGAGTTTAATATTGAGAATTGTAATACCGATTAAAAAAAATAATATGATGCATGAAAGATATGTATCAAATATGATATAGTCCCAGGAAAAAATTACACATTCCAAAAAGAAGGTGAAGCCCACACTTGCTTACATATCTCATTGCCAAATTAAGTAACTGCAACACCAAACTCATTCCAACGATAGAGTCAAAAAAGCAAGTAGTATTGTAATCAATTCTTTAAATTTCAACCAGAAAACATGAACTCAATAACAAAGTAATTATTTACTTAAAAGAAAATAACAATGTTATTTACTTATATGTATAACTTTTTGTACTCAAGAAGTAATCATATACTTTTTCTTAATAAAAGGACGTTATTGGAAGTAGTTCCTAATTTTGAAAAAAGAAGTTATACAATTTTAAAGAATTTATATCATATATTTTTTCAAAAAATTTTTCATTTGCAGGAAAATAATACTAAAAACAGAAATAGCATGTTGCCTCAATTTTGTTAAACTGTGGTTAGGTATAAATTAGGGAAGCGCACGTGAGCAGAAAAATTGTGAGTGGAAGTTGAAATTACTGACGTTATCGTGAGTGAGTGTAAAAAAAATTTTTGAGGGTGATTCTGCGTGAGTCATATTTTTGTTTTTCAATTTTGAATCGTTTTTTTTTTTTGAAAAATTTATATTTTCGTGGTTTATAGCTCCAAAATTATGACAAACCCATGTTATCATAACAATTCGATGTTTCACTTTTTGGATTTTATTTCCGTATGAGTTTTGATCGTTTTTATTTGAGTGACCCAGGAGAATCACGTGTGAGTAAAAGTTGAATTTACTTATGGAACTACTTCTTTTTTTTTTAAATGTAAGTAGTACTTACTAAGTACTTCATATTTTTTCTAGTCAACTATTTATTTATTTTTTTTGTGTAAGTACTTCGTAGTTTTACAATGGAACTATTTCTTTATTAAAAAATGTATGTAGTTCTTAAAAATATAAAGTAAATGGTTCTTCGGTAAAAAAAATAATCAATTCTAAAGAATCAATTATTTTAGTCTCACGCCCTGTTAAAAGAATCAGTAGGTAATCTAGTACGGAATGCGTTCTGCCCAAAATGCTTGATTGCAAACCCGCTTACCTTTTTGGAAATTTTTTGCTGGGGTCTTATATTTAATTGAAATACAATATGATCCAAAAAATGGTGGATTGTATTGTATATAAATAGATTACATTACATTGCGTTTGATATAATTTGTTACGATTCAATCCAGTGAAAATAAATTTGTTAAATTGAGTACAGGGACTAAATTATGATGGTCGTTTAATAAGAGCCGAATTTCAATTTTACGTACAGTTAAATTTAAGTTTTATGTGTGCTTTTGTTATATATGTTATGTCGATGCCAGAATCAATAAAACTATTCACTAAAGAAGCTGGAAAGCTCCACCACCGAAACGTTGGATGAAAAAGTAGAATAAATAATCTTTTTTTTTGCATTAGTTGAAGAATGGCACTGAAAGCCTGATAGAAATCCTTTTCTATAAATTTCAAATTGATAAACTAGTAAAAGGTCGATAGAAAAATTTTTTAATGGACTTATTATTTTATATTTTCATAAAATTTCATAATTTTATAAATTTTTATACATTTCACATTTTGGTTTTAAGATATACTTCTCAAGTGTTAAACATGTCTTATAAAGTTCATTATTTCAATGTAGCCTTATATTAATTTTTTTAATATAAGGCTACATTTTTTAAGACATTCATTAATAGTTTTTTTTAATTCAAGGAATTTCTTAATATAAAAATAATTTATCAAACTGTTTCATAAATTTTATAAAAATTGCATTGTCGAAATGATTTAATAGTTTTATGATGATTTTCATTAATTCTTTAAACATTTCATAAACATTGACTTCAATGAAACCTGTTCATAGATTATGTGAAAAGTTTCAACGGACGAGTTCCTGTGACAATTGTCATTAAAGCTATGAAGCAATTCATTGCAGAAGTGAAGATAATTCTCTCTGAGTACTTAACAATCAACCCTTTTTATGTCAAACTAAAAATTTTGGAGTTCGACATTTTTAATTGTGGTGTTCATTAAGATAAATCAACAGATATTATCACTAAAAATTTTCGAGTTGGTATTAAAATTTTGAGTAGGATGTTATGGATTTCAAAACAAAAAACCTTCCTTTTCCACAACATAAAAATTTATATTTTTGTTACATGGGCCAATACATTGTTTTGCTTAATCCCATATATTAATTTAGTTATGCCAATACAAATGCCCCTCTTATAACATTTGGTATAACATATTGTAAGATACAATTAAATATACCGTTTTACGAAAAATTATGACAGTGGTACGTACAATTGTATTTAACTATACATGATGTCATATTTAAATATATTACATAGCTGACCCGGCAAACGTTGTTTTGCCTTCAAATTTTAATTGTAATTAATTCTTTAAATCAAGAAATATTTTTTACGCAAATAAATAATTAAAAAAAAAAATTCACATTAGTAAATCATTTTAAAATTTGTGATTTCATGGGAAGCCCAAGGCCTCTTTGTCCTTCTATCGCCTTTATTTGCTGAAGTATATAAAATGAATAGCTGAAAACAACTGCCATAACAACTGCGACGTCCCCTATCACCGGTGCATTGAAGCGCCGCTCATGCTCACCAGCCGGTGTCTTGTCAGCTCCTATCACAACCGTATAATCATCTGTCGGCATCTGGTCTAGGGCTGTTTTGAACAGACGGATGAGGCTGTTATGTTCGTGTAACATAGCATGAAGATTAACATAGGTTTTTGTAAATATTAACATAGGTTTTTTGTAAATATCTTCGGAACTACATAACCGATTTAAGAGTTTGATATCTCGTTTTGAAAAACATGACAACGGCTTTCAAAAAAATTAAATAAAAAAGAGCAAAAAAAAAAAATATATGTATATGTCATTGGTGGTAAAATATGAAAATTGGATTTTGCCACGCCCCTCCGTCCACAGACCGAAAATCAAAAATCAGACTTCACAGTGTCACCCGCCTGAAAATTCTGAAGATTCCTTGAACATTACATCAAAATCGGCTCAGCCGTTTTGGAGTCCATACGTTACATACATACACACATCCTGTTTTATATATGTAGATAGATTTTACGAAACTCAATCACATTATATAATATTATTTTTATTTGGGATGTTCATTTACGAAAATTTCAATAGATATTTTCAATAAAAATTTTCGAGTTGATATAAAAATTTTGAGTGGGATGGATTTAAAAACAAAACAACACTTCTCCACGACTTAAAAAAAAATAAAATTTTTTTTTCACATGTGGCAATACATTGTTTTGTTTAATATCATATATTCATTTAATTAATTATAACATATGGCATAACATATTGTAAGATACAATTAAATATGCCGTTTTACAAACAATTACAGTGGCAAGTAACATTTTATCTTAGTATACATGATGTCATACTTAACTATATTAAATTTTACGAAACTGGATTACATTATATAAAATTGAGTAATATTATTTTTACTCGGGTTTTTACAATTTTACCAATATAGGACGGGTAAATTTTTTAAAAATAAGCAAATGTAAACTTCAAACACAGATATTTTCAAATAAATGTGACAGGCAAATTTGAAAAGGGTTAATTTAAAGTGGTGCAAAACAAATTCCAAAATTGTGTGCAAAATAGTACGAAAAACGTTAAAAAAAAATTTCCAAATAGCACAAGCAAATTCATATAAAAAAAAATATATGTATTAAAGATGTAATCCATTTCCCTTTATTAAAATTTGGTTGCATGGTACTTTTTAAAGTTATCAAAAATTAACCATCTTCTATTGTCGCATAAAACAGTTGAATTGAATTGAAAATTCGCATTCCGCACCAAAGTTTGTAGCCCAGAATTTCGATTGAGAACTTTATTAAAATTATAAGAAGTAAAATTTTTTTTGTTTGTATCTTTAATATTTTCTTTAAGGTTTATAGAAAGTTTTTAATTTTGTGATGCTTAAACAAAGACATTCAACATTACTTTCGCTATACGCTAGGTCCAGGTTTCTAAAAGTTAAATTTTGCATTCCGCTACGGGCAAAGAGGCATGTCCCGGACGACACGCAGGATATGTCCCAAAGTGGAGGTAACACGTACGGGATCGGACTTTTTATATGATTGGGACATATTACTTCAGAATGGCTATGTCACTGGTAGTGACGTATTTGCACATTTCAGGCACCGGTGCGTGTTAGGCTTTATGTCTAAAAATAGATTTTTAAATTAATTACAAAAAATTATGAATTTAAAAAAATCTTTTATTAATTGCAGCCAGCTCGATGACACGATCTCTTGCTTACAAAGCAAGCGCGCTAGCGCCTCGCCCAATACTGTTTGTGATGCTGGCAAACAAGCAAGTAATCTTTTATGAGTGGATTTTTTAATACAAACGAGCATGTGCAGTGCTCGTAAATACAAATACAGTAATCGCTCGCTTATATGAACTAATTCAAACAGAGCCTGTTCACTAAATGAAGAAGTTCACATAATCGAGAGAATATAAAATAAGTAATTCAAATGATTTTTATTACATTTAGTTTTTATTTTTAATAAGTTTTTTAATAATTAATGTACATGAAAGTAGTCGGTTATATTTTTTTGTACTTTTTTTGCTTCAAGGGATTTCTGTAGTGCCTTGTCCTCAAAAGACAAAAGACACTCACTCAAAACTCAACAACTCAACACTCAAAACATTAACAAAAATCAACGGTTGCAGGTTTTTCACTTATTTCGGGGAAAAACATACTTCTAATAAGACAAACATTTACAAAAATCTACGGTTGAAAGCTGTTGACATAATAGAGATAGGCTGTGTTCACCCTTTAGAACAATCTTGGGCACAAAGAGAACTGAGAATGTATTAGTTATTTTACAAAAAAATGATATTGTATTGGTACTATTGCACTGAGCAAAATCACTTGGTTTTTTTTTTTGTTTGTTTACATTGTTCTATTGTTTTACTATTTATGTCCTTACGTGATAAATTTCAGCTATAAGGCGAATAAAAAAAAAATATACATAAGAGGAAATTAATAGGTAATAAAAAAATGTTCTTTAAGAAAATAGGCACATGAGTTCTTTGCCAATAATGTACTGGGCAAACAAATATATATAATAATGTTATAAATATGGATTAATAAATTAAAAAACAAAAAGCAAAAAAAATATTTTATATTAATTCTTATAAAATACAACAAAATTCAAAATATCTGCGTTGTAATTGTTTTTAATATAAACAATTATAGTTCAGAGATTTTTAAATTTTTTAACATACAAATTAAGTTATGAATGAATAAATAAATCAAGATATATTTATATATTCAAGCTAAATAAAAATGCGTTTTCCCAAAAAAATCCCACATAATGAATGAAAAAAAAATTCCATTAAAAAAAAGTTATAGTACGCTTGGCTTTATTAATTAAAATATCATTGGATGTTTTCAAATATTACCTGTGTACTTATTTTATTAAACAAAGCGATATAAACCTACTCCATCCAATGCTGGCAAGCAACTAACCAATTTTTTTTGGTTTTTTTCGGTTTCTCTCTTTATTTTTATTTACGTTCGGGTTGTGTGCGTGTGAAAAACGATTAGTCTTCGTTGTTTCAACAAGTGTTTGCCCGACACTGCTTTAGAACCTCCTGTGTTTAAATTTTTTTGTTCACTATTCTGTAAGTTTACATAACTGGATATTCATATAACAGAGCGACTACTGTACTTAAAAAACAAAGAATTGGAAAAACAGTTATACAATAGGTTAGTGTTAAACCAGTCCCGGCATATGGCCTTTAAGGGAATTTGACTTTTCAATGGCCATAGGGAATATATTCAAGTTTTATTCGATAAACCTACTATACATATAAAAAGTTATGTTAAGCATTTATGGATACAAAAAAAAATTAATTAAATGATAAATCACGCATAGTGTTGCCAGGTTTATTAAGCATATCATCGTCCAACTTTCCAGAAAATGTCATCAAAATCCTCATAATATCTTGAAAAATCGTCAAAAAATTGTTAATAAAACGGTTTTAAAATAAAACGATTTTAAACACTTTTCTGTGGTTTAAACTTTGAAAATCATAATATTTTACAACTCTAGTACTTAACTACTTATGCCCGTAATTTTAAGCAATAGATACCCACCGGTGCTTAGATACCTACCCGATTTTGTTCGTGTACACGGTAGGTATCTAAGCACCAGTAGGTATATATTGCTTGAAATTACGGCCATTAAACTGTCAACTATATGAATAACATTTCAGCAGCACAATTTTTAAAATATTAAATTCCTTTACAAAATTTGGAAATTCTTTAACAATGCTATTTTCTTTCATTATTAAATTTGGACTTTCATTAACGAATTAAATGTTATTATCAAATTCAAATCCTATTGTTTAATACAAGGTTCTGACATTTTTTATAATTTCATGTGTTTTGTTTTGGGTCCGGTGTTTTTTTAATCTTTAAGTTTTCGTTTTAGTTTTATTTAATTCTGGTGTGTATTTTCATTTTGACAAACTTTAATTTCACATCATACTAACAAATAGATGCTAGATTTCGTTAAAATAAAATTTTTCTAATTTTTAACGAAATAATATAAATCTAAAAATTGATCCGATTATATAAGAAAATAAATGCTAGATTTCGATAAAAATAAAGTTTTTCTAGTTTTTAACGATTTATAAGAGATTTATATAAGATTTTTTTTTAATAAAAAATCTATACAAATGATATATTTAACCGATTTGATGTGGGTAACGGTATTTTAGAGGTAACGATATTTCAGTTATTTCGGTATCGGTTTTTTAGCGTTAAAGGTATTTCACTTACTTCAGTAAAAGTATTTTAGCCGTAAATTTATTTTACTTAAGGGGCTATTTTAGTTTAAAGATTTGTTTTAGTTATTCAGGCAATGTCAATGAACACACATATTGTTAGTTCCTATTGTGCCCGAATCCCAATGACTGGCTAGTTTATGATCAAACTTTACTTCCTACTTCTGGTAACAGCGATTTTTTGTTTTGTCGAATTATTTCGGTAACGGCATTTTATTTCAATTATTTCGGTATCGGTGTTTTAGTTATTTCAGTAACGGCATTTCAAGAATATTGGTATTTTAGTTATATCGGTAATCGTATTTTATGGATAAAGATATCTTAATTATTTCGGTAACGTTACTTTAGGGATAACGATAGTCGGTTAAAAGGGCGCTACGAAATAACCCCCAATGAAATAACACCCAAACGACAAAATGAAATAACCCCCAATGAAATAAATCCCAAAAAAAATGAAATAAGTCCCAACAAAAAAAAAATTAAATAATACCCAAAAGAAATGAAATATTCCCCAAAGGTGAAAATGAAATAACACCCAACATTTTGGGGTTGTTTCGTAATGAAATAACTCCCAAAGGAAGAAATGAAATAACCCCCAATGAAATAAGCTCCAAAGAAATGAAATATGTCCCAAATTTTTTTTATTTTTTGTTTTCATATTTTTGATTCTTTTGTTACACTGTTCAGTTTTTCTGCGTGGGGGATATTTCATTTTTAGCAAAATGAAATATCCCCCAAAAAATATCAAATAACCCCCAAAATAATTGCATATGAAATAATCTCCAAAGAATTTAAATTTTGGGCTTTATTTCATTGGGGGTTGCTTCATAATGAAATAATCTCTAAACCGTAAGATGAAATAATCCCCAAAACAAATGAAAAAACCCCCAAACAATTTTACACAATTTTTTTGGGGGTTATTTCATTTTTGGCCGTTGGGGGTTATTTCATTGGGGGTTATTTCGTAGCGCCGGTTAAAAGAGTTTTCAATTGACAACGGTATTTTAGCGGTATTGACTGCTATCAATGTATTAAACTACACTGAGAGAATTCTCTGCATGATATCAATGAATTTTTGCATTATAAATGAAGAGCTATCACGTGGTGTACGGTAAAATAGTAAATAAAAAATTAATTAATGTCTCTAGAATTTTAACAACAAAACATTAATATCTGTAGAATTATATGTAAAATAAATTATATAATATTCATATTATTACTTTTAATCGTAATAAGCAGGGAAAAAATATGAAATCGTTACTTATCGTATGTAACGAATTACTAGTAACGAATTATTTTGAAATTACATATAATTACTTCGGTAACCCATTTTCAGTAAGTCATTATTTTTTACTTCTTAGTGATGCAAGTTATGATATCTCAATTATCATTACATGGTAGTGATGATAACCTGTCATTATCATGTTTTTGCTGTATATGGTTAAACCCTAAACTTTGGTTATGTTGAAATTGAGATAAGTTAAGCATATTCCAACAAAATCTTTCATTACCAGGTAAGTGGTTATATAATGAAAATAAATAACTTAACTCGTTATAATTTGGCGTAAGCACTAATTGTTTTTGTTTCACAAAGTCGTTTTTATTAGCAGTCAAGCTTACGTACGACTAATTATTTAATTAAAAAATGTAATGTCTTTTTGTCAACTACTCATATTTTAATTACTGATAAGTATTATTTAAAAACTTGTAACCGCATATTTCTCTAGTTGGTTATAAGTACACGAATAACTAATTATTTTGGTAACCTCTTATTTTTTTGTAATGCGTCGGGTAAGCGAGTGTACCAATTTTGGGCGTTTTTATAATGCAACGAATATGTGAAACTAGTGTTGGTAAATTCGGTTACTTTTCCATACTCGATTCTACTTAATATTTTTTATTTGGATTAAAATTTACTTTAATTTGTTATACGAATTTTATATAAATTTTAACTTTTATTAGAAATTAAAATTTTAACATTATATTTTTTAACTTTTTTACAAACTATTCAATATTTTCTATAGTTTCTAAACTTTTTGTTTACAATTCTCAGCTTTGAAACAACTCTAGCAGAGTTTTATTTTTTTCCAATTATTTTATTTGTACGGCTTTTCTGTCCAAAAAACAGCTCTGTAAATATTAAGTAGGTACTTTTAAGTATGGAGTACACTCAAAAAAAAAAGTTTGTAAAGTCAGCAAAATATTTTGCTGAGTCAGCAAAATTTTAGTCAGGAAGGTGCTAGCAAAAAAATTGCAAATGTCAGCAAAATCAGCTCGCTGATTTTCAGCAACAAAATTAGTAGATTCAGCAAAAGTTTTGCTAACACTTAGTAGATTAGAAATAAAAAAGCCTTGGTAAAAATTAATAAATTTTTTGCTGAATTTTAGTAGACTGAAAAAAACGCAAAAAAATTGTAAAAAATTGTAATTTAGTTAATATATATGCTGAAAATCATAAAAAATATTTTTGTGATTCTTTTAAAAATAATTTACAATAATTACGAAATATAAAAATTTTCATTTTCCCACATTGACGACATGAATTAATTTAATATCTGAAAATATATAGAAATAAATATGTATAACATAACAAACATTTTCTTTCAACTACTTACATCATTCGTTGTCTAAATGATGCTTTCTTTTAAAGAACGCAACTGCCAAAGATAATTATAGAAACGAAACGGACAAATAAACAAAAACAAACGAAACGAAAAAAACATACAAATCTACCTAAGATGTGTGTCTTTGTCTTTCGCTTTTCTCTGTCTACATGTCTGTATATGTTTGTTTGCAATTTGACCACACTAGATTATTAATCTATTAACATTTATTATAGAAATACATATTAAATTTAAATATTTCCTTTTGTCTTTTATTTTATTAATAGACAATTATTTTCACAAGCTGGTGACAACGCAAAATTTAAGTTGTTTTAATCCTCAATTTTGTTTTATGTATGAAAAAGAGATACAAAAGACTTCCGTGGTTGATTTTTTTTATGTCTTATTAGAGTTGTACTTTTTAGTATCATTTTCCTCTTCTCTACTACATCTTGACATGCAGCGACATCTGCTTCATTGTACGTATATCTTTAAATCTGGTTGTCGTCCACACTATTAATGTGCTTATCAGCACAATTTTTTTTAGCAAAATTAATTAGTAAAACATTAGTATATTAGTAAAGCATTAGTATAAAACAGTTAAGTGCTGAATAAGTATAACAAAAATTTTAGCTGAAAACACGATTTTAGCAAAAAAATAGTATACCTGATTTACAAGATTTACTAACTTTTGTACTAACTTATTTTTTTGAGTGTACACAAAAAAATAGACAAATATTCGATACACACTACTCATTTTTTTACCAGCACTATGTAAAACTACCTACAAAAGCGACGTCGCCGAACAAAAATTCTAATTCCTAATTCTACTGCTTATTATTTAGATACTTGTAATGATAGCCCATTACTGAGATTTTGATGGGATCTTAATATTAAATTTAATAAACCTCCCTTTTTTAAAGTAGAAAATATAAAAACCAACTTAACTTATTTTTTTTTTTTTTAAAGTCACAACAATTTACAATCTATTTCTCTCCTTTATTAAACTTTTACTTTTTGGCTTGCTAACATACTTATTGCGGCTAGAAATTATTTTTTGTTGACTATAAGAGTTTTTTTGTGCTCCATTACTTTTAAAGCTTAGACTGTTGTGTTTGTGTGCGACAAAGAGGTGGAGTTGTAGCAACAGCAAGAGGGGTGGTAACTTCAATTACAGTGTGTGACAAGAATTTAAAATTTTTCTAGTCATTTCATGATTCGTAGTCAACTATTTTTTTTTTTTTTTTGAAAAATTGTATTATTACCAACCAAGACATGTTGATTAGGATGTCCCGAATTCAGTAATTTTTGGAATTCAGCTTCACGTTAGGTCTCAAACGACGCGTAATTAAAAATGAATTGCAAAACAAAAGAAAATGTTTTTAGATGTCATCTTCCATATCCTACCATCGTTTAAAGTTGGCGATCGTAGTGCCGAATGGAGTAGATTAAGGAAAGAAGACTACTAAAATTTTTGTAGAGTTATTTTGACCCACCACAGCATTTCAAAGTTTGAACCAAATAATTTATATTTTAGTTTTACTTTTTGTTTTTTTTTTTGAAGTTAAACCGTTACACGTTGTTAATTATTTCATATAATTTAAGGAAATTATAAATAATGTTTGGATGGTATCCTTCATCTCCTACAAGCGTCTCAAGTTGGCTATCGTAACAAAATGAAACTTTTCACAAAATTGGTGTAATGTGGAGTAGATAACGGAAAAAAATATTTTTTAAATTTGCGTGGAATAATTTGGGAACGAATTTTGTTTTTAAATTCGTTAAAACCAGGGATGACAATCGAATCGGAATTATAGGAAATTCTAAGCAACATTTAACAGCTTTTCATCATAGAAGTGACTAGTTTTCAAATTTTAAATGCTGTGGTGGACCAAAATGACTCCACGGAAACTTTTGACACCAATTTTGTGAAAAAGTTCAATTTGTTAACAAAATATACTAAGATAGCCAACTTTAGAGCCAACTTATAGGAGATGAAAGATACGATTTGTATAATTAGTTTTCTTAAATTATATGAAATACTTCACAACGTGTAACGGGTTTTCTTCAAAAAAAAAAATTACTTCTCTCAAACTTTGAAATGCTGTGGTGGATCAAAATTACTCTACAAAACTTTTGGTAGTTTCCTTTCCTTAATCTACACCACATTGCACAACTTTTGACACAAATTTTGCGAAAAAATTCAAAAAATTTTTTTTTTGTTCAAAATACACTACGATCGAAAAATTCTAACGCTAGTAGGGGATGGAAGATGACCTCCAAAATTTTGTTTTTATTTTTCCCGTAATTTGCTCGTAAATACGTGTCGTGTGAGACCCAACGTGAAAAAATCATAATTCGGGACATCCCAATGTTGATATCTGTGTATGAAGCGAACGAAATAATAAAAAAAGTGAACAAGTGTTGTAACTGCCTCATTTCCGTTTAATGAGATAATCTGCTGCTACAACAACTACTACTTTCGGCATGTTTGCTGTAATTTATCGTTGTAATTGTTGAATTTTTACTATGAGAAATCTTGCAATGACTTTTTAGTTGGTTATTTACTGCTATTATTATCCAAGCAAGAGTGGGGATCAATGGGGGGTTTTCCAGCTTTGGATAGTATATAGTCTGTTTTTTTTAAAAAGGGATGCTTTTATTTACTGTTGTCGTTGCTGTTATGGGTTTCTTGTTGATTTGTATGCCTCTTTTAATAACGCATCCATCCTCACATCTCGTGGTATGGTAATGTGCAATAAATGAAGCATGTTTCTTTATTTGGAAGATTTATTTGATTGCTTTATTTGTTGCCATATTATATACAGCTGTTCAAATACTTTACCAAAATAGAGACACATTGATATATAAAAGACACTAAAAGTATAATGGTTCCTAATAAGTGCCCAATTTCTGTTTTGGTGCCGGGTTAAAATTTAAATATGGAAAATTCTTTAATTTTGTTTATTAAAGGGGTTTAGTTTAGTTTTTTTTTTCGTCCTTGATTTATTTTTTTTATTTAACATTTCGATGGTTTGAACATTTTTAAATATACTGTGAATATTTTTGGGAGAATAATTCTCCGAAATAAAAAAAGTTGCAACTTGTTTAACAAAAGCCTTGGCCTATATTTTACTTGCGCGATATATATTTACATAAGAAGTTCCCTGAGTGAACTTCTGCTGTAAATATTTATAGTTGTTTGAGTAGTAATACAGTGTCTATATATTTAAGTGAAAAAGTCATTTGTAGAAGAAATTTTAGTTTTGGCTACATTTATAGTTCATTAAAAAAAAAAAACATAAAATTACTGTACTATGAATTAATATTAATTTTATAATTTTTGTTTGTTTTTTATTTAAAAACGTAAAACAAATAAAAGTTTGTAAATTTTTACTGAATTTGGGGTTTATTTTCACTACATTAATGGTTCATTTTAACAACAGTAAAAAACAAATGACAATGTTAGCTGAATTTAATCAAATGTAAGTCGTCGATTCTTCAAGTGAAAAATCATTTGTTTTTAACTACACTTGCTAAAAAATTTAAAGAATAAACGATTTAAAAAATATAAAGGAACTGGCTTAGTAACTGATTATAGCAAATATTCTGTTACGCGCGCTGAATATAATTTGCTTAATACAAAGCTTTATGGCAGTTACTTGGAAAATATGAAAATAAATTTAAGAAGAGATCCTAAATCGTTTTACAAATTTGTAAATTCTAAGAGAAAATCTTCTGGCTTTCCAACTGTCATGAAGTATCTCGATCGTAAATGCCGAGATGATATTGTCATAAGTGACATGTTTGCTGTTTTCTTTGGTTCAACTTATTGTAATGCCCAATATGACACTTTGAATGATTATCCATTTCCAGTTACAGAACATCAATTAATAACTTTTCCTCTTATAACTACTGATGATATTGTTAAAAATTTAAAAGAATTTAAAAACTCAACAACTTGTGGGCCTGAGGGTGTTCCCAGTTGCATCTTAATCAACTGTGCAGAGGCTTTGGCGTATCCCTTGAGCATACTGTTTAATATCTCCATTAAAAATGGTTATTTCCTAAAATTATGAAGGACTCTTTCTTAATTCCATTATTTAAATCTGGAAATAAGTCAAATGTTATTAATTATAGAGGAATAGCAAAACTCAGCGCGATTCCAAAGCTATTCGAAAAATGTTTAACTGATTCTCTGTGTCATCAAATTTCTTCTATAATATCTCCTCTTTAGCACGGTTTTCGTAAGGGGTGCTCTACAACAACTAATCTATTACAATTAACAACTTTGGTAAATCGTGGTTTCCTTAATTTCGAAAACACTGATGTCATTTACACTAATTTCAGTAAAGCTTTTGATAAAGTTAACCATAATCCTTTAGTCAAAAAACTAGATATAATGGGTTTCGCTGGAAATTGTTTAAGCTGGATAAAGTCATACTTAAAAGACAGAAATCAGGATGTTAATTTTAATAACACAACGTCGAAAAATATTATTGTAACATCTGGGGTTCCTTAAGGTAGCCATCTTGGACCAATTTTATTTTCTATTTTTATTAATGATTTACCATCGGTGATAAAGTTTTCAAACGTTCTTATGTATGCTGATGACGTTAAAATTTTTCGGAGCTTTAATAAAAATTCCGATCAGATTTATCTACAGCAGGATTTAAATAGTTTTTACGAATGGTGCTGCTATAATTTTATGGAACTAAATTTGAAGAAATGTAAACATATGCGCTTCTCTAGAAGGACAGAATCTTTTGGTCTTTACTCTTTGGGTGGTTTTCAGTTGGAATTAGTGGATAATATTCTAGATTTGGGTATTCTCTTAGACCCAAAATCGGATTTTAAACGGCATATTTTAATGACGATTAATAAAGCTCGTGGCACCTTAGCTTTTATAAAACGATGGGATAAGGAATTTACAGATTCCAATGTAACAAAATAATTATTTACATCGCTCGTGAGACCAATTTTGGAATATGGCTCTGTGATTTGGGATCCATTATCCATTGTTCAAATTGGAAAAATTTACTCAGTGCAAAAACAATTTTTGCTGTTCTGCTTACGAAGCACCTATCCTAATACCATTAATTATCTACCTTCATATACAACCAGATTAAACCTCGTTAAGCTTCCCACTCTGAAAATTAGAAGGACAATGCTAAACGTTACGTTTTTATTAAATTTCATTAATGGTGATATATGCTCCGATTTCCTGTTACAAAATTTTGTACTTTTCGCTCCTCCAAGATCAACACGTAATTATACTCCATTATATACTCCGTTTTATCGTCAAATGTATGCTGATGCTGATCCGTTTATAAGAATATGTAATGATTTTAATAATATTTATAATTTGGTAGATTTTTCTTCAAATGTTAATATTATTAAACGCAACATCATTTTGTTTATTAATTCTTCTATTTAAAAAAAAAAAAAAAAAATATTGTACTTATATTTATTAATAATTTTGTAATTTTTATGCTAATAGCCTGTAAGGATTTATTCCGTAGACTTAAATAAATAAATGGTCTTTACCTACATAATATTGTGAGTGTAATTTTCTCAAAACAAGATATTGAAAATCGGGTACTGCTGTGTAGCCTTAACGGAAGAATCGATTTTCAATATTTTTTTTTTTAAAGAACAAAAAAATGAAGTCCCTGATGCATAGATATTTTTAAATTTTTTGCCTACCCGGTTAAAACTCAACATATATTAACTACACATGCTATGGTCTTTACCTACATAATATTGTGAGTGTACTTTTCTCAAAACAAGATATTGAAAATCGGGTACTCCTGTGTAGACTTAACGGATGGATCGATTTTCAATATTTTTTTTTTTTTAAAGAATAAAAAAATTAAGTCCCTGATGCATAGACATTTTTAAGTTTTTTGCCTACCCGGTTAAAATTCAATATATATGCATCCATTTACGAACATGTATGAACTCATGGATGCTTATTTATGAAGTGATTTGAGGTCATATATTTCCACATATCACCATATATGATTCATATATGTTCATAAGAGTTCATATGTAATCATATATATAAATATTACCTCAATTTTCGTTAATGAACACATATGACCATGTATGGAAATCGATAGAAATGTATGATTACATATATAAATCTTACCTCAACTTTCGTTAATGCACGCAGAGGAACATGAATCATTTCTCATACGAACATATAAGAATGGTTTATGAAGACATATGAATCATGTCTGGATGCTTGTGGACATGTATGAAGCATGTGTGTCCATGTATGGATCCATATATGTCGATTTTTAAAAGGATATTCAATAACGTATTTATTAATGATTTTTTAGACTTAAATATACTTTTAAGTCCGCAATGTGAAATTTATATCCGAATTTATGATTTGCTGTAAGCAATCCCATAACTCCCAAAAATAAAAATAAAATTTCCAAAAATGGGAATTTTTAAAATTTTTGCTGCTATGTATGATATTTAAAGCGGGGATTAGAGGGACTTACACAATAAATTTTGTATATGTTGGAGTATCTACAACTGCTTCTGCTACCTAATTGGAGGCGTTCACAATTTTTAACAGTGGGTTGAAGTTGACATTTGAATTAAAAATGTGGCAACTTTAACCAAACTCACTTTTGTATACAAAAGCCTTTCAGAATAGTATACACTTTATATTGTATGTTCAGAAGCAAAATATTTATCTGAAGGTAAAGCACTGTTTTTAGGAAAAAAATCGCAAAAATTGGATTTGTTTTTTAATTCGTGATTTAAAAGAATGTAGTTTTTGAGTGGCATTTATTATAACTTTATTTACTCAAGAATTTATTTAGCTAAATAACAGAAATTTTGGAAAAGAAATTGGTGCCGATTTCGAGCCGCTATTCGCAAAATCCTGGAACCAAATTTGGAATTTCACATTTTCAAATGGGAATAGCTCGGCAGGATTTGGAAAGTTCAAAATCAAAATTTAAGCTCGCCACTTATACCAGAGTCTGCTATCTACTTCTCTGTGGGATCAATGCCGATACCCAGATGTAAAGGGGAAATTAACGATTAGGGAAGCATTTCCCTTCTCCGAAACCTCTTTCCGACCTAACCTAACCTAACCTATACATCCTCCAATTTCATTGCAGTCGCCCTAAGTAAGAAATAAATAGCCGAATAATTTCAAAAAATTTTGTGATGTATCCCACTGTCTGCTGTGATTCACATTCTACCAGTCTGGAGTTACTGGCCTGCTCTATTTTTGTAGCTTTATCAATGACCGTCCTCTCGTATACTCTACCGCTGTTGCTCAAAAGCTCCAATTCTCTTCCTTTGCTAAACTCATCATTTTGATGAATTTGAAGAAATGTCCATGCTTACACATAGAGAAAAAATTAGCTGTTTGCCAACTGAAATTCGAGTACTTCGACTCAAATTTGGTTATTACGAATTTCAGTCGGTTGGTGGAACTGAGCGTTAAGTTTTACAACAAAGTTCGGTTAAATCAACTGAATTTTAGTTGCAACACCCAACATATTCAAAAATTTAATGTAAATATCAGTGTACTAACTGAATTTATAAGTTGTTACCATTAAAATGCGATTTTCAATTCGGTTGGCTCTATATTTCTCTGTGTATAGGAATAATTCTTCCAAGTACCCCAGTATATGCTTGAATGGCGGAAGTCGTACGAGTTGTAGTTCCAAACACCGATATCTATGTCTAAGTAAATATGCTGAAATGATAAATTTTTTTTTGTTTTACCTGTTTTAAACCATTAGCTTTGCAAATATTCAAGACCTTTGAACTTGAAATGGTGTTCAAACTGTTCAATTTTGTATCGTAACGAACGATCCTGATATATGCGATGCTGGTAGCAGGGGAATAGACAACAACTTATGATATTCCAAAGATGATTTCCTATTACTTCTTAAATAGGCTGCTAAGTCCTTATATTTGGTTGTCATATCTCTCCGTACCGTCTGACAGAAATGGAACCAACATCCAAATAATGTTGATTCTGGAAATATTGCTTTTAAAGATTTACTCATTTTGTAGTCGGTTATAAAATTAGCTTCGTTCAACGGCAAAATGCTTAAATTAATGTATCTGAATAAGTGTTTATAAGTTTTTCTTGATTGCTTACGCATTAAAATAAAAATAAGTATAAAACCTGAAAAAATTCAATGTTAATGTGATTTAGAAAAACGTATATTATGTGTAAGAAATACAAAAAACCGCGGAGAGAGCCGGATCGGGTAGCGTACGCCTCACGTCCGCAGTACGCAGCGAACGGCGGACGCCTCGGTGGCTTATATTGCACGAGCTATGCCTTAATATTGAAAACAGAAATAGAAGTAAGCTACTTTTATACGTTAAACATAAGGTCACCTAAAATTCAGAAGGACGTAACTAACATATTCACTTTTTTTACAAGAGAAGCAAAAAATATTCACAGATAAATAAACAACATCATTAATAAAAATGATAGTTTCAATCATAGAACTAAACAATTTTGTGGATAAATGTAGTGCGATGCAGTGTTTCACAATCACGCAACCCTACTATAATAATATACAGGGCAACTAAAAAAAATGAGCGAAAAAAAAACATTTAAGATACGAACTTTATTTATAAAACCGCTATTTTTTTATCGTAGAAGTCCAAAATTGTGTGTATGCATGTAGTTCAGCCAAATGAATCATAATCCAAAACCGTTTTGGGAAACTTTGCTAGTTATGGTCTTTTACATTTTAGGTGACGATTTGAACTATATTTTTAAAAGTCTGTTTCAATATAACAACAACTCTCAATACTTATTTTAGAGAATGCTACACCCAGAAAACAGTCTCGCTAGTAGTAGCTTCGGTTGTTGTGACCGAAACTTTCGGTTGTGATAACAGTCACTTGATTCATTCCACGGACTTAGGACAACTCTTGGAGTTGTTGATTGATCCGTCTTTGAAGGGAATCATATAAATTTGCATTGAACTTTTTCGATAGACAAAAATTAAAGATTATTGAATGTTTAGAATACATGTTGATACTTTTAAAATTAATAATAACGATACAAAAAAATATAAAGAACAATTCAAAAAGTTTCATTGATGTGAAATTACAATTAAATTTGGAAAAGAAATATACAATTATTAGCTCTGTGGGATGCTTCGCCTAAACGAATAGAAAAACTCAATGTAACAATAGACCAAATAGAAAAAATACAATAATTCATAAGACAAGAAGAAAGTACCTAAAAAATAATGTGATCCCGAGTAAAAACTTTCATATACAATCATATCTTATTTAATATAATATTATATAAAAACATATAGTTTTATATAGGTTAATATGGATATATGTGATGGCGCATATGATAACATATTATTTCATCTTGGAAACATATTATTTGTAATATGTTTCCATACATATTAATATCTATTTTTATATCGTTTTATATTACCGTAGATGTGGCATATATATATATATATTAGGGCGGGTCGATTTAAAAATCGTATTCTAGGGATCAAACTAAGAAACTTTGCCGAAAGAACCATACCTCTAAAACGAATTCTGATGTCTCGACTTTTGACCCGTAGGGTCAAATTTTGAAAAATTCCACTTTGACCCATTTAGAGTGCCCCAATCGAGTCCAAATATATGACCGTTCCAGTGGCACACCCCATGGAACCCCCTGGGGGGTTCCCCATACAAACATTTCAAAAAATCACCATTTTTGGCACTTTACATGAAAAAATCAGCGAAATGGCTATGTTTTTTTCTTTTTGGAGTTTACGTTTCTCTTTAGAAATTTATTTAGTCAGAACATATGTAAATGAAAAAATTAATTTAACTAAGTAATAGAAAAAATAGAAAAAAATGAACGTTGTTTTTACAACCCTTTTTGTGGACTTTTTATGGCACGTTCTTAAGAAATGCGCGTTTTTTTTTGCGACCATTTTAACAAAGTTAGTAGGGGTCGGTCATACGTTTGGACTCGATTGGGGCACTCTAAATGGGTCAAAGTGGAATTTTTCAAAATATCACCCTACGGGTCAAAAGTCGGGACATCAGAATTCGTTTTAGAGGTATGGTTCCTTCGGCAAAGTTTCTTATTTTGATCCCTAGAATACGATTTTCCTTGAACGTTGAGCGATTTTTTTTGCCTCCATACAAATCGACCCGGCCTAGTATTTAGTCTATATTTATAACATTACAGGAGACGCGAAAAACGTGCTAAACTCTTTTAAAAACATAGTTTTAATAGCTTTTGATCATAGTTCGATAATCCAAGGCTAAATGTATCCTTGTTGACAATTTCATTCAAATATTGTACATATAGATTTTTAGATATTTGCATGATTTATGTACGATTTCAAAGGGAATTAGTTAAATTAGTTTAAATATTGATGTGCAATCTATAAAAAACATTTCATTGTTTCAATTTAGAAAGTTTTGCGAACCGCAAAATTACACCTTTCGAAAAATTAGCGATGAAAAACGCATGCAAAATTTTAGCAATATTTCTTTACAGAATGAGTTATTTTTGGCTAAAATGTTGTATTATGTAATAAAACGCTTTTTCAAAAAGTTCTCGCTTATACTCTCATTTGAGAGAGGCTTTCAATTGGAAGTTTGCATTCGAACTTGCATTTGAATATAAATTTAACTGTGTTATTTTAAACAGAGAAAATTTTAAGTAAAACTTTAAATAACGCGAAAAATCTTAGTTTCAATTTGAATATTCGCATTATCATTTAAAAAATTAAAAGAAGTCTTAAATTTATTTATAACTTCTTTAGTTACAAATAAAAAATTTTAATATCAATTTCAAATATTCTGAATTTCAAATAGAAACTTTAATGTATTTGAAACTCTTTTCATTCCAACTGAAAATTTAAAAGTAATATAACAAACTCATTTGCAGCTTTATTTTATTTTTATCATAGTTGTTCATAATTTTCTAAAAATTGGAAAAACCATACGTTATTTAAATTTAAAATAATACGAACACCATATTATGTCCTATTATTTTAAGTTAGATAAAGTTGGATGAGAACAGAATTCGCACAAAACTGTAATAAATCACTTCTAATTGTATCTAAATTAATCTAATATGAAACAAAATAGATGCAATTTGCGGTGCGGTGTTCCCATAGCACTTAACCCCACCGAAGTAAAATAATGAATCAGGGTTATGAAACAAAAAGCTTTAATAAATTCGCCAAACCTACATCAGGTGGCGAGCAGCAACTGTTCTAAGACTTATTATCTCGCTGAATTACAGTGTTGCCATGTTTGAAGCCCTCCATCTTTCATCACATTTCATCTCTCCACTATTCCCTTTCCAAAGAAAGCAACACATTAATTAATAGGAAGAATTTCCTGAGTGTTGCTTCTCTTTAAAAAAAAAATTAATCTTGTTATTTTTCGAATGAAATTTTATATAATTAACTATGGATCCATATTAAATAAGATACAGATATACAAACGTCCATATATTTTTATTTTTAATCGGGATGCTATACTGGGTACTAACCAACTTGTATTACCGCATAACAACAGGACATCAAGAACCGCAATAAATATTTGTAGTAGAATAGAAAACTTTCATACTACGCAAAGAAAATATTAAAGAAAAGTTGTAATAAGGACTATAATGAACACACACCCCATGCGGTTTTATTGATTAAACACAAGCTGCGTGCACTTGTACGTGTGCCTTAAGCATAAGCTTCTCTTAGCAGATTATAATACCATCCCCCCCCCCTCCCACCCTTCTTAAGAAAACAACACTTGTTAATGCTGAAATAAAAGATAATACTACAAAAGAACATTCTTAATTTCTGTGTAATTCTATTAAATTCATTTCTCTTTTATAATTTTTTTTTGAGTTTATTGTGAAAAATACAAGTTTTATTATATCATTCATTCTTTGCAAAAACAGAAAAATTGGTATTTTTTAACTTCAAGTCTTTCGATTTTCTTTTTTTTTTAATAGTATTAATATTCTTTATAGAGTCTACAAAACATCTCTATATTAAATTTTTGAAATTTTCATATAATCGCAATATTTTACCATTTTAAGTTTTCAAAAAAATCACAAAAGCGTGTAACTTTAAAGAGACATGTATTTGAAACTTGATATCATATTTCTCTTATACAAAAAGCATTACTCTTATTCTTCACATTTATGCAATAAGAAAACACATATTTAAAAAAATGCATTTTTGATGCAACCGCAATTTTTAACACTTCTTCTTACCCTTTAAATTTTTTTAAAAATGCATAAATCGTAAACTTTAAATATTTCATATAAAATCAAAATGTGTTTTTTCTGCGACTGTCATTAAATTTTCTCGATTTTTTGATAAACCTTATGTATTATTTTCTTACAAAAAACAAAATAATTTTTAGATTTTCAACAGGTTTTGAAAACGTTTTAAATTCAGAACACGTTAACATGTTAATGTATACATTACTAATATAAAATGTGATTTATTTAATTTTTTTTTTGCAAACCGCACCCAAAAACTGCGTCAAATCATTAACTATACAAAATTATATCTTAATATTTCTATAGTTTTAGAGATAATTTATGTTTGTGTTGTACCCAATTCCATGCTTAACCGTTTTTTAAAAAGTCCTATACCGAATTGCAAAAAAAAAAAATCCAAAAAATCTATCATTCTTAAGCAAAATTACTTCATAAAATATTTAAAAAATAATAGTTTTCCAACAATTTCGACATTGCATAATAGTTTGTGTTTTAAAACATTCAACACTAATATTGGTAATAATTCTTGTTAATTTAGGTTTTTTCTATTAAAAAAATGGGGGACTCATACCACTTTCAAATTAACAGTTTTGTGAAATCGTTAACTAGCTAAAATTCTGTAATCAATATCTCAATTATTTTAAAATTTTTATTTTTATTTTTTTTTACATATAAAAAGATCTTCTTGTATTGTACTTAATTCCACTCTTAACTAATTTTTTTTGAAGATGAACTCATACTATTTTTAAAATTAAAGGTTCATATATTCGAAAGTTTCTATCGGATTTCTCTAATACAAAAAGTTTTCGAATCATATAGTTTGTCTTCATTCACATTCATTAGTGTTTCCAATTCCAATTCGTTTATTAATCGGCTCTAGTTCGGTTAATGTCGAAACAAATAATTTAAAGCTCAAATTACTATTCGACCCGAATAATCGGTTAAAACTGGCCGATTAACCGGTTAAATTTTTTATATGTATTTTTAAACAAAACTACACAAGTAAAGATTAGAAAAAAAAACGCTATATAAAATTTCATAAAATTCTCTTAAAATCGAGTGAAAACGATTCTTAAGCTTTGGATAACATATTTCTATCGGCTAGAGAAAATTAGATACAACATTTTGTATTATATTTTGAGTCTTTTTATAATAAATTAATAATTTATAAATCGGTACACAACTATCAATCAATTTTAAAATTATTTCTGTAGGAACCCGACCTCTTTCTTCCATTTAACAACAACATTTTATCTAATCAATTCCCAGCCACTACAATTTCAAACATGTTCCAGTTAAAATGAAAGATATATCGTACCTAGTTAGAACCAGTTTCAGAAGCTGTTTGACCTGTTCTACTTAAAAGCCATTAAACCGGTTGAGTTTGTTGCAATTTTAAACAAAAATAATTTAGAAATGTTGATGTTAAGAAGAAGAATAAACGTTTTTCTCTAAGAATTATAAACACTATAAATTTTTAAATCAGACTAGACTTGTTGCCACCGTTTTTTTTATTTACAGCCGGTGATTTTCCGTTTAAATTGTATTATTATTTTTGTCTTATAATTGTCAGATTGTCCCTGTATGATAAAATTTTCAACAACCTGCCGGTTGTAAGTATCATACCTGGGCTTCTTCTTACATTACAAACGTAACAATTCCAAGTCATGACCGTTTACCGATCACACCCAAGTATGGCCTCGAATGTAATGCAGCTACCTTGCATTTTTCTTTTTTATTATCTTTTCTGTTATTGTAAAGGGTCCGCCAAATAACTTTTTTTTTTGAAAATGCTATAAAAAACAACTGAATATTTTTTCAAATTTCTTTTTTTAATTTCATTCAAATGGCTGCCTCGGCTGGCCATGCAGTAGCCTACACCATCAGTCCAATTTTGAAGCACATTATCGATTTTGTGCAGCTGTATTTCACCAATGGGTTCACGAATATTGTCGTTTAAAACGTCAATTGTCTTTGGCTTGTTGGCGTAACACTTATCTTTGACGGCACCCCACAAAGTTGGCCAAACGACATCAGCTCTGCGGTTAATAATGCGATCTCCAAAAACAGGGCGCAAAACATAGAGTGTAGCCTCGGCTGTGTGGCACGTAGCACCGTCCTGTTGAAACCAAATGTTGCCAATATCCTCCTCTTCAATTTTTGTGAACAAAAATTCGTTCAACATGGCTCGATAACGATCCCCATTGACTGTAACGGCCACTCCTTCACGCAAACTGCAACATTACCATGATTTTCAAAGTAATGTCGCAATATTTCCCAGCTTTGTTCAAGCTTATACACAACCTTATTCGTTCAGCGGAAGGATAAAACTAATTATCTGTCAAATCAGACATGAGCTAAGTGTTACCTTTGACGAAATAAGCACTAGTTGAAAAAAAAAAAAACGTTAGATGGCGGACCCTTTATATTATACTCAGTAGTGAGAAACACTAAAAAACCAAAATATTCTATTTTTCGATTTATGTTTATTTTTATAATCTGCTCCGTTTCTATTTCACAATGTTACCAGATTGACGTATGGCTTTTACGTTCAGTGCAGCCAACTTTGCGTTTATGATGAGAAATCGTCACCAAGCAAATTTTGTAATGTATTTTAGTACAGTGTTATATAGACAGTCATATAGACAGTCGCAATTAATTTTTTAATTAATATGCATTGGACAAATTTAATTTAGAAAGGTTGAGGTTAAGAAGAAGAATAAAAGTTTTTCTCTAAAAATTATAAACACTGTTAATTTTCAAATCAGACTAGACTAGTTTCTGCCCAAAACAAAAATCATTGGTGTAAAAGCCGCCTTATAGTGTCGGATTTTAAAGAAAAAAATTTCTTCAACAAGCCGTTCTTCGAAACTCACATGTTCTGAAAATGGTAACACTGGTAGAATCTTAGCTCTATTTAAAAGTAAAACTGCCCAGCAAAATTTTTTAGAACAGATTACCTTTATACCTGTTCTAGAACAACTTCTTTTACCACCGGTTACATGGAACCGGTTCTAGAACAGGGTCCTGAGAGTCGAAGTGTAAGGTGTCACTGTCCCAGAACCAGTTCTATAATTGGTTCTTGTTTGGAGGTAAAGAACATATTGCAAATAGGACAAACTCCATATAAAAAGAACCAGTTGCAGAACAGAAATTTGAACCTGTTATAATACAGTATAAGCTGTTCTGCAACCAGTTATTTGGATTTTACTATTATCTAGGTGTGCAACTCAATTCCCTAAAAAATTTAAACGTTTTTTGTTTCATATTTTTAATAAAATACAATAATGCAAAATTTACAGCTAAGGTTCTAAGTTGTTAAGAAAGTAAATCTTAAAGGTTTAAAATGTTCGTTGCTTTAAAGTAAATATTCCGAAAATAAACTTTTACAAACACTAAAAGAAATATATACATTTGTTTATTTTTTGTCCGTGTAAAAAATTTGGGTTTCAGCTATATTTAACAGAATTTTATTAACGAAAGTTATAAAAAATTTTCAAAAATTGCTTTTGTATGGTAATGTTCCGAATAATTTAATGTTTCATTAGAACATGCACGATGCCTTGAATCATACACAAGAAACACTAATGGAGCCTTAAGTTGATATTTAACAAAAAAAATCAGTTCTTTTTGTTTTTGATAATAAACCAAAGAAATACATTTTAAGCGATTAATCGATTAATAGCCAATTTTGTTGATTAACCGACCCGAACAACCGGATAATCCATTTTAGCGATTTTTGGAATGAGGCATTAAACGGTTAACCGCATAGGTCGAATAATTGAAAACACTTACATTTATGCAATAAAAAAATACATATTTAAAAAAATTTTATTTTTGATGCAAATGCAATTTTTAGATGTATAGTCGAACTTTTTCTCCCCTTTTTAAAATCTTTTAAACATGCTTCAATAGAAAAATTAACATTTTTTACATAAAATTTCGTTTTTTCTTTGACGCGAATTCCGTAAAATTTTCTCGATCTTTTGAAAAACCTCATCTATTATTTCCATACAAAAAATAAAATAATTTTTATATTTTCAACATTTTCTGAAACAGTTTAATATTCAGAACACACACACATTAACAATACAAAAACGTGATTTATTTAAGTGTTTTTGCAACATGCATCCAAAAATTGCATCTGCATCAAAAATTAAGTTTTTACACAGACAAACTTAAATAAATCTATTTTAAATCAATCAATAAAAAATATATGTATTATATATTTTTTTAAATCGTTCTAAAAGCTGTTGAAAATATAAAAATTTCAAATGATGCAAAAAAATTATTTTTTTATGGAATTAAAAAAAAATTTGATAGCATTTGCGTCAAAGAAAAACGAAATTTAATTATCTATAAAAAAATGTTAAATTTTCGATTGATGCATGTTTAAAAATGATGAAGAGGGAGAACAGTTTCAAAAATGCATTTGCATGAAAAATTAATTTTTTACACACAGAGAAATAAGGTGCCAACCGAATTGAAAAGTTTATATTAATGGTTACAACTTATAAATTCAGTTAGTACAACGATATTTAAATTAGATTTCTGAATACTTTTGGTATTTGAACTTAAATTCAGTTGAATTAACCAAACCTTGTTGTGAAAACTAATGTTCAGTTGTACCAAACGACTGAAATTCGTAATAACCGAATTTGAGTGCAAGTAATCAAATTTCAGTTGGCAAATAGATACATTTTTCTCTGTGTGTAATATTTATTTTTTTATTGCATAATTGTGAAAGAGCATAACCATATACATATATCGAATGATTTTTGAATAAAATAAATCCGATAACAACTTTCGAACTTAGAGCTCATCAAAATTACATACTTTTGGAATTTGGTGATTTTTATTTCAAAAATGAAAACCGTGAAAAAGTCGCGAGTTTTAGAAAATTTGAGAAATTGAATACAGAGTTTTATTATGGGCTGCATAAGTACAGTATGTGTGTACAAAATATTTTTAAAATTTTAAAACCCTTGGTCAATTCTTTTTAGATGCATCAAAGAACTCATGATATTATTTCTTTAAACAGAGATGTACCATTAGACTATTATAAAAAATTAATACAAATTATTTTTAGTAAACGCTGCTATATTTTAAAGGCAGTGATTAGTTTTAATAATTGTTTAAAAATAAATCTATCTCGAATAAACTATTTCTCATTCCAAACATGGTGGAAATCCAGGAGCTCAAGGTTTACCCTTCCAGTAAAATAACTGCTAATAATTTATGAACAGTACTTTTTTTGTAATTTTGCCATAAAGCTCTATGAATTGTTTAACGAAAATAAAACTGTAACTATTTTTATTAGGTACAAAAATATTTTTTAATATAATCTTTTTACTAAAATTATTTTTAATTGTATTTTTTATTGTTTTCATTACTGTGCAGTATGAGTGGCAGGCTGCATGATTATGTTTTCTTATTAAATAAATTTGCTATTATTGCAAAGTTTCATTAAAATTTATTCGTGCGTAAAATTTCGTTATTACTGTCGGGGTTTTACAGAGTTTAATGCGAACTTTTGGAAAAGTATAAAAATATTTTTATTATTGTGTTCATTCATTAATGTTTATCCCTTTCTTTTGTGCAAGAGGAGTTTGGTATCGTATTATTAAAAAGAAGGGATTTATAACGTTTGGAAACAATTTGTGGAATTTGTTGATTTTTATTAAAATCGCATTAAATTAATTGAATTCATAATATTTTTTGCTATTTCTACTTTGTCTAGAAAACATAAAACGTGATTAAATTTATGAACTCTTTTTATTTATATAATTTTTGTTTTGGTTTTATTTAAAAGATTTTTATTTCTTACTTTATATTTGCAATATTTATTAAATAAATAATAACTCACAATTTTTAAACGTGACGTATGAGTAATATGGTTATAATTATCAATTATACGCCCAGTTGAAGCAAAATATATAAAATGTTTAGTATAGCTAGAATAGACAAAGAACCCTGCGGGAAATGAAGGTTCGATTGATCCAAAGTGGTAATTCTGTGATGTATGATTAGGGAGCACGTTACACAACAGGTGAAACCAAAATTGTGGAGCACCAAAAAGTGTTAGTTTGGTGAAATGTCCAATCACGTGACTATAGTTATGGTGACACACCATTCACTGGTTGGTACCAGATATATCACGTTACTGGAGAAAAAGTAATATAACATCAAAGTGTCCTGAAGCAACTAGGGTCGTTGCAGTTGAAGTTGCTACTGGTCATTGAACTGGTTCAAACCCGCTAGCAGTGGATAAAAACATGGCAGTTAGTACCAAACAATGTAGTTCCTTGACTGCTACCAAGTGTACACAACACTGAAGGACTTTTTATGTACCGACTTTGAGGCAGTAGGAATGAAGACGTAACACTTCACTGGTTTAAAATAACTGAATACGGAACTGTTTAGACAGTGAACTAGTTTGTCAGATGTGGCGATTTCTCGCCAAACGTCGCGATCTTAATACTCGTTTGGCAATTTCATTTTTGAAATGCCGATTTTTGTGCCGATTTTTCGAGTGAATGGAGATTTTACACATTACATATCGCTACCAAAAAATCAGAAATATATCACCAGAAATATTTGCACAAATTTTTCAAAAACTTGAAACACTTTACAAGAATATAAATTAAAATTTCAAAATTTCAGCATATTGGTTTCGAAATATCTTGTTAAAATATTTTACAAGATTTTTGGCAACGGTTTGTTATGTATAAGTAATTGTCGATTTTTAAGAATTTCTTTCTTCCATGTTAAAAGTACCGGTCACTTTCATATAACACAAAGTTCTAGTCACGTGACCATGCCAGTGACTGGTCCATTTCCCGCAGGGAATGGCCAGAAATACAAAACAGCAAAACTAAAAATAAAGAAAAAGTAACAAATTTTGATAAAAAAAAATAGTTTAAAAATTTAAAAGCACTTTAACCTAATAATACTAATAACGATAATGGCAATAATCACAATAATAACGATAATAATATTAATTGTAAAACTAACAGAGATCTTATTTATGTATTTACATAAGACGTAGTATTATATTTAATAAAAAAACTCGAAAATTCACAAAGAGCACGATAGAAAAAAAAATACTGGTACAGTAGAATCTCAGAAATTAGAACCACTTTGTTCATCGGGAAGTTCTAATTTCTGAAAAGTTCTAATTTCTGTACATTTTTTGTTTACAGAAAATTATAATAAAACTAGTTACCCAGCAAAACTTTGGTAATGGGTGGGATAAAGTAATGCATTACCTTGTAATGTTGACTCCTTACCTGTATCATTATTTCCAACAAGAAGTAATGAGTTACCGATAATTGAACGCTCATGGATTACCTTGAAATGATACCTCATTACATTTTACATTACATCAAAACATAACATAATGACTTACCGATCATCAATTACATAATGTATGAATTATAAACGTAAAGTAATTATTAATATATATTTTTGAAAATCTATTTATAGACACATTACTTTGTGATTTTTTGTAAGCATAATTTTAAGGTGTATATTTTTGATATCACGAACGAAAACACGAAGCACAACAACTAATCTACATGTTAAGCAATAAAATATTGTATGTATCGATAGCTCAGTTGGTTAAGTTCTCGCCTAACTAATTGTTAAATACCAGAGACCCCAGGTTCGAATCCCAGCATGACCAAGTTATTTATTTAATATAAAAAAAAAGTTATTTATTTAATTAAAAAAAATATCTGTAAAAAAAAATTTTCATGCATTTTTTTTTATGAAAATCTATTTAAAGACACATTACTTTTTCCCACCATGTAACCATATAAGTATCTGTAAAAAATTTTTTTATGCACTTTTCTTATGAAAATCTATTTATAGATACATTAGTTTTTCCCACCATGTAACCATATAAGTAACCAGTTACTTTACCCACTACAAGGTAATGAGTTACTTTGAGGCTCATCGCCTGTAAAATTCATCAGTGAAGTAACGTGTAAAGTAATGCATGAATCCCTATGGCGATACATTACTTTACCCATGATTTGGTAATGTGTGGTTTTGCTGGGTATGTAAGCTTTATTTTAACACAAAACAATTTCTATTTAATAATATTTAATTAATTGAACATATTAAATTCATAAAAAAACTTTAAATTTTTTTTTTATTATTAGGTATTTAATTTTGTACAAGCATATCAAATTTCACATGCATATGACTTGAATTGTACTCACCATGAATAACTCGGGGATTCCCCGTTTTATTTTTACTTTAATGAGCAAAAAAATAATTTGTAGTAAAAATACAAACAAAATAAAAAAAACTTTCTGGACGGTTCTAATATGTGAGATTCTACTGTACTGAGCTTTGTGTAGTCATATCAATCTATATATGACTCGATATGCAATCTTATAAAATTTCATCCGAAATATGAGCAAATATAATTGTGTATGCTTGCTAGCTTCGATCTAATGTAATGCATTTAGATAAATATCTGATATATTATCCGAATTATGGCCCGATAGAATTGTATTATATTTTTGTCAGACTTTATCTAATTGTATTAATGTACGTTCATCCAATACGTTATGTATATAAAAAAAATATTAAGAAACCTATTACTTTTTTTTCAAAAAAGTTTTCAGAATAATCCTTTTTTAAGTTTTAATACGCATTCTATGAGGCCCAATGCTCCACAGGAAGTTAAGTGAATAAGAAGAATACACATCCCGAAAGTGGACAATTTTACATAATTGTGCCCAAAACCATGCGTATTATCCAGTAGATTCTGGAAAAAATAAAAAATTCAAAATTACTAAAATAAAAATGCTCGAGCTTGAGGCTCTGATATTGCAATACCAGATGGTGACAAACAAACAACGATAGTTCTAAGCTGTGTTTTTTATGTAAACATTAAATATACTTCTCCTGAAGATAACATTTGACGAATGTCGAAATATTGAGAAATAAATTAATTTTATATTAACTACAACTGGCCTCGAGCTCGAGAATTTTTATTTTATTAAAACTGAAAGGTCGAACAAATACAACTTTTAATTCAAAATTACTTTTAGTTCGCTAACCGCATTCATATTTTTTTTTTGTATTTTTGTAAAAAATTGGGCTCAAAAGCTTAGTATTGCTGAGCATATATCTGGTTATATATTTATAAATTGTTGGTCCACTACATCTTATAATTTAAAACAAATAATAACAAAAATTACTTGTTTCAAACTATATGATGCTGTGGTGGCTCAAAATTTATCTATAAGTGTTTTGCCATGATATGCTCAGCATTGCTATTTAATCTACTTTGTCATACTATTTATGAATATTTTATGAAAAATTTGCCAATGTACAAATTTAGGAACTTTTTCATAACATTTATGAACAGTTCATAAGAAATACTGGGAAAGTTTGTGTCTCGTAAATTATGACAAAGTTCTTAAAATATATGTATTAACACTTAATATTTATGCAAAAGTACTTAAAAAATTTTCCAATGTACAAAATCATAATATTTAAGAAAACTTGCATAAATCGCAATAATACCGGGAATTTTATGTACCTTTTCAAAAATGCTAGGGAAACTTCATAAATAGTAAGGAAATTTCATAAATTGTAAGAACCTTTAAAAATAAGAACTTTTTCTTAAAAAATTATGAATTTTATTTATTTGTGTGTAAGTAAACTCAAACGAAAAAAAAAAAATGTTGGGTTTTTATACATAAACAGCTCAATAAGTTTGAGTTTATGACGAAATTCGCAAATTTTTTAAATTCTGGACAGACTAATATCAGACTGTTAATGCATCCATATATAGTAGGTTGTCCCAAAAAAAAAAAAAAATTGGATTTTCTCGGAAGATCTTTCCTACACTGATAGAATTTTCCTTCATAGTATTAATGAAACGTTTTCATTAATATTGATTCATTGGTTTAATGAAAAATTTCATTAACTGAATGAAAATTTAATAATATTGGTATTTTTTCATTAAAATTTTTTATGATTTTTTTATAATTTCATAAAAAAAATTCATTAAATCAATGAAAAATTTTCAAATTTTTTTTAATAAAAATTTTGACTTGTAATAAGATAGAAAGTTTTTTTTGTACTATCATTTTGAAATAAAACAAACTGAAAAATTTCATTTAAACAGAATTAACCAAAACTGAGATAAAAATATTTTTTTTTATTAAATTTGCCTAGAGCTAACAGTTTTTGACGAATTTGAATAGTTGGTCACTAAATTCCAGGGAACAGATTCTCTAAAAAACTATATAGTTTTGTTCAAAACGAGACCTAAATGGTTATCGTTTTGACGATGTTACATAAAAACGTTATGCTAAAATATAATAAATTTTTGTTTTGTAATTTAATTTCAAAAAAATCGACTATAACCGTCAATCGTTCTACAGAATTTCAAGCCAGATCGATAAAAAATTACATATTTTGTTCCGACATATAAGAAAATATGTCATCTTGTAACAGAAATTATAAAAAATGTAAAGAAAGTTTGAACAATTTTGTAAAAATAAAACAATAAAAACAGAAATAAATTAAAATTGTTTTTTTTAGTTCAGCTTTTAATATTTTAATGCCTGTTAATTATATTTAAACGATTTGTTCAGTCATTAAAGTTCTTAATATATATAATTTAAAAAAAAGTATAATAATTAAAATATCTCTTTTAATGGATAAAAAAATTTTATTTTCAAAATTCGTAATTTTCGATCTGAAATCTAATCAGATACTTTTCAAATTTTATCTTTTTCGAATTCGTCAAAAATTATGAGCTTAAGCAACGATTAGGCTAGGAGTAATGAAAAAAATTTCATATACTTTATGAAATTTTCATTGGGTCAATGAAACCATTCATTAAAATTGATTTAATGAAACACATTTCATTGTCTCAATGAAACGTTTCTTTGGGGACTTTTTTATGAAAAAATTCATTGGATTAATGAAGGAATTCATTAATACTACGTACAAATTTCTATCAGTGTAATTTGGATACTCATAAGGTAAAGTATTTTTGAGAATTTTATCAGATTTTTAGGAAGTGGTTTAGAGGTCGCGCAAACCGATTTTGTACCAAAAATCGAGCTTTTTGGGCTTTTATTGAATTATTCTTGAAAATTGCTAAAAAAATCGGTAATTTTTCGGCTTCTGAGTAAATATTGTTAAAGAAAATTTTGCGATCCTTAATTTTATGTGCATAAGTAATAAGTTTCGTCAGGGATTTTGCACATTTTGATACATTATATAACAGTTTTTGTAAATTTTCAACAAATATGAAAAAGACTGCTTTATAACTTTTAAAATTTGTATGAAGACTAAAAAAACTAATGATGCAGTTTAAAAGATTATGAAGTTTTAAATAAATTAGCAGAAAAAACAATATAATTTTCTCTTACCGTTCTCGAGTTATACCAAAACTTTGCGTTTAATGCTTAGAAACCTACATTTTTTTTCTTCTTTATTTAAACAAATTTAGATAAGTTTTGCTTAATATTAACCTACAACTAGTCTCAGTTAGTGACTAACTAGTAGTTCATTTATAGATATTTATAAACCTACATTAACCAAGTAATAACAACGAATTAGTGAAAGAAAATTTAACAGAAGACATGATTGAAAATAAACAAATTCTGTGTTTGATTACAAAAGCTAGCCTAACTTTTTTTGAAGCCTGCAACATTTCTACTGATTTTTTACAAACGGATCCAGAAAAATGGGAAAACAAGAAATCATTTCAGGAAGCAAAACACAAAGTTCAACAATTGCAAGTTGTAAATGATGTCGCAGAACGTGGTGTGGCCTTGGCTAATAGTTATATCAATATCACAACTTCTGAAACAGACTTTCAGAGTTTACTGCAGGGGCTAGAGCAGCATCGCAAGAACTCTAATAAATGATTTATAACAAATCTATTTTTCTTTGTTTTTAACATAATTGTTATGTATGAGTTGTAAGTAACTATTATTTTATTTGTAAAAACATTTTCTAAATCCAATTATTTAAAGTTTAAACCAATGTATTATACACCTTATAGTATTGTACATTTCATACAATGTGTACAAAGCTTTAAAACGGTATAACTCGAGAACGGTGAGAGAAAATTATTTTTTTTTCTGCTAATTAATTTAAAACTTAAACATAAAATTAAAGATCGGAAAATTTTCTTTAAGAATACTGACTCAGAAGCTGAAGAAATATCGATTTTTTTCCAATTTTCAAGCAAAATTCAAAAAAAGCCCAAAAAACCTCGATTTTTGGTAAAAAATCGATTTGCGCGACCTCTAAACCACCTCCGAAAAATCTGAAAAAAATCTCAAAAATTCTTAGCCTTATGAATATTCAAATTAAGAATGATCCCCAAAATTTTTTTTTGAATGGGACACCCTAATATATAGTCGTATATAAAAGAAGATTTTTACATATAACCACTATCCAAAATAAAATAATTTCTTTCAACACTACACTATATGTTATTTTCATAATGTGATTTGCTTTGTGTCATATCTAATTATACATGTATTCGTACATAATTAGATTAACCATATATAATTGTATATGTCATATATGGTTAATTATTGGTCGATATGTAATTATATGTGGCATCATATTAAAAATATTAGAGGAAACAAATTGTATATATAAACATACATAAACATATCTATTTACATATAATATCATGCAATAACATATATATTTCTATAAAATAATGCAAGATTATATGTAAACGTTTTTACTCGGGTATATATAAGTTTGTAATTCCGTTAATAATGCAACGTAATATTTCCACACTTAGCCTATAAAAAATCAAATCAAATATATCTTAAATTAAGGACAATTATATATATACTTTTCGTTAGATCCGGGGTCACGAATTTCTTGATAATAATCAAATTAAATTTAAAATACTCACTTTTTGCTTTTATTACAGCATCCTTACAATCTCACCAACTGCTTTCACATTTTCTTTATTTAAGAATCAATATTTTGCTCTACAAATGTTCATCAATAAAGTAATGCTAAAAATTACAAAGTCTTGTATTTTTAACAAGAATATTACATACATATTTTTTTTTTGTAATTGGTAAACTCTTAAAGATCTTATACGAAACAAGATAAAGAAGTCACCGCGGATTTGATAACAGTTACCAATAGAGAATAAAATTAAGTAAAAGTTGAGATACATTTCGTTTTTATCCTACTAATTTTAAATTTTTTATATCAAAAATATTAAAAAAGTAAAATTTCGCGGATTTTGACGACTTATTATGTATATAAAATAAATGACTTGAATAATCTTGCTCACATCATAATTTATGATAAAATATCTAATTTCTTAATTTCTTAAAATTTAAAAGTAAAACATTTGAAAATTGCAGAGTACGGCAAAACTTACTTATGGCCCTAATGCTACAGTCAGAAAGTGTTGTTGTTTATTTAATTAACAATAACAACACAGTGTATTAACTATGACTAGAGATTCTAGGCTATACACGAACAATGTATGTATATTAGTTAAAAATATTTTATTTTTGATTTGAATTAGTTCAATTCTTCCAATTTTGTTTTTACTTCTCATCGGGTTAATAACACAATACGGGTAAAGCGTTGATATTTTTACCTCAAAATTTGGGTAAAATCTTCTACCCTTTCTACATTTGTTCCCTGAAGATTTTCGGTGACGCAAATTATGTTAGTAGATAAAGTCTGCTTTAAATTAGCGAATGAAAACAAATTATTTTTTTTAAATTAATAAATAAACATTGCCCGGTTTTTTGTTCAACAAAAACAAATGATCTTGAACTTGAATAATTGGGCTTATCAATCGTTTCGGGCTTATAGGTGTAGACTAAAATTTTCAAAAATGCAAAAAGTCACTTTGAGGTACCCCCAAAATATTTATTAATTTTTTTGACACAAAGTTAGGGTAAGTTAGCGATTTTCTGGGAAAGTAATATTTTTTATCTGAGTAGTTATGATTAAACCCAACACAAAAATTATTTTATATTTTTTTAATTTTGAAGAAAAAAAATTTTAATTTTTTTTTAAATTATGACCATTTTTCCAAGGGGCCCGATTTTCAAAGGCAATGCGGGACATCTTCCCGTTATGCTAGAACTCTAATTTTTTGCATGGTGAGTTTTTGTACCCAAACAAATATTTTAAGAGGGGGGCAGCCCCAAAAATCGCAAGTTGAAAAATAAGGACCACCCTAGTGTCACATGTCTTGTTGAAACCACAGCTCCTGCACATCATGATTGTTCAATTGATGAACGAAAAAGTCAGTAATCATGCCTCTATAGCGGTCACCACTGACTGTAACGTTCTGACCAGCATCGTTTTTAAAGGAGTACGGACCAATGATTCCACCAGCCCATAAAGCACACCATTCAGTTTTTCTGGATGTAACGGTGTCTTAACATACACTTGAGAATTGTCATCACTCCAAATACGGCAGTTTTGTTTATTGACGTATCCATTTAAACAAAAATGAGCTCCATCGCTAAACAAAATTCGCTTATGAAAATCGGGATCAACGGTAATGTTGATTTGGGTCCATTCACAGAGTCTACGCCTTGCTAGGTGATCGTGTGGCTTCAATTGTTGCATGAGTTGGATTTTGTAAGCACTCAAACCAAGATCTTTTCGCAAAATCTTCCATAAAGTGGATGGGCACATATCCAATTCCTGTGCACAATGGTGGATAGTCTGATTGGAGTCTTCCTCTACGCTACGCTCTACAGCAGCAACGACTTCTTCTGTACGCACTGTAAGACGTCTCTGTGGATGCATATTATCATTTAAAGTAAACGTGGTGAGAAAACGTTCCTTAGTTAATCGAATTAATTGCTCTGATGGATGATGGATGATTATGTGGACCGTAAAATCCACGTAGTGCGCGAAGCGTACTTCGAACAGAACCATGACTTTCAAAATAAGTTTGCACAATTTGTTGACCAGTTTGAACAGTTTGTTGACCTATTTATGTCACTGTATCTCATCATTTTCCTTTGTTTTTAATAGCGGTAAACATAACGCTCCATATATCTTAATCAAATTATTTTCTTTTATACTGTCATTTAACTATTTTTTAGTTTTTTATGAAGAAAGAATGATAAAAGTAACATTTTCGGGATTGTCTTAAATAAGTAAACAAGCACTTGTTAAAAAATTAAGTTTTTGGTTGAAATTGAGTTATTATTATTAGCAATACATATTTCTTATTTCTTAAGGGAACCAAAAGCCCTCCTTTTAGCTTAAACTCTTCAAATTCAAAATTAAAATAATTTTTTTTTAATTCAGCCATAACTTAGAGAAGAATGGCCCATTGTGTTCGGTTAAGTACAGGAGATTGGAGATCAATTATTAGATTACTCGATGAATACGCAAAATATAGAAAAGTAGCCAAAATTTTAAATAAAACACTAGCTGCTATATGGAACAATTAAAGCATTAAAAGGTAATGCCTTGTAATTCACAGTTATTCTTCAGGACGACTAAAACTCATAACAAAAAGGATGGATACATGAAAATAGATACATGGATACACAGAAAATATGTCAGCCTCAAATCTCTTAAATAAAATCTACTTTTGTATCCGATTTTTCGTTGATGTTTCAACAACTTATTCGTATGGCGTAAAGTGTTTGTAACCGTCATATAATGACAATCGTAATTAATTAAGTTTGCTATAATTTTTATTAAAAATAAAAATTATGTTTTTTCGACCTTTATTTGTGCAATGAAAATGAAAATTATTCAAGTTCGAGGCCATACTCTATATTTCTATATTATGATATTGTCCTAACAAATAATCTATAGAGTGGTTATAATCTTTAACTTCAAGCTCATATATTAGTTCTCATGTAGTGAGTAAACTAGTTCATATGAATGTTTGATGTTTGGCATGGGATTGTTACCGCTTTCAAAACGTGTTCTGATGATGGGAACCTAGAAAATTCCCAAAATAGATCTATCAACACATTCCTGAAAGGGTCAAATAATAAATTTGAAAACAAAGAACTCTATAGATTATTTGTTAGGACAATATCCTAATAAAGAAATATAGAGTATGGAATCGAACTTGAATAATTTTCATTTTTATTGTAATTAATTAATTAATTAATTTTATTCTTATAATTAATTACTGAAGAATTGTTTAGAATTAATTTTACTGGAAGAAGAATAAAATATTTTTATTAAAAAATTTAACGGCCACAAGGGATATACCAGACTGCCGCAGATTCGTCCCATCCAAGCACTCGTCAGATGTTAATTTATATGCATTATTATATTCTTATAATATATTTAATTATTTCTATCAACAAATTTAAAAGTACAAATTTAAAAACGCCTAAAATTTTTCTTCCAAAAATCAGAAGAAAAAAAAATGTTTTATACGTATAAGTATAAAAAAATTCACAAATCACAAACAAATCTATTGATCTGTTTGGTTTTTCATAAAATTTTTCAAAAGCTATATTTTTTAGATTTATCGTTTAAATTGGTAGATCTGTAGATTTGTTTTTATATAATTTGAAGCTAACATATTTTCTATTCTCGTGTTTATGCTTTTTGTTGAGATTTTTGGTCGTTTTGAAGAGTAACTGCGGTCTACGAGCTATTACTGTTGAATGTTTTAATTACTTTGCATATGACAGCTGGTGCTTTATTCAAAATTTTTCCTTTTTCCTATATGTTTTATCTTCATCGAGTAATTTAATACACTCACAATATATTTTCCGTTACCGATTGTAGTTTATTTAAAAAGTTTTTTTTTTTTTTTTTTTTTTATTTTTTTATTAATTAATAATCATATAATTACAAATTATATCCTATTACCCTAACCGAGCACTAGCTACTATGGCCTTCGGCGCGTTGTAGCGAAAAACAGACCAGTGCCTCTGGTGGGAATCGAAAGTTTGTTTTTAACTGAATAAACTATTATTTTTCAACTTTTTTACCTGTTATTTAAAAAACAAACTATGAATTAATACGGATTTTCTGTAGCAGTTAATATTTTCGTTTAAAATCTACATGTCTAAAAAAAATCTACTAGTTTAAAAAAAAAGCACACAAAAATCACAGTAATATTTTTAAAAGTTCTCTCAAACGTTTTTCATATGCATAAACTGGGGATGGTAAATAAATTACTTATTTACATTTTCAGTCCAAAAAGTACCAAAAGTGGCCCAGATGACGATTAAGTGCTTTGTTTCAGTAAATTTTGTTTTACTTCGTTTGCACACGATGCAAATTTGCACTTTCTCATCCTTGAGCAGTATTGACAGTGCATAATGTGCATATTAGAACAGAAATGGAGTTCCCTCACTGTTCTAAATTTATAGGAGATGAAGAGACAGCCTACTAGAGATAGAGAAAAAACTCTGATTTTCTTTATTCATGTACAAATAACAAATTTTAATATATATAAAATAAAACGAGAAGTTAGGATTACAATTTTCGCAGTATAGAACATGTGTTAGCTGATTATTTGAATACAAGAAAATTAATTAGCAATATGGTAAAAGTCAATGTTTAATGTAAAGTTAAAATTAAGCAATATTCTTGTGCAACTTTTGCTAGTGTGCAACAAATTACCAGTGTGTATGTCATATTGTAAGGTTAGAAAAAATCAAAAAGGTTTTGATTCTTATTGCAGACACAAGATATGTGAAAAATATTTAATATTCAGTTGGCTACATTGAATGATAATAAAATTGTCAGTAATATGTGCAATAATATTGCAAGGGTACGTTAACCATTAAATTAAATCAAAAGTTACCACAATTTTTACAAAAGTGCTTTTTACTTTAGTACTAAACCAAATATTTTATTTACCATCACTATAGTTTTTCTTTAGATTTTAATTGTCTTTTATTTTACATACACATGGTTTTTTAAGCTATTTACATATTATAGTAAAATATGAACTCAAAGGTCATCCTTTTTCGTTATGCTGCCATATAAATGTTAGGCGCCATTCGCTCAATTAATTATTATTCAATTAATCTTATTATTTAGTTTTAAAAATAAATCCTAACATATATTATTATGTAAATAATACATTATAAAAACAAAAACAAATACAGAAACCGTATTTTTATTTCTTTTAAATTAAATTTGGTAATAGCTAAAATAAACGACAATCGTTTATTTTTACGTTTTTGGGGGTAAAATTTTGATGGTTAAAATAAAGGAAAATCGTTTATTTTTAAGTTTTGGGAGTTAAATTTTTAATGGTCAAAATAATGGAAAATCTTTTATTTTTATGGATTTTCGGTAATTTTTTGATGGTCAAAAAAAAACGAACGTCGTTTATTTTAACGGATTAAGCAATTATTTTTTAATAGTTAAAATAAACGAAAGTACTTTTTTTTATCGATATTTTTAGTTAATTTTTTAACAATTAAAAATAATTGGAAATTACTCTTGTTTTAAGCGACAAATCAGTAGTCCTGTTTTTAACAACTTTTTCTATAGTTTTAATGTACAAATTCTTTTGTTTCTAACTATAAAATATTGTGAGTGTAATAATAATTTTCGTTCTCCTATACTTTGCCGAGCACAATGGACCATTTCCAATTCAAAATTGTAGCTGAATTAAAACAGAGTTTTAAGAATTTCAGAGAAAACGAGTGCTTTTGTTTCACTTAAGAAGTAAGAAATATATATTGCTAATAATAATAACTCAATTTCAACCATAAACTTCTCTTTTTTTTTAATAAATAATTAAGAAAATCAAGTCAAACAACATCTGCTTGTTTAGTTATTTATGGCACGCCCGAAAATGGGACTTTTCTATAATTTCCTCATAAAAAACTAAAAAATTGCAAAATGACTAGAATTTTTAATGAGTATAAGACAAAAAAAAATTGATTATTGTAAAAATGTGTAAATTAAGCGGTTACCCCTATTCAAAGCAAAAAAAAAAAGAAGAGTTTGTTTATTTAATTATGACAGCCACTGTATAATAAAAGTTGTCTTATTTAATATTCTATTGTTTAAATAAAGTTTCATAGCATTCCTAAATTTATTAATAATTCATTTATTTTTTAAAATAAATTCATTAAGTTAACTTTAAAAATATTTGATCTCATGTCTATTGTAAAATTGCATAAAAAATTTATTGTTTGGAAAATTTTCACATACCCAAAGAACAGCATAAAAATTACACTTGTAGATTTATGGAAAAAAACCAACAGTTTCAATGAAAATTCATACAGATGATTTTGTTTTTGTAAAACGGAAATACAGAATATATGTATAAAGGACATACATAAAATGCAATCAGGCATATAAAAGCAACAATAACATATAAAACACAACAAATTTTACAATTCAAAAAATCGTATATTTACTATATGATACAAAATGTTTATAATAAAAGATGAAGTCAAGTAAATACTTTATGGTTGGCTGAAAATTTAAACTTTTCATAGTCGGTGAGAAACAACTGCATGTATCTACAGTAAGCGAAATTTGAACAGACGCATTTAAACTTCATGAATCATAAAGCCAATTTTTGTTTTTTTTTATATAAAAATAACCATTGAAGGTTAAGTTTGCAAAATATATAATAAAACGCCATTTGTGAAATTTTTAAAAATGTTGATGTTTTTAGTTAATTCTTTAAAACTGAAATATGGCAACACTGGCAAATCAATTTTTAACTATTTTTGTTTGTTGAAAGAAAATAGCTAATTTTATTCTAAACAAATATAAGGTATTTTTTTTTGCATATTTAAGTTGTTACAACCCGGATAAAAATAGTTATATCTAATCATATATAATATGATTAAGTCATATCTGACTTTGAATAAAGTCGCATTACGGCTAACGTCATTATATGCAAATACATATGATCATTTCTATTGAGAGATTTTCTATTGATATTATTGTCTACAAATCTTACTCCAAATACAAGTACATTAGCCATGTAATAATAATCCAAATATATATATATATATATATATATCGATATTATTATATATGGTAACATGCTAAGTCTTATTAAACTATATGTGACGCCATACTGAAAATATTTTCCTTATAATTTCATATAGCATTAAATATAATCCCATACATATGTTGGTGAAGTTCAACATCAAATTAAGTTAAGATTTTCATACATATGTTTTCACATATAACCATACTCATTGTACAGTAAAACCCGGTTAAGACGAACTCCGAGGGACCAAAAAAATTAGTTCGTATTAAGTTTTTTGCGATAAAAAAATATGTATTTATTAAAACAAAAACAAGATTTTTAAATAAATAAAAAATAAAAAATAAAATTAGCATTTCATGCATTCACAATTAAAAATTCAATTAAAATTCTTAATTAAAAAAAAAAAATCTGTTATTTTTTTCTGATTGACTGAAGTAACGATTTCATTCGTTATATGTTTTTCTATTACCAAAATATGATTGCCAGCTTCTTCGGCACACTATTTTGTTCGAATATATCACTTGACAAATTTTCAACATCGGCAGGATTAACAATTTCCAATATTTCTTCACCTGATAAATTATGTGACGTCAAAACATTAGCATCTATATCTAGAAAGTCATCCACGGATATGAAATTCATATTAGGTCTATCCCATTAAACTGATAAAGAGTGTACTAAACATGGTAATTTGTATGTAAACGAGTTTTAGGGACTGCTTAAAACAGTTCGTAATAACCGAGGGTTCGTATTAACCGAGTTCGTATTAAAAGATGTATTTTATATGAAAATTGTTGCCAAAACGTCGGGACTTTTAAATAAGTTCGTATGAACCGAGGGTTCGTCTTAACCGAGTTCGTCTTCAGCGAGTTTTACTGTGTAACGAAATTATTTGGCAGTGCTTTTTTATATAATCTCAAATAAAAAAATGTGTACACTTTTTAAGACACATATATTATATCTTTTTGAAACAAAAAATTTGTTCTTGATAAATTTTAATATTTCGTTGTTTTATTTAAAAAAATTTTGGTCTTTAAAAGTGTTGATTTCTATAAATTTAAATTTTAAACTTAGATACTTGCAAGCATAACTTCAAGTTTAGAAAAGCATACCCTCTATCAGCTAAAATTTTATAAAATCAGATATATTTATATCTAATTAGATATATGACCAGATCTCGGATTAAGTTGAATCAAATTATATCTAATTTGATATAATTAGAGACATGTAGGTGACCCATTTTTCGCATCAATTTGTATGTTCTTATATATTAAAATTTCTACCCTGGAAGGTCGAAAAATTCTTGATTCGATCTGATCTTTTAATTTTACATAAAATGCATAACTGCTCAAAACAAATTTTCACATTTCAAAACTTTTCCATTATGCCCCTAACTAAATCAGCTTATGGCCTTATGGTGGCTTATTGTCGGCCTTCTTTCTATAAATTAAAAAGTTGTCGAAATAAAATTATAAAAATTGTGTTTTTTAATTAATTAATTAATTAATATGGCAACCCTGGAACAATAGTTTTTAAATTATTTGTATATCCTATCAAAAAATTTTTTTTTCCAAATATAAAATAATATCCCATTTTATATTGATCGATATTTAATCTTATCCAAGATAATCTCAGAATTGGGGTATCCAATACAATTAGTTTTATCCCTCAAACATATTACTGTATTAAATTATTTAAGTTCCCGAAAGATCGCATGGGATTTATTTAGATCTAGTTAGTTCTAATGAGATCCGAAAAAATAAGTAATTTTTGGTGGTTCGAAGAAGATATTTTGACATTTAATTGGATCTGCTTAAATCCCATGCAACAAAAAAAAAACAAAAAAATAAGTGTTTGTCATGATTTGGATGATTTGAATGGTATTGTTACGTTTGTAAAGTATGAAGAGCGCAGGCTTGATTCTTACAGCCGCAGGCCGTTGAACAATTTTTCATATAGAGACATTCTGACAATTATAAGACACAAATAATAATACAATTTAAATGGAAAATCACTGATGACGCCTGTCCATAAAAAAAAACAGAAATTAGTCTAGTCTGAATGATAAGTTAAAAGTGTTTATAATTTTTAGAGAAACGTTTATTCTTCTTCTTAACCTCAAAATTTCTAAAATAAATGTTTGTCATTAGGCTCATATATAATTATGTATAGATTCATGATCATATATTATGCGAGTGGAAAATATTGATGAATATTGATGTTGGACCATATATAAACATATCTCAAACTATATTGATAATGTTGTGTCATTTATGGTAAGTTTATTATACATGCGGCATCATTTAAAAGCATATATTAATTCTCACAAAAAATATTTTTTATAAGACAATACATATTAATATTATATATTAAATTATATAGCCATATGTGATTACATATTATGTTTATATAGGGCAATATATCGTAAGATATGTTACCACATAAGAAACATATAATAATATATGTGTCTACATAACATCGTGCATAATATCATATTAGGATATATTTTCAAAAAAAAAAAAACAGAAGACAATATATAAATTTTCACTCGGGTAGTTAAGACCTAAAATTATCACATGCCTTTTACTGCGTATTATATATCACTTCTTATCCAATATTATCGGGAGTTAAAAGTAGGTGTTGCTTTAAAGCAACGGCAGTTAAAAATGGGGTAAGGTAAAATAATGTTGCATTTCTAGCTAAACATAAAATTTAGAGCAAATTTAAATAGAGGCAGCACTAAACTGTGAAATACTTTGTTAAAGTAATTTGAGCAAAGTTAAAGTGTTTGTTATTTGTTGAACATACGTATATATGTAGTAAATTCTGGCTTACAAGAAGAAAACATTTTGTTTTTTTCGAAATTTACCAAAATTGCGGAGTTAGAAAGACAAAAACTAAATTTTACACCATAATTGGTTACAAAAGTCAAATTTAACAGTGAAATGTCATAAAAAAAAATATTTTTGAACCTTTACTACACAGATATGCAATAAAAAGTTGAATAAATAAAACTTTTCCTGAATCAAAATTTAAAAAAAATCTTTTTTAACATTGTATCATTATTGCCAAATCTGAAAAAATGTAAACAAAACTAAAAAATTTGTTAAAGAAAATACATTTTAACTAATTCTAAAGACTAAATTTAAACTGATTAAGCAACATTTTTTATCTATATAGTGATTAAACGTAAAAATTGTGTGAAATAAGAATTATTTTTTCAGACTCAATATAACAAAATTTCGACCTTTTTAAGACATTGCGTAAAAAATGTGCAATAGCAATAAAAATATTCTTAAGAGTCATTTTGCTCCAAATGAAATATTAAATGCATAAGAAATATTTAATGCACTTATTACGATATATCTTTCAAAGGTCGAAATGTTGGTAACTTATCGCAGAATTTTGACGGTAAATCACTACGTTGCCTAGTCTGGAGAACAAGTTACAACACATAATAATTATGGTAATATTCAATAAAGTTTAGTTGCGTCTCTTTAAATTTCGCTGATTGTATTTGAAAAGATATAGAATGTAGCACGTTTTACAATTTTATGAAGTATAAGATTTAAGTTTATTTTATAAATAAAATGTTAGTTTATATTTATTGGCCAACAAAATAAATAAACAAATCTATTGAGGAGTATATAAAGTGGAAAATACTTATAACATTCAATTTTTTTGTTCATGAGAATCATAATAAAAGAAAACATATGTTAATGATAAACAGAGGTGATTTAAAAATATCAGTTGAAAAATAATGTTTGTGTTTGGTAAATTTTGTAATCGAACTAACTTAAACAATTTCGAAAGCTTATATTCAATACCCTTTATAAACCAAAACACATTTTTTCAGTAGAGGCACAAAACAGATTTATGCTCAAATTCTTTAATTATGAACCAATATATCTTCAACAATATTTGTTATATATAACTACTGAATTCTAGGTACAAAAACAATATCATGTTTTACGTTATTCGCGGTGCTATGGTTGATAGAGGATATTGCAATTAAAAAACTCAAATTATTTTGGCTGATAGAGGATATTGCAAAGTAAAACAAGTATAGAATTTGCAATTTTATTAAAGTTTCAACGTTGTTTTTTTTAACATATAACAACTTAAAAACAAAACAATTAAAAATCTACAGGATAATGCAAATTGGATATTGATACATATCTTACTATTACTTTGACTTTTTCTAAACTAAACTATCACACAAGTAAGGACATTCGGGTGGTATAACAAGCTTACAATTTTGTAGATGAAATTTTAAAAGTATATATGTAATGATTTTGGTTCAGCATATCACGTGTATTCTTGAAATCGGTTGGGAAAGATATTTTATTCTCCCTCAAAACTCATTTAAAAAATTCACCATTTGAAAAATTCTTTAAAGATCTTAATTGCGAAACTGTTGGATAATACTTGACTTTAACAGGTCTAATGCTCATAAAGCGAATAAGTTTGGTATTGATTGGTTTATTGAAAAAACTTATAAATACAAATAGTTGAAAATTCAGCTACGACAACAGAAAGTACTGCTTGAATTTGCGCCAGCAAAATTTTCAATGAACTTAAGATTTATAGTCTGCTAAATTAAGGTGTTCTATATTTTAGCTAAATAAAGATATTTACATATTTTAACTACTTGCTATTTAATACATTGACGATTAATGGTAAATTAGCTAAATCATCAGAATTTTTAACTAAAATTTATGCTAAAATTCCTCTTAAAACTTGAATTAATGTTCTTACTGGATCTAACTTGGGACAAGTCCATATTTGTTACTACAAGGATAATAATTAATAAGTTTGGAGTAATGATTGTTTGTCCATTTCGCACTTCTTCCTTAGTTTCCGAGATTTTGCCCATTTTATAATCATAAAATAAAAAGCATTACAAAATAGCGCCGTCTACAAGTTCACTCTACTGTGCATTTTACTGTGCACTGCAGTGAAGTTAGCTCACCGTTTTTTGTTCTAAAAAAAGTGGGATATAAAATAGGGATAACTTTACTCTAGTAATAATTTTTATATATATTAAGATATTATATTTTTTAAACTGAATAAATGGATTTGAATTTGATACATAATACTATTAGAATCCACTTTTTCTTAAAAAGTTATTAAAATATTTGTTAGTCCAGATTATAAGTGTTCCATTCTTTATTTTTTTTTTTCATGCAAAATGACTAAATTATTCGTCAAATAAACATATTTGGATACATATTAACAACTTTTTATCAGGCCGCGAGGTAATTGAAAATATTTGCAGCATTTTTGCATTTTTGTAACATTATTCTCAGTTGGTAATACATTTTTAATGTGTGTGATTTAAAAATTTTTTTTAAAGTTTTTGAAAAAAGAGAGTTTTCCGTCCACTCTATTGAATACATTTTTGGCGTAGAACCGGATGTCGAGTTAAAATTTCATATAAATACATTAATTTTTTTTTTGCTCTGTAGTAAAAGGGACTCTAAATCAACGTTTTGGCCCCGAGAGCATGTGAAAAGAATTGAAATTTTAAAAAATAATTACTCCATTTTTTATTGGTTCAAAAACCGTAATTGGGTTACTACACAAAAAAAAAAAAAACTAAACTCGAGTTTCAATTAATATATTTGCCAATTGAAATGTTTTATTTAATTCGGTCCCCTTAAGGATATTGTAGTATCAATTTAAATTAATTGATTTGAGTTTCAATTACGATCATAATAATAATCTATTCAAAATTGGAAAAATCGCCCAAAATACAAAATGCAAACATTTAAACAAATCACCAAAAATCAAAAAAAGTCAAAAATTGGAAATAAAAATAACGACTTAGTTTAAAAAAATCGATAATATTTATGTAACAAATAAAAAAAAATCGACAAAATAAAACAAAAAAAAAACGTCAAAATTAAAAACACATCAAATGAAAAAAATTAAGGGAATTCAAATTATTGTCAAAATTTTAAAAAAGTCGAATTAGAAACAAATCCACTGCATTGAAAAATTCGCAAAAATAAAAAACCGCAGAATTTAAAAAATTTAAGTTTTTTTTAATCTTGACGATTTTTTCAATTTTGGCGATTGATTTAATTTTAAGTTGTTTTTATAAAATTTTTGAGACTTTTAAAATATAATAGATTTTTTTTTTATCAATTTTGCAGTTTTTTTTTTTTAAATTTTAGCAAATTTTTAAAATTCTGTAATTTTTTTCAATTTGTTGTCATTATGGGTTATAAAAACTCGAAATTTTGTATTTACCAAATTAATTTTCAATTAAACATTTAATATATATTATTAAACTATTAAAGTAAGTTAGAATTCAAATAAAACTTTAATTGAAATTTTAATTAAAATGCCAAAATTTGTAAAAATCATCAAAAATTAAAAAAAAAAAACAAAAATTTAAAAAAACTGTCGACTAAATTTTAAAAAATCTATAATATTTATTTAAAAATTTAAAAAAAATCTCCAAAAGAAAAAGACAACATGTCAAATAAAAAAATTTACAAAATTGAAACTAATTGCCAACATTTCAAAAAGCAAGGAAGTTATTATTTCCTATATTTGAAAAAATCGCCAAATATGAAAAATTCTCTAAATTAAAAAAAAAAACTTGCAATATTTAAAAAAAAAAAATTACTTTTTTTTAATTTAGACTATTTTTTCTTTCAATTTTGGGGTAGATTTTTTTTTATCAAATTTTGGCGACTTTTAAAATATATTAGATTTTTTTTTCAATTTTGCCGTTGTTCTTTAAATTTTAGTGAGTTTTTTAAATTAAGTAATTTTATTGAATTTGTTGTGATTATGGGTTATAAAAAGTGGAAATATTGTGTTAATCAAATTCATTTTCAAGTAAACATTTAAACCTTTAATTGAAATTAAGTTTAAATTCAAACAAAAGTTTAATTGAAATTTTCTTCACAATAATTTTTCCTGTGTATATTTTTAAAAGTTCGAAATTCCCCCTAAATAGTTTTATTATTTGCTTGAGTGTATATTTAAAATCATAAAGCATAATAGTAATTTAATCCTTTTAAAGCATACAATTATTTTCAAATCTATTTAATTTTTTTAAATATACATTTCCATCAAAAAAATATCTACTAACTTTACTTTATATCATCAGCATCCGTACTAACATAATTTCTAAAGCGTTTGGCACAGCATGTTGCTGTTTAAATTACCGCTAAAGTTTAGCATGTTTAATGTGCAATGCATATTGCACTAAAAATCTACCACCCGCTGTGATGATCACCAAGCATACAGCCAGACATCTACACTAAAATAAACTATGAAAAAAAAAATGAGTATAAAACGAAAGCTTGGTAAAACCACTGGGAAAAAAGAAATATTCATACAAACCGACCAAGTGGAACTTTTTAATGCAATAACTTAACGAATGTAAACAACCAAAAATCCTCCCAAAAATACAGCGTAATACCAAAGTTACAAATATTTATATAAACGTGTTATAGTATCTCTATACTATTCTAACATCACACACACATACCAGCCATCCTCCAAAAATATGAAATCGGATACAATTTTTGTGTGTTAATGTATACTAGAGTTGTAGAATTATATTTTGAAAAATTTTAAGTAAATTAGGTGTGTTTTTTTCGTGAATTTTACAATGCTCTTTTTTTGAGTAGCATAGCAGCTTGTATCAACATTTTGAAAGTTTAAATGTATTGGTTTTTTTCGACATAACCACCGCATGTCTGATGGCTAAATTACTTAATTTATCTAAATTATATCAAATTTTCTTTAGAGTGTGAGTGCAAACAGACAACCGCAACATATATGTCAATGGTTCCCAAATGGGGGTCCGCAAAGAATTCCAAAAGACAGATTTTTTTAAAACAAATTTGAGAAAATGTCACAATATTTTTTTTTGCTATTTTATTAATAATTCAAACTATGTACAAAAAAAAACATTTGAATAATTGATGCGTTTTTGGACTCCATTGGTTAGATAAATTCATTATCGCCTAACATTTCTTATCAATTACAATATGTAGGTAGGTCCTTTTACTAATTGTACACAATATTTTGTAAATACACTAAAAAAAAAAAAATAAGTTAGTAGAATAGTTAGTAAACCATCTTGTAAATCAGGTATACTAATTTTCAGCAAATTTTTTGCTAAAATTATATTTTAAACTAAAATTTTAGTTATACTTATTCAGCACTTAACTGTTTCGAATGAATGTTTTACTAATATTTTACTAATGTTTTACTAATTTATGTTGCTAAAAAAAATTGTACTGATTAGCACATCAACAGTGTCAACGACAATCAGATTGAAAGATATACGCAGAATGAATTAGATGTCGCGTCCTGTCACGATGTAGTAGTGACGAGGAAAGTTATACTAAAAAGTACAACTCTTGTAAGACATATAAAAAAGTCAACCATGGAAGATTTTTGTATCTGTTTTTCATTAATAAAACAAAATTGTGGATAAAAACAACTTACATTTTGCTTCGTCACCGGCTTATGAAAGTAATTGTCTATTAATTAAATAAAAGACAAAATAAAATATTTAAATTTAACAAAGATTAAATGTGTATTTGTAAACTAAATGATATTAATAATCTAGTGTTGTCAAATTGCAAACAAATATACAGCACGTAGCCAGACTAAAGCGAAAGACAAAGACATACATCTAAGGTAGATTTTTATGTTTCCTTTTTCTTATTGCATAAAAGGTTATAATTCTCCGCTGCATTTGCTTTCATTTAAAAGATAGCATCATTTAGACAACCATTGATGTAAGTAGTTGAAAGATAATTTTGTTTATGTTATATATAATTATTTCTATTATTTTTAGATATTACATTAATTCATGTCGTAAATTTGGGAGGTATGAACATTTTTATATTTTGTAACGTATTGAAAATTATTTTAAAAAGAATCACAAAAATATGTTTTATGATTTTCAGCAAATAAATTAACTAAGTATAATTTTTCTTCAAATTTTTTGAGTTTTTTTCAGTCTACTAATATTCAGCAAAAATGTTATTAATTTTTAGAAAGGGTTTTTAATTCTAATCCACTAAGTGTTAGCAAAGCTTTTGCTGAATCTATTTATATTGTTGCTAAAATCAGCTCGCTGATTTTCAGCAAAATAATTTGCTGACATTAGTAATTTTTATGCAAGCACCCTCCTGACTAAAATTTTGCTGACTCAGCAAAATTTTTTGCTGACTTTACTAACTTTTTTATTTGAGTGTACCTTTTGCTGATTGTTTTTATAATTCATTCTGTTTACAATTTTTAAAGTTGTTTTTGTTGTTTATATTTTGTTTAGTTTAACACATTAGTGTTGTTTTTAAATTTATTAAGGAGCCCTGCTATAAAATCATTCTAAGTATTGAAATTTTTGTATGAACTTAGTTCATCAAAAATACTTTTTTTTATTCAAAAACTTTTAACAAAAACTAATCGAACTCGAAGGCTGCAATATTAAACCTTTTTCGAAATTTTTTTAACTCTAAATTAACAGAAAAATTATAATTTTTATATGATAATTTACTTTGACTATTAGAAAAAACACAGAAAAAGTTATTAGACACTAGCATGAATGGAATGCATTTTCTGACCCACTACGTTCTTCATCAACATTCTTCGTGAAATTAAGTGTTAATCGTAAATATCTTCTATTTAACTGTGTGAGGAATTGGGTGACTTTAAATCCCACATTACTCTGTGTGTTGAGTTAGAATGAAATTTACCACGAACGATTTCTATTTATAGTGTCTTTGTTTTTCTCTAGTCATTATCATAATTGCCAGTTTAAATTTTAGTTAAAACTTTTAAATAACAGTTCTTTTCTCTAATGTCATCATATACTATCCTTCTACATAAGCAAAGCATATCAACAAACATTAAAGATTTTTGTTAATACATATGTCGAGCATATACATTTAACGATTTCTACACTGTACCTGTTGAGTGGTTTAATAGTGAATTTATCGTTGATCTATAGTTTATGTGAGATTTTATTCGTTCGGTTTAAGATCATGACAAATTTTTCTCTAAATTAACAGTGTCTAGTGTCTAATAACTTTTTATGTGTTTTTTCTAATAGTCAAAGTAAATTATCACACAAAAATTATAATTTTTCTGTTAATTTAGAGAAAAATTTGTCATGATCTCAAACCGAACGAATAAAATCTCACACATAAACTATAGATCAACGATAAAATTCACTATTTTTTTAACTGTTTAAAAAATATACAAAATTTCCTCACACTTTTGTGTTTTAGATGATTATTTTTAGAAGTCTCCTACAGTAAATCTCATTTCAGAATAACCCGGTTAAAGTTGTAACGTTTTGGTAAGAATTTGAATGTAGCATATTTTAATACGAACCTGCTTAACGCGAATATAATTGTCCAAACTACATTTGAACAACATTAACAATAATTATATTACTTACCGTATTATACTTACTTTTATTACTTACCGTATTATACTTACTTTTATATACTTACCCTTTTATACTTACCTTATTACACTAATATAAACACTGAATTTATCGAATTTATTGTGAATTACTATTTGGAACTTTCTGTTCGACTTGCCACTGAACAGTAATTCAGTGGAAGTCAAAAGGCTGAACCGAGGTTTCGTCGTTACCCACGACGATCTCTACTGTCCTCTTGATATACAGCCACACGCAGGTTAGCACGCTATTGATAAACCATTTTTCTTATTCTAATAAATCCATGAATTTATACCTTTCTAACCAATTGTCTTTTATCTTTTTTTTTGACAATTTACATCTAATTAATTTCATCTGAAATTAATCGTTGAGTTTGTTCAATAATATTCCATTTTGAATTTTAATAAATTTTAAACCGAACACACAGAAATTCCATCTGAAATTTTTCTAATACCTCATTTATACAACAACCAAAAACTACTTGATTTTGAAAACTTCTAGTTTTTGATTTAAAATTTTTATGGAATTTGACAATTAAATACATGTAGTTTTCAAAAACTTTTGTAGTTTATATATAGTATAAAACTATTTAGCAAATCAAATGAAAGATTTTCACAATATTTAAAAAAGTTTACATTTTGTGAATAATAAAAAATATTGTAATGAAATTTTACTCCAGTCAAAATGAATCTCGCTTATAAAGAATAACTTTTTTGGTCCCTGAAGTGCAGCATAATCGGGTTTTACTGTATTTGGTTTTTGTAATTTTTTTTTAATTTTGTAAATAAAAATTAAATTTTAGTTTGTTTCGTTACTTTCCTTTTTTGTTTAACATACATTTTTTTTTGGGGGTCCGTGAATAAGTAGACGTGTGTTAAGGGTCCGTGAAGCAAAAGTTGGTGGGAACCGCTGATATAGACCATAACAATAACGCCAGTTGGTTAAACATGCAAGCTAAGAATGCATTATAAAATATTATCTCATCATTGATGGACTAATTAAATTTTAAACAAATTTGAAGTTGATATTTTAAAATAACTTAAAGTCAAACACCCATAAAAGAGACTCGGTCGTAGTTACCGCAATTGCTGCCAATCGAAGGGTTCGGTTTTAGCAATCAATGTTTTTGATAGTTATTACTGAATTGTATGTTGAGACAATCGAAATTCTATTGATGGTTATTTAAAAGTCGAAAAGTGTATGACTCATTAGTTTTGGGACATTTCAAATAAAAAAAGTTAGAATTATAATATAAGGGGTAACATATCCAAACCTTTGAGTTTAGATTACTAGGATTACTCCCAGCAAAAACATACTTTACCAAATAATGGATCTAGTAATCAAAACTCGAAGGTTTGGACGTATTACCCTTTATATTATAGTTCTAACTTTTGTATATGAAATGTGTTTTTGATATAAAAATTTATGCATTACTACTGAATGGGTTACCTATATTCATAGAAGAGTATGAAAAATAAGCCCTTACCAGAAGGTAAAAATAAAATATGTTATTAATTTTCTTAAAACATGGTCGTGCCGGCTATCGATCCCGGGTCGTATGATTAACAGGCGACTGGTCTATCCCTTGAGCCACCTACGCATATACTCTAACATAGTTTAAAACGTAAATGAATTTTTCTTCTATGTAAATTTGTTCAAGATATACCAAAACTAGCACCTTACCAAATAGCTTACACAAATATGTAGAAGAATGAGCCTAAAAATAGATTTTTTGTTGTGTCATTATATTTTCCCTGGAATTAATAATATTATAGATCACCAACTAGTTTTAAATTATGGGTCTAAAAATAGATTTTGAAAAAAAATTACGAATTTAAAAACAAATACTAAAATTGTATTAAAAACATGGTCTAGCCGGGAATCGAGCCCAGGCAACTGCTCTATACTCTGAGTCACCGAGGCATATAATATTTGATAGCTTAAAACATAAATTAAATTTTCTTATGTGCAAATTCTTTAAAGACATACCAAAAACAACTAATCACCCTTTAGCTCACAAAAATACGAATTATAATTAGTTTTAAATTAATTTGTAATAAGTTCTCATGACATTGTCATGTGTAAAATAATAACTAATCATTACCATGTTTTTGCTGGGTTATTTGGTAAGGTGTGTTTTTGCTGGGGAGGTTAAAAAGTAAAACAATAATTTTCTGCTTTTTAAACTTTCGAAGTTTTTTCCATAGACTTTTTGCGTGGGGTACAGGGTCAATTTGGGCAAATTTTACATTCGGATTTTGAATTTGAAATCTGCGCTTCTGAAATTAGCAGGCTACAATTTATTAGCAAATATTTGTGTTGATCTCAGAAGAACATACTGTTATTTGCATTCGACTAAATTAGAAATAGTAAATATAACAAATGTTTTATATATATTTCAGTTTGTGTTTGCTCTATTTTTGTCTATAAATATTCAACAAAGGTTTTTGCTGATTTTAGCAGAGTAAATTACTGCTTTTAACTAACTTAAATTAAACTCAAATATAACTTAAATTGTCTAAAATTAACAGTATTGTTCTTCACACAAAAAAAGTTTCATACTATTTATGAATAATTTATGAATAATTTGCCAATGTACTAATTTAGGAACGTTTTCATAACATTTATGAACAGTACATAAAAATGCTGGGAAAGTTTGTGTCTCGTAAATTATGGCATGGTTCTTAAAATATTTTCTATATATATTTTAAGAACCACTTAATATTTATGAAAAAGTACTTAAAAAATTTGCCAATGTTCAAAATCCTAATATTTAAGGGGGGACATGACATTGGCCGTTTTTTGAAATCGACTTTTTTTTATAATTTTGTATTTTAGTAAATATTCTTAATATTCTAAGAAAAAAAAATTTCATGGAAAAATTCCTACGGGTTTAAAAGTTACAGCCGGATTAGTGAGAGCGCATTTTTAATTTTCGCGCTACCTACTTACGGCAGCTGGTATATACTTGTTTTACTTGCTACCTGACTTTTGGTGGACTTTGGGCATATGAAGCTTCAAAAGAAGCCCGAATTGCTAACGATTGCCAAAAACTGTAAGAAACAGCAAAACACAAGATAACGAAGGCATACGTATGAAGCAGGCATGGCAGATTGAAGGTAACCTTTTTTTCTTTGTTTACAAACTTTGAACGCGTTTATCTCGAAACCATGTTTTTAGTAATGGTTGCGGTTCATTTTTCGACGATTTTTTTTTTATATTTTTAAATCTTGATTCACTATCGTATTTTTTTTTCCAGATCGGACTATTTTTGCGACTCCCAGCGCTGCAACCACGCGGCCCCGTTTTTTTCTCTGCCGCCAGTTTGGAGCTCTATAAACCATGTTGGAGTGAAAAATATATTTGTTTTGAATTTTTTTTCATGTAATTTGTTCAATTCTCTACAATAATAAAATTTTGGAAAAATGTTTGTTTTTGACTGAGTTGTGAATTTTTAAAAAAAGGTCCGTTTTCTCTGCCGCGAATGTAATGTCCCCCTTAAGAAAACTTGCATAAATTGCATTAATACTGGGAATTTTATGTATCTTTTCATAAAGGCTAGTGAAACTATGAATACTTCTCAAATAGTAAGTAAATTTCATAAATAGCATGAACCTTTAAAAATATGAACTTTTCAAAAAGATTTATGAACATCATTTTTTTGTGTGTTTTCTTACTAATATTTAGCAAAAGAAATCTGCTAATTTTAATAGTTTTTCTGCAACGTACTTTCTAACTATTTTTTAGTGGATTTTTCTGCTCCAGCTCTTGATCAGAGCCATAGTGGCCGGTTGTTATATTAGTGTATAATTAATTTTTGATTAATAATGCACGATAAATAAATAAATATATGGGATTAAATAAAACAATGTAATGGCCTCATGTACAAAAAAAAAAAAAATAATTAAAAATTGTTAGGTTATGGAAAAGTGACGGGTTTGTTTTGAATAGGATGTTATTCAAAATTTTAAAACCATTTAAAAAATTTTCATTGAAAATATCTGTCAAAATAAACTTAAATAAACATTACAATTTAAAATATCAAACTCCAAAAATTTTAGTTTGACATACGCATTTTTGATTGTTGAGCATTTAAACTTTAAATTTAACTGTAAATTATGCTCTTAATAATCGGACCATAACAGCTACCACCCTGTATTCAATTCAACAAATTTATTTTTATTTACACAGAGAAAAACTTTACTCTTAGCCAACTAAAATTCGGTTACTTCGACTCAAATCTGCTCATTCTTAATATCCCAATCTCAAATGGAAAGTCTCAACTTCAAATTAAAAGTCTCAATTTCAAACGAAAAGTCTCACTTTGAATAGTAATTTTCTCAATGTCAATTTCAATTGAAAATTCTCAAATTAATTTAGACTTACTTTAATTTCAAATACAAAATATCATTTTAATTGGAAAATTTCTTAATTTCAAATAAAAAACTTCAATTTCATTTGGAGTTTTCTCAATTAAAATAGAAATTCTTATAAAATATGAAATTTTTCCAACTTGAAATATATTTTTTATTTTTTATTTTATTAATTAATAATCATATAATTACAAATTATATACTATTACCCTAACCGAGCTTTAGCTACTATGGCCTTCGGCGCGTTGTAGCGAAAACAGACCAGTGCCTCTGGTGGGAATCGAACCCACGACCCCCGCACTGATAAGCCAGCACGCTACCAACTAGCCTACCGGGGCGCACAACTTGAAATATAAAATCTCTATTTCCTTTGGAGTTTTTCCTATTTCAATTAAAAAATCTCAATTTCATTTGGAATTTCTCAATTTCAATTTAAAGTTCTCGGTTTTAGATGAAAAAGATGTATTTAGTAATAATTTGCAACTAAAATTTTGAAGGGTGAGAACAATTTAGAAAATGCATCTAAAATTTGCATTTGTATAAAAATACATTTTTTTAAATATATATTTTTGTATTATATAAGTGTGAATAAAGAATAATAAAAATAATAATATTAACCGAATGCTTTCTGAATCAGAGAAATCCAATAAAAACTTTCGTATATAGAACTCTTTAAAGTTCGTAAAAAATTGTTTTTGAAAAACTCAATATGGAGAAGTTGTTTGTGCTCTATAGAGAATATATGGGCTATTTAAAATTTTTTGAGCACCTGCTGAAACCAACATACTATGGCTCTTATTTCGTTAAGTTTTATGAATTGAAAAAAAAACGTTGTACAGGGTTTGGATGACTATACTTGAAGGATATGACGTGCAAAGTTTTACATTGAAAAGTCTTCACCTTAAGAATTGGTGGTCATCTAAAATTCGAAAAATTAAAAAAAACGACTTGAAACTTGCAAGAGTTTTTCATTCATTCCGTTTTCTTTGTAAGAGTTTTTAGCTTGCAGATCCAAACCAATGCAAAATATAGTCACTAGACTTGGAGGATATATCCACAAAAAAGAAATAGTTGATATCGCTGCTGGGTGAAAAGTTGCATGGTGGTTTACAAGTGAAACCAAAATTTTCCGAATTATGAACTTTTTGAAGATTTTTAATAGGGTTTTTGCGCCGTTTAATAAAAATTTGTTTTAAGCGCAGAATTAATAAAACGGCGTAATTTTATAAAGTTTGAGGGATATCAAGTTGGTGTCAGTGCACCAATAACGTATCACGGACATCACAAACTTAAAAGAAATTAGCGTAAATTTTTAAAAATATATCTTTTTCTGCGTCTGACAATCTGAATTGTATTTTAAGTCTTATAAGTATTGCGTGATGTGAGTAACTTCGTAAAGTGCACCTCCGAGGCGAAAACGTACTTTAAAAATTTTAAACGCAAAAATTTTATGAACTTTTGAAAATTTTTGCAAAAAAACATTTTTTTTTTAAGCTTTTTTTTATATCAAAACATGGCATGCGCACATGTTTAGTTATCTAAATAGATTCTTCGCGACGGACTAAACTGATAAAGTTCCAAACACATTTCGCTTTGTGACAACTAAAGCGCTGTATGAATTCCGCTGAAACGTACATCGAATGGAAGACTTTACTGAGCTTGACACTAAAATCGAAAACGCACAAAAAAATGTTAAGGATTTAAAATTTTACGGAGGAAACAAAATGTTTCTAACCTCAAAAAGCATCCTTGTATGAAATATTTGATTTTGAAAATTACAAAGAATTATTTTTGAATTCGGGTTAATAAGTAACCCAGAATCCCAACAAGTATTTTATAATCGGTCCAATATTAATATTTGCAAAAAAAACGCGTTTTTTTGAAGCCCTAGAAAGTGAGACTATATTTTTACACAATATTCACGAGGGCCACCTTAACAAATTTCAACAAAACAATTGAAACCTACTACCGCGAAAACCGCCAAATTACCGCCGATGCAATGACTTCTTTAAGAACTTGCTTTATTATAAAAACTTTATGATCATAGTAGCCTTTGCTGAATGCTTCTAAGAATAAATATTTGAGTGTCAATTCAGTTTATTTTATTTATGTGCGTGAACAGTTGTGAATAAAAATTAGTAAAATCGTTTCAGATTATACATTAAAAAACGTGAAATTCGTAAAAAGAAAACTGAGAAGCGAAACAAATTAACCGATATAAGACGCGAATATCGCCAATCTGAAAAAATAAAAAGCAAAAAAAAAACAAACAAATCGCAAATTGGTGTAAAAAAATCAGTTAGGTATTCGGTTTTAAATAACAATAATAATAAAAACAATGCCATCAAGACAAAAAATTGCAGATTAAAAAAAAATTGAAAACGGCTTAGAATATATCACTGAAACCCAAGATTTAACTAACGAAACGTTAGTTACAGCTTCCAATTTGCATAACAATTTTAATTGCAAAGAATGTGGAAAATCTTGTGAATGTTTGAAGGTAACAAAATCAAAGGCAACAAATCAAAATAATAAAAAATCTTGAGTGGTAAAGTTTAAATGGTTATATCCCTTAAACCATTAGCGATAGCCAACTTGTTTTTTCCCAAAATATTGCAAATTATGTCTTATACTAGCCGTAATTTTGTAAAATGTTTAACAATTTTAAATACATTTTTATATGCATACCCAGCAAAATAAAGTGGAAGTAGTGCTTTAAGAACCTCTTTAACTTGTCTTCCAAAGCATTAGCATACGCACATTTTTCACTTGAATAGAAGTAATTGTTAACACCGGCCAAAAATGTTAAATTAAAGTTATTTTAAACAGCATTTGCATTACCATATAAATTAATTGGCACATAAATTAATAACATCATAAGAAATACTTTTTCATAAGTTCATATATATTTTTTTTATTATATGGAGGTTGAGGTGGTAAGTGGTTGGATTTGCAATCAGAAGGTTGCGAGATCAATTCCGCGCCAGGAAGATAATTTTTTTTAATTTATTTTTTTATTTTTTTTAATTCTAATTAATTTTTTTAATATTTTTTATTTAATTTAGTTTTTTGTGAGTATTTTAAGAGAATTAAGTAATTTAAAAACGACCAAATAATTAACATCTTGACTTTAATCATAAAGATTTTTTTTTTTAGAAAATTGTTATCCAGAGTGGACAAATAATTATTTGATAAAAATCTATTTTTTGTCTTTGCGATGAAACTTTTTGTAAAACTTATTTAAAAATATAAAAAAAACATGAGGTTTTATATTTTTTATTGTTATGTTGATAAGAAAATGCAAAGATGTATTTCACTGCTAAAAATGAGTTTATCGAATTTTTCATATTTGTTTCAAGATATACTTTTCAGGTGTGCCTTGAAACGTGTGCAATATTCAAAAAAATTAGGTACAAAATTTTGATTTTGGCTTCAAAAATCTATTTGAGTTTTTAATTCTATTGTTTCGGATCGCAAAAACTTAGCCAATTTTGAAAGCTAGTTTCTTAATAATAATAATTAATTAGTAAATTAATTAATTAATTAATAACTTTTAAATATATCACTTTAATTTACCTATATAGTTTTTACCGACTTCTTTCTCCAAATCTTTAGAAAACAATACGGGAACATTAAAAGATCTTAAGTTCCAAGGCACACTCGTTTCATTGCAGGCCACTTTTCCCTACCTGTAGTTAAAATACTTCTCCAATATTTTTTTTCTCATTGTCAAATTAATTATTAAAAAAATATTTTAAAATATGCAATGAATTCAAAATTGTTAAATGAGCATTTTTATTATTTCCTAATATTTTTTTTTTAACTTCATCAAAACTTGAAAATATTTTAAAAATAATTTATATCTCAGTGATACGAAATCAAATAATAAAAATGTTTTAAAAATCATTATTTTATCTTTTTTATTATATATTTGTGTAGCATATTTTTCTTGTTTTCATAAAAATATATCAATATTTTCAACTTTGTTGTATTGCATAAGTAACTTTGGTGCAAATGGTAGCGCGGTCTACTTTAATACAGCAGATCGTAACTCATATTCGTGTGTGCAATACTCGCTGCCACCAAAAGATTTTTTTTTTAATATTTAAAGAAACATCCCTAAAGTATGCTGCACATTTTTATTAATTAAAAATGTTAATATATATTTGAAAAAGACCTTCCATGAACTATTGAAAAATAGCATCCATGTACTGTTTAAAATGCTAGTAAAGAAGTTATATATTCACTCCATCCGCCCAATGACACGACAATGTTAAAATCATTAATGACCGACTCAGTAGATGTAGTGTTTTTACTACTTCTTCCTCAGCTCTTATTTTGCTGGGTACACGATCAAAAAAAAAATTTTTTTATTTTTTTTTTTCAGTGTATTTTAAAAAGTATTGGAGCTAAGAAAGCCCTTAAGGGGTATTATCCACACGCGTTATCATTTTTCAATTTTAACAAAAACTGTAATTTTAATATTTTTTTAAATTTTTAACTTTAAACCGCCGTAAAAATTGAGCCTTTTAATAAAAATGAATAACGCGAACGGATTTCACATGCTCAAATATCGGTTTATACACACGCAAATCGACATTGATGTCAGACAAAAAAAAAAACTTACAAAAAAAATGTCTAGGTGCCGTAAATTTTTGAAGTTGCCCATATGTTTTTAATATAAAGAAAATCGGAAGACGTATGAGTAATATTAATTAAACAAAAAATTACTACGGAACGTATGATTTTTACTAACAACACTTTTTTAATTTTGATCAGTTAATTCAATGTTAATTTATTTTTTTTACAAATTTTGATTTTCCGACACTTACGAATTTAAATACGAATTAAAAATAAGTTTTTAAAAAGTTTCTTTGTGTTTTTGCCTCATTATCTCTAAACACTCTCCTTCTCGATTTGAATAGGTTTTAAAATTAAATTTAATTTTGCAACTTCATCATTATAAGGGTTTTGTTGCAGAAACAACTCTTTTGGAGTGTAACAGCAGCTGCCAATGTTTGTGATATGATATAAAAGTATATTTACAGAAACTTTAAGTGCTGCGGCATTATTTGTTGTATTTTTATGCAAACAAAAAGAAGATGAAATTAACAAAATATTGTAAAAACCATGGCAGTAAAAAAAAAAAATTGTTTAACCACCATCATGTTGGTTTTATATGCAACATTGTATAATTTAGCTTGTTGTTAGTTGTTGATGTTGTTCTTGCAGTTAATGTTGTTGCTGTTGTTGTTTTTCCACAACCAACAAACCAACTAACAAACAACAATGTTTAACAAAAAAATTATAAATTTGACGTTGTGGGTGGATTGTAGTTTTGTATCTATCTCTATGTTTGTGTGGGTACTTTTTCACGGTTGTTTTTTTACTTTTTTTATGAACGATGCTGTCCTTAGTTTGTTTTTTGTTGTTGGTATTGTTGCTACTGTTGTTGTTACTAATTAAAATGGATTTTCCTTGATATAGCTAGACATTGTATTAGACACTATGGACAAAAGATTCAATGTTTTATAAATTTGTAATTTTTTAATAAATTTTTGTAGTGCAAATTTCCAACAGTGATATCTAAACTTTTAAATTTTATCGTTAAAATCTAGAGAAGTGTCGCTTTGTGACACTTTAAAAATTTCATGTACATAGTCATTGCAAAAAATGTCAAATCGATTTAAGTTGTTTGGGATGGATTGGATTTCATTTCAAATATAGTAAGCGTTCTATCGTATCTGAAAGTTCGATTTATGTAGTTTTTATAAGCTTTTCATTAATGTGCTACACAGTGCATAAATATTTAAAACAAAAAAAAAATTTTTTTTTTTGTAACTTTTCTTACAAAAACGAGTACCACCAAAATTTGCGTTCCAAACATAAACAATGTGAATATCAATCTTAATTTTTTTTAGATAACAGTAAAAGTGTATATGTTTCGTTTGTTATTTCATAAATATCAGACATGCTCCCATACAAAAAGTGTCAAATATATCGATTTTTCTCAAAGGACACAATCCATAAAAATTCAAAATAATTCGGTTTTATAGAATATTGTGATTCATTTGCCTAAATTAAACAATAGCGATTTTGTGAATAAAATTTGAATACGTTGTTTTTCGTGATTTTTGGTTGCCTAGTAAATAATTAAAAAGGACTTGAGTGATTATGAAGCACTACATCGTGCTTAATTTCTCCACATTTATGGTTGGTTCTATAATTAAAACTGTTAGTTAAAATGTTTGTCAGGAGAACCAAATTCTCCTTTAAAAAATAAATATGCAAGTAGAACATGTATGTGTATATGTATGTGTATATGCCATCGTGGAGGCTTGGGAACTCATCTGAGAAATTTTTAGTCCCTAAAGGCATACATTTTAACATTTCTCTAAGTTAGGCACTTCATTTTTATTTGGCGGATTTGGGAGAAAGTCAGCATTTTTGATATAAAAGAATTTTAAAGTATATTTTTGGCAAAAGAAACTAATTTTACATTGGTAAGTAGTTCATTTGATCACAATTACTCAGTTGCAAAACATTTAATATTTGGCGAATTGTTAACCCATGTTTTCCGTTGTACAAAAATGTTACATAACATGGTAATAACGCAATATTTTCTAATAAAATAATAAAAAAAGCACAAAATGTTGTAGTCATGAGACAAAAACACAATTTTTTTTATAATAGTGTCTACTCTTTTCTCCGTTTGCCAAAAATTGCCCATCATCAAAATCATCTCATGTACAAAATCCGTTTTCGATTTTTCTTCGGTTTATGAGTGAACTAGTTTTTAATACTAATCATGTATTACATTGCAAATTTTACGTAATTAAGAACTAAACTTATTTTCAGTTGGTTATTTTAAACAAAATTCAGTTATAACCATCTATTTCATTTTATGGGACTAATTTTCGCTCCGGTTAAGAATTGTTAATGATGCGGCAAATATTTTATATATCGGAACTAAGTAATTCTGATCTAATTAAACAATCTACAATGTAAAATTAGTTTCTTACACCAAAAATATATTAAATTATTTTTTTTTATCAAAAATACTGACTGTCCTACAAATCCGCTAAAATTCAAAAAAATTAACGTAAAATCATAAAACAGTTGTTTGATGTGTTTTTTTTTAATGAGCTACAAGGTTAGTAAAAAATTTAATTTGTTCTACAAATGACTGACATTTACATTAAAAATAAAGAAACTGTATTACAACCCAAACAACCGCATATTCTTAAAGCAGAAGTTCCTTGAGTGTATACGTACCCAAATATTAGTACATTTTTTGCAATAACAGCAACAAAAACAGGATATCAGCAGATGCTCCTCTGAAATCCCTTTGCTATTGTTCATACGGTAGAAATACCGAAAAGCTGCAAAATCGAAAAATGGGAAAATTTTTGACCCCATTTCTTACCCCTAAACCATTGATATAAAACTTAAGAAAAAACTTGTCGATCTTAGATTTTTTGTCTTTATAACATATCGGAATTTCATGGAAATCGGATTGTATCATTTCGGAGTGTGTCCTTGTTAGTTATTTCAAAATCAGTTTCTCCTGTTTTAAATGACTCCAATCCATAGTGATGTATTTGTAATACATAGAGAATGCAAAAATATTATAGTTGCGGTTGTTAGTATTTTTTTATGTTTAATATAAAATCTAACATTGTTGTTGATGCTGCTGTAGTTGTTTCGTTAGCGTTGCCTAGACATCCCGATCAAAAAAAGTTATCAAAAAATCAAACATTTTCATGTCAGACTAAAATTATTGGAGTTTAATATTTTAAATTGTGATGTTCATTTAAGATAATTTGAATAAATATTTTCAATGAAAATTTTCGAGTTGATATTAAAATTTTGAGTAGGATGTTATGGATAATATTTTGTTTATTTTTTTTTTTTATATGCGGCAATACTTTGTTTTGCTTAATCCCATGTATTAATTTAATTCTGCAAAACCAATTATATACGATACAGTAATGCCGTTTTACGAAAAATTACAGTGGCAAGTAAAATTGTGTCTTACTATACATGATGTCATACTTAGCTATATTAAATTTTACAAAACTGGATTACATTATAAAATAGTATATAATATTATTTTTACTCGGGATGTTATATTTAGTTTCCTAGAATATACAACAACATTTTTTTTTATTTATTATTTTTATACAATTCCGTGTTCGCAAATATGCTGTTCTGTATGTTAGACTCCTTCATTGAATACTGGAACTCAATTAAGCTCGTTAGCAGTTTTAGCATAGTTATTGAACGATTTAATTATATTGTACTCCTAAACATAAAAATTCCATATATCATGAGATCCATGATGCATCATAAATGGAATTGTCCGCGGGTCTTCAAATTTGATTAATTTTTTGTGCACATATACTCCATGGAGCCTATAAAACCTCCCCATATTAAATTTTTAAAATTTTCAAAAACTCGCAATTTCTCACGGTTTTAATTTAAAAAAAAAAAATAAAATAAATCGGAAGAGTATGTAATTTTAAAGAGCTCTATATTTAAGAGTTGTTATCGGATTTCTCAAATTCAAAAAGCATTCGATTTATATGTTTATGCAACAAAAAATACATATTAAAAAAAATTATTTTTTTTTTATGCAAAAGCAATTTTTAGATGTATTTTCGAAATTGTTCTCACCCTTTAAAATTTGTTTAAAATAAAATTTCGTCTTTTCTGTGGCGCAAATGACTTCTAATTTTCTCGACTTTTTGGAAAAACCCTAACCCATTATTTTCACACAAAAAATTTAAAAATACCTTTTAAAAATTAATAAAGATGGTGACCATCACTCATATATATTTCGGACATGCTGATTTTAATGGTGTTCTTAATGTTTTGATCCATGGTACAGATTGCGCTAAAAATGTCTTTAAACTTTGGCGGTTTTGCATTTAGTTTTTTGCATATGAAACTTTTCGAAAGCAATCAATCTGATTTTGATTTGATAGAATTAAAAATCAAGAACTGTGTTCATATTTTTGTCTCATATTTAATACAAAAAACATTATATTTAAACCACCGCTTCACGTTTTATGTATTTTTTTTTTACATTTTTTTACAGTTTCAGCGAATATGTACACTTAATGTACAATTGGCCTGAATACGTGTTATTTCTTTAAAAAGAGGCAATTAATGGCAAATATTTTGACAAAAAAAAAATTGTTTTTTCATATAGCGGCTTATAACTTATATTCACGATTAAAAAAAACAAATATTTAGCACCATATATTGCCTAGTTGACCAAGGGTCATACTTTTGGTATAATATGTGGAATGGGGTGTCCCGAATATCACACTTTTTCGAATTCGTTGAGCGATTACCACTCAATCGATACACATTAAAGAGCTTAAAAAGGGAAAAATAAGTAAACATTTTTTGAAGTAGATTTTTAGTTTGGAGTATTACTGGAAAATATTTTAAAATTTTTATAGATTAATTTTGGTACACTGTAACTCAGAGACCAGTTGAAATACCACCCTTAATTTTTCACTCAAATGTAGAGTAGAGTTCAATAAAAAGCATATATTATTTTAAGAATTTACAAAAATGGTCATTTCGAGATATAGGCATTTGAACTCAAGACACAAAAAAATTACTTTTGACACTTCCATGAAAAAATTCGATATGCATATTATTAAAAAAAAAACATTTTAACTAAAAAAAATAAGACCAACAAGAATTTTGTATCTTGTATAGCTTAAATGTCCAATTTGTAAGGATAATTTAGTAAGCTTTTAACGTTTTTGGTAATATTCATGACGTCATATTTCGGAAACCGTAAGGTTTCCGTCGATTTATTGCGAATATGACAGTTATCGTGAATTTCATTCAAATCGGAAGTGGTCGATCCGAAAATGCCATATTTTGACTTGACATGTTTTTACTTTATATACAAATACATAATTTTTTTTGTCAAAATAATTCTTATTAATTGCCTCTTTTAAAAAACTAACACTATTTATTCACGTCAATTATTAATTAAGCGTTCATATTCGCTAAAACTGCAAAAAAGGTCAAAACCTACATACAAAGTGAAGCGGTGGTTTAAATATCAGGTTTTGTGCACTAAATATGAGCCATATATATGAACACAGGCCTTGTTTTTCAATTCCATCAAAACAAAAGCAGGTTGATTGCTTTCGAAAAGTTTCGAAATGGAAACCCATCAAATTTTAAAGACATTTTTCTCGAAATGTAGACCATAGATTAAAAAATTAAGCACACCATTGAAATCGGCATATCCGAAATATGTAATTAATGGTCAGAACTATATTAATTTTTTCTAAAAATTTAATTTTTCTATGGAAATAATTGATAAGGCTTTTTTTTAAATCGAGAAAATTTGATGGCATTCACAGAAAACGCAAAACTTTATTTTATAAAAAAAAAATCATAAATTTTAAATTTTTTCGAAAATGCATCTAAAAAGTGAATTTTTTACTGCGTTAGCGTGAAAGAAACAATCGTAAAAATCGCAAGTTTTTCGAATAAGCGAAATCCGATAAAAACTTTCGAGTATAAGGCTTTTTAAAATTTTTTTAAAAATTTAAATCGTGAAAAAATCTCGAGTTTTTGGAAATTTGAAAAACGTAATTTTTAGATATGTTATAGGCTCCATAGAGAATATATGTTTCCATCATAAAGAAAATCGGAAGATATGGTATCAAAAAAAAATGGCAATGTTTTGGTTTTCTTTCAAAGAATGAATGATATACATCCACTAAAAAAGGTTAATTAAAATTTACAACTTATACTCGTTTATATTAGAAAAAAACAACATTACCAGCATTTCAAAAAATACTTATAAAATAAATTTTTTGCTAATATCCTTAATCTTATTTTATTTTTTTATAGACATTTTTTTAACGAAAAAGATCACCATTTATCCAGATTTATTGTTAACTAATTGATAATTAAAAAACCAAAACTGAAAGCATCCAATTGATTTAATAGAAAAATACAAAATTTTTTTTATTTTTTTGTTAATATTATGTATGAAAAATCTGCGCATACATTTTATATTTTTGATGGTATCAGCATTTTTGTTTAACTCAAAGAAAAAAGTCAATAAAGTTAGCTAAAAAGTTAGTTAAGTCAGTGTTGAATCAGCAAAAGTGTTTTGCTGAGTAAAAATCAATGAACTGATTTTTTAGCAAAAAATTATTAAATTCAGCAAATAGTTTTGCTGACACTTAGGTCAATATAAATGAAAATCGTGCTGTTTAAATTAACAAAATTGTTGGCTGAAGCTTAGTAGATTAAAAAAAATCTTAGTATAACATTTTTAATTTAGTTAGTTAATTTTACCGAAATTTAAATCATATTTTTTTGTGATTGTTTTAAAATGGCACAATTTGAGCATTGTTAACAAAACGCAATTAAATAAAAAATCCGCAAATAAACAAAATATTTAATTAATCAAATTACAAATCATAATAACTCCCAATTACTTACATCAATGTACTTACTTACATTCATTGAATATACATAGTTTGCATGTCTTACTACCTGTTGTGTACTGTACACCTCAGCGTATTTTATATTTTCTTATGTATATTTATATATATTTTTTAATATTCACAACTTTTTTGCTGTCATTTCGTTTGGTGTAGTATGTTAACAAAAGAAAAAATTAAATGAATGCAACCAACCACGGTTGCATTCTTTTGTAAGTCCTAAGTGAGGGTGTATAAGTATGGTTGTAATTATTTGCATCTTTTTTCTTTTCTCTCTACTTCGTCTAAAAACATATGAAACGACACTTGAAAAAAGGATGACCTACATTTCATTAAATTCAACTAACATTGTCATTTGTTATTGACTGTTGATAAAGTGAACAACAAATGTATTAAAAATTGATGTTTAGTAGTTTTATTTTGTTAAATATATACAAAACAACCGATCAAACGAATGCAAATTCATAGTACATTAATTTGACGTGTTTTTTTTTAATGAACTGAAAATGTTTTCAAAACTGAAATTGCTTCGACAAATTAATGTTTTTTCACTTAAAAATAAAGATACTGTATTACTACTGAAACAACCACAATTATTTACAGCAGAAGTTCCCTGAGAATACATGTTCCTTAATATGAACCGTTTGAAAATAGTTTTAAAGCTTTTTCAAACTAGTGGCCACAAGAAAATGATCTTTAGCCGAAAAATACCCAAAAGAGTTGGCATATAACCCGATGTTTTTGGAATTTGAATATTCCACTTATTGTCAGCTGTTTTTGCACGCTTCAAAATAAAAGATATTTAATACATAAAGAAGTCTAATTAGTATACCCTGTACTTAAACAGGGTACCGCAGTCAGGCACGTAGCTAGGGGGGGGGGGGGCTTGGGGGCTAGAGCCCCCCCGAAATGATTTGACAAATTTAAAAACTTAATACAATTCGTTAGAAAGTAACAATGTTATTGACAAATTTAATATAAAAATATTTATTTTTGACTTGGATCAAATAGGAAATAGTTTTATATGGTACGAATCTTAAAATTTCATTAGAAAACATCGCCAGCAAATGGGCGGCTATCATTGTTAGAGTTGATTTTCGACAAAAAGCAATAAATAAAATCATTTCATAAGAGATTTTGAAGTCTTTGACTTAAAATATAATCAAAAAATTGTTTGAGACAATGCAAACTAAAAATTATATTATATAATAATATTATTATATTATATCTACACAGAAAAAACTAAAATTGAGTTTTAATTAAAATATTTGTTGATTCAGCAAAAGTTTAACTTAATTCGGTCGTGTTGATGCAATTGTAGTAACAACTAAAAAATTTGTATCTATTTAATTAATATTATTTTCAATTACATATAATATTATTCACATCTATTAAAAATTTAATTGAATATTGTTTACTATTGGGAAATATTACAAAATTTTAAAAAAATCACCAAAATTGTAAAAAAATCGCCAAAATTTAAAAAAATCGAGTCCATTTGAAAAAATCGCAAAATTTAAAAAAAAATTGACAAAATTTTAAAATCAATCCTCAAAATTGCAGAAATTTAAAAAACTCCCAAAATAAACGCCAAAACTCGAAAAAAATTTAAAAAAATCACCAAAATTAAAGAAACGCGAATTTTCAACTTTAAACGATTTTTTTTTAATTTTGGCGACTTTTTAAAATTTTTGCATTTGTTTCATACGTTATAAAAACTGAAAATTTTTTTTATACCAAATTTATTTTCAATTAAACAGTTAATTGAAAGTAAGTTTGAAATCGAACAAAAGTTTAATTGAGATTTTTTTGACAATGATTTTTTCTGTGTATTTTGACATAATCTTTTAAAATGGAGATGCCACTAAGACTCAAAATTAAGTTTACTTGTGCCGTAAAAGTCGTTACTTTACTTACAGTGCAATCTTTTTATTTAAATTTGGTTTGCTACGCACGCATCTGGTAACATAGTTTTCAGTATTTTTTTTTACGATATATATTACGATATCTCATATATTTTTTTAATTTTTGAAACAAATTTAAGCCTCAAACATTGATCGATATACATAATGTGTTAACGTGGTCCAATGTGACTCAAATTTTCTCAATTTTTTTTTAGACTAAATGTAAACTAATTTCTATCGGCGCTCCTTGTAATGCGACATTTTAAAATCAAGCAGCTAAACCAGTCTTTGTGTTATAACGATGTAGTTTTTTTTAGACATCTTAAAGGGTTTTTATTTAAAAAATTGATTAAAGACAATTTGAAAAGCGTTTGAAATTTTCCAAAATATAAATCAATGTGAATTGGAAATACATAATTTAGGTTAAATAAGACCTAGGCGATGTCAGGTATATTTTTAAATTTTCCAATTTTATATTTTTTCTTTATTATTATTTCTTTCAGACTACAATCACGCTTGCTTGTAAAATTTACGATTTTTTTAATACAAGACATGAAGTCGGATATATGAAAAAGGGGAAAAAATAGTGAATAATTTGTTAAAATGGTTTTAAAAATGTGTGTTTTCTCGAGCATTTTAACGCTGTTTTTAAATAAGTCTAAATTTCCTAAACTTTCATACAAAGATGTGTTAAATTTCACCACCAATTTTAAAAATAGATACGTTTTTCATATATTTTTGCTGCTTTATCACCTATCCGAATTTCATTAATTTCAAAGGGAACCCATCGGAAAAGCTTCCTTATAAGTGTCAGGCAAATTATATAGGATATTTGCTTTTAATTTGTTTTTTGGACGGTTATAAATCTTTAATTTCCCGAGTTAAAACGTTTGCATAAAATAATACATTATTTTATATACACTTATAAGGTTTTGTCTGCCAGTGCATTTAACCGGGCATAATTATATAAATTCATATATAAAATTAATTTCGTAGAAAAAATTTAATATGATGTCATATATAGTTGCGTATAATTGTATTACGTTATATTTATATACCTGCGTTATATTTATATACCTAGACATTGCAAAATAATATATATTTTGATATTATATCATATTTTAAAAACCACAATTTTATTTTAGATAAAATTGTATATTACCCCATTAGAGTCACACTAGAAAATTTGTCAATTATATTTTGGATGTGTAAATATGTATTACATCAATACAACAGTACACTTAATTGTATCATTTTGTGTATACTTTTATACACAAAATTTACCCCAATGTTTGTCTTTTGAATTGATTTCTTTCTGGTTCTTAACCCTAAAAAAAGAATTTGTTTCATTTTTGTTTCAACATTATGAGTTCTTAATTAAGTCTAAGATTTTTTTTAATCTAAAATCTATTTTTGAATATAATAAAATTTACAAATGCTATGGAATAGTTACAAATTATAAAGTTGTAAACCTTTTGCAAGTGGCTCAAGTCTAAAAGGATTAATAGATATTTATTTTTCGCGGTTTTCAAAAAGTTTTCCGCATAATCTTTTTTTATTTAATTAAACTAAAAATTAATATTTAGCTAAAAATTTAACGTAATTAGTTAGACAATAACGATGCATATCCAACTTAAAGTACACAAACGTTTTCAAATTTGACGTGTTTCGTGGATTGTGATCAAGCAGACTAAAGCGTTGTTTCGCGATATCAAAATTCGCAAAATAATGAACACAATAAGTCAAAAATGAAAAAATGCATTTTAAGGAAATGCACTTTATGCGGGAGGTTTTTGTTTCAAAATGAAATCAGAAAGCGATTTCTATTATTAATACATGATTGCCCATTATGTGTAGGTAAAAATTTAGCAAAAATTTAGCAAAAAAAAAAAAAGCTGTTACTCTAGTGTGCAAAAAAAAATATATAATGAAAATAAAAAATCGAAAAGCCCCCCTCCCCCCCCGAAACAAATTCCTAGCTACGTGCCTGACCGCAGTGACAATATTCCAACATACTAATACCTCTTTACAATTTCCAAATTGTTTCATACTCATCGTATTAGGTGGGTATTCATATACCCACTGCGCGTATGAGCAATATTAATTGAAATGTAAAAATGATCATACGCCTAGTAGCCTGCAGTGCTTTGTGAATTTTTGTATGTGTTTCTCATATTGAAAATATATATAAATTATAATTATAAATTATAATTATAAAATTTTATATTTTTTTTCACAACTTTGGTTCTCGTTAGAGTGACATATGCAGATCCAGAAAAATGTTTTCAAGAAACTAAATTAAACTAATTTTTTACTCTTTTTTACATATTTGTAATGAAAATTTTATTTTCGGGTAGGAAATATCGTAGTTGTTTCCACTTGGATACCCGTCTGGTGTACCATACAGGGATTTGGCAGCGGCATAGATAAATGATTTGCAATTAATAAATACTTTTTATAAGAATTAAAAAACAGCATATTTCAGCATGTATTTCGTTTAAAGCGCTGTCTTAAACGAAATGCGTTTTAGCCTTAAAAAGAGGAATCAATAAATCAAGTTCTTAAAAAAAAATCGACATTAAATTTTTCTTTGTATTACATTTAACCTCAAATACGCAGGAGAAAAATGTATCGTTTTTAATCCTTAACTACACTAGGCCAAAAAATGACTAAAATTTTCATTAAAAATTCATTATTTTCAAAGCTTCAATTATGACTAAACAATAAGTAAACATGTATATAGAATGCAAATAATAGCACGGACGCTTGGTGAACTTCTTAACATACATTTTATGATGAACGTAACTAATATTGCATTGTAAGTTTGGCACCAGCAATTTGGATTTTTAAAAGAAAACACCAGTTTGTTAAGATTTTAGTAATTTGAATTTTTGTATTAAATTTTTATATGAAAAACTGTATTAAAAAAAAAGGTTGGAAAGAAATTTGAATTTTTAAAGGAAGGTGTTTGTATGAGATAGGCGTGGTAGAGAAGATTAAGCATACTTTTCTAAAAATCATAACTACATTGTTAATTTTTTATTGAATTAGACTGCGCAGTTTCTGGTAACACAACCTTCATCAGTAATCCTTTTTGACAATACTGTAATTATTTGTTATGGTTTTTATTGTTTGATTGCATCTATATGAAATGTTTATTTATTAAATGCAATTCTGACCGTGGCTTGAACCTGCTTTCTTTGCCACATGCACTTCGCACTACACTTAGACAGAGGCTCTAACCAACTGCTCTAAGTAAGGTCGATTTTTGCTGTGGCTTAAAACCAGTTTCAATTACACGGGGTCGATTTTACATTTAATTGTAATTGCAGAAGATAGCTAAGACAAACACCACAACAATTCACAATTGTATTTACAAAGTCCATTGTGACTTTTTTTGTATGTGTAAAATATGGAAAAATAAATTGTTTTTATTAATATGTTTTAGAATTAAAAAAAAAAATGATTTTTAAAATGTTTTGTCAGTAAAAGTATGATATACTACACAGAAAAAATTATGGGCCAAAAATATCTAATTAATCGATTGTTTGAATATCAATGGCAATTTAAACAATTTTTTTAACTGATTCAATTAAAAAAATTATTGAATTTTCTAATATATCCATACAGTGTTGACAACATGTAAACAAAATTTTTAAAAATTTGGCAAACTATTTTGTTTTATATTATTTAGATTACATAATCAAACAAAGGTTAAATTATATAAATATATTATTTAATTTGTAAATAAAAATAAAAAAAAATCGCAAATGATTAACTTTTAATAAGTTGAACAGTTTACCGATTTCAAATACACGCAAAATCGTAGTTATTTCACTAGAGTTTGCAACACTCTTTTTGTTGAGATATTCGTGTACGCACGAAAACTTAATTTAGTTTCGTGTTTTATCTGTGGTTATAAAAGTGCACATGTGTAATTAAATAAACCTTATCGAAAAAATAAAAAAATACGAGTTTTCAATTAAAGCTACCATTGTTTTCTTCTCAAGTTTCAATTAAAGATTTAATCAATTTAACTAAACTTTTTAATTAAGGTTGTAAAGAAAAACAATAACTCTTTTAATTGGTATTATTATTATTCTAATTGAAAGAGTTTTAATAAACTGTCTGCAAATTTTTTTAGTTAATACTATCATTTCAGTAGTAGCTGCAAAATCAATTAAAATATTAATTGATTCAATAAAATTTTTAATTGAAACCCGGTTTTAGTTTTTTCTGTGTAATACTTAAGTCTAATATTCTAGTAACTCAGTTTATAAGAGCTTTTTACTGTAGAAAATTCTTAAATTCTGATGAATTTTTTCTGTTTAGTAGGCCTCAGATTCTGAAAATTAATAAGAGTTAATATCACATATAATTGAACTGAATTTAAAATATTTATTACTAATATACCTGATTTCAACTATTTATCGTCCTCAAGAATGTTCTTCGTTAGTAATGTGAAATTGTGGAATTATTTACCTAACCCACTTAAATCCGATCCCCGTGAATTGGTTTTCAAAGCGGAGGTTTTAAAGCTTTATAAGTAGCAATTATTTTCTTTTTTTTTAAATTTCAATTTAATTGTTATTGTATTTTTAGGTTTATAACATGTTATATATAATTTTATAAATTGATATTATAATGTTTGAGGTGCCCTAAGAGACTCTAAGTCTTACTTGTACCAAAAGAAAAGAATAAGTAAATAAATAAAATAAAATACCACTAAACATAACTACTTATAAAAAACAACTGCATAAATATTACAAAAACAACAACAATGTATTGATGTTTGCTTTTGAGCGATAATATAAAAACAATTTCATACAAGTTCCGAATTTAAGCAAATATTTAATTGATTCAATTAATTTTTAATTGACAGCTTTTAAAATGTTCAATAAACCGATGTAATTGGAAAAAGTAGGGAAATATTTTTTTCTGTGTAAAAGAATTTTATTTTTTACAAAACCAAGAGCACCAATTGAAACTTTTTTGTATGATTTTTTTATTTGCTGCATAAAAATAATAAAAAATGTGCATCCTATGATAAAAATTTATTAATGAAGAAGACACAATAGTTGAAAATTCTGAAAATGTATTAGTATGGGTAAAAACGCAAATTCCCAAATTGGCCCAGGTCCCAAATTATGCAACCTTCAAATGTCTATTGTTATACAAGTTAATAATGTCGAATTGGACAGCATGTGGCATAACTATCACATATCGTTTGTGTGAATACCCTATGGGGAATGAAGAGTCAATTGACCTAAAAGTGACTGGTTAAAGAAGGACTTATCACACGACTGGTATAATTTAATACTGAAGTGGGTTAAGCAGTGTCAATTGTCCTCAAATTACCAATCCTGTGACTGGTAAAGGGAGGACATACCACTTAATCAGAATGCTTATTAACACGAAAAAGCCAGTTGGCCAAAATTTTACCCATTGGAAGCTGTTTAGTTTTCGTTTATTTTATACGACATGGGCCTTTTGCGACAGTCTTGCGGTATGCCCATCTTTGGTTAGTCCTGTGGCATGCCATTATGTGGTTTAAAGCAGGACAAATGACCCCCTCCTATGACAAGCCAATGTTAAAGTTCCAAGTTGTTTACATAGGGTAGGGTTTAGCAGAGGACCGGTCTCTGGCACGAATAGACCGATCCTGAGACACACGCAACGGTCCCATTCCCCATAGGGTAATAACAAATATGGTATTTTGGAGGGTAAACATCATTATAATATAATATTCGATAGACGCCAAAGTGTAAACACATATTTTTTTCAATCGCTAAAATTATGGTGTCTTCTGCCATTACTTCTGCCTTATATAACTCACCTTTTCAATACAATCATTACATCCAGCACTTTTCCGCAGAAATGGAAGCATGCCAAAAGTATACCACTTCCGAAGACAAATACTGAGTTCCGCCCAATTGCTATTTTGTGTTACCTTTCTAAAGTATTGGAAAAGATTCTACAGCTGCAAATGAGTGAGTATATAAAAGATAAATGCCTGCTGCATGATAAACAATCTGGCTTTCGTTCGAATCATAGCTGTATAACAGCTTTGATTGATGTTTCGGAGAGCATACGACGTGAACTCGACGATGGTAAAGTTAATTTCTTGGTGCTTCTTGATCATTCGAAAGCCTTTGATACGGTTGACCACCATACGTTATGTTTGAAACTTAGAAATTTCTTTAATTTTGCTTCGTCATCAACGCGGCTCTTATTTTCGTATCTAACTAATCGCACACAATCCGTATACGCAGATAACACTTGGTCTAACTCGCTGACTCTTACTAGAGGCGTGCCGCAAGGGTCTATTCTTGGCCCTCTACTTTTTTCTATATATGCAAATGATTTGCCCGATCAGCTTTCATACTGCAAATTACATATGTACGCGGATGATGTCCAATTGTTTTTGAGCAGTCCAGTTTAATTAATCGCAGATGCTATTACGAAAATTAATTATGATCTTGATAAAGTGTATATATGGGCGACAGCAAATGGACTTTGTCTCAATCCGCTGAAATCAAAATGTCTGATAATTCACCGGCAAAGAACTGTGCCAGTTATCGAAAACGAAATTCTTATTAACGGAGGAAGAATTGAAATCGTAGAGTCGGCTAAAAACCTTGGCATTATCTTCAACAGATATTTAACATGGACCAACCATATAAACTCACTTGTTGGTCAAACCTATGCCAAGTTAAGAGCTCTATGGTCAACACAGTTTTTTACGCCTTTAAAAGTCAGAATATTAATTGCAAAGTCGTACCTCATCCCCGGTTTAATTTACGGCTGTGAACTCTTCGAAAATTGTGATACTACTAGCAAACGCAAGCTAATAGTTTTGTATAATAATATCATCAGATATGTCTACGGATTGAGAAGGTTTGATCGTGTCTCATCTTTTGCCATTAAACTTTATGGCATATCTTTTGAGAACCTTTTAAGAATAAGAGTACTTTTATTTTACCATAAAATTATTTATACCAAAAATCCACTATACCTTTATGAATTTATACAATTTGCCATATCCCCTAGAGGTAAAAAGACAATTATACCAAGGCATCGATACCATGTATCTGAATGGCATTTTTACATAAATGCCGCACGTCTTTGGAGACATCTTCCAGAAAATCAACAGCTCAACAGCAACGCAAACAGTTTTAAACAATTTCTTCTAAATTTTTTTTTTTGCATAATTTGATTTATATTTATATAACTTTATTTTTACACTTTTTTTGTTAAAGCATTTGTGATGATAGAACAATATATTAGAAAGTAGTTTTAATTTTATTTTTGTTCTTTTTTTTATTGTTATTTACGTGTATGAGTGTCTTAAATTTAATTTTTTCTTTTTTTTTATATATAACTTGCAATATTATTTTTTACCCAAACTGCTTTCCTGTACTTTAACTATAAGATTTAATCTTGTTGTACAGGATATGTGAATGTAAATAAATAAATAAATATAAAAAAAAAAAAAAAAAAAAGATGTTTTGCGGGGAAGTCTGATAACCTTCTTTCATTTGAAGAAAACGGCTACTGAAAGTTATCGATTGTTGGTAAAACCTTACGGTCAACATGCACCAACTCATAAAACTTGAGAACGATGGTTTGCACGATTTAAAAGTGGTAATTTCGACACAGAAGACAAGGAGAGGAATGGTCAGCCGAAAAAGTTCTAAGATGAGGAATTGGAAGCATTACTCCACGAAGATTGTTGCCAAACGCAAGAAGAACTTGCATTATCATTGGGAGTCACACAATAAGCCATTTCCCTACGTTTAAAAGCATTGAAATATATGAATTAAAGCCAAGAGACGTTGAAATTTTTCATATCATCAGTTCCATACTGCAAAATAAGACTTTTATTTTAGTCTTGTGTATGGAGCAATTCAAATAAATAAATTAATAAATGAAAATTAATAAATTAATAAATAAAGGCGATTTTGAATGTCGGAAATGCTGCTTGAACGCTACAAAAAGAAGTAATTTTTGCATCGTATTGTTACTGGGGATGAAAAATGGATACATTACGATAACCTCAAGCGCAGAACGTCATATGTAAAGCCCGGTCAACCACCCAAATCAACGCCGAAGCCGAATATCCATGGCACCAAGATAATGCTCTGTATTTGGTGGGATCAGAAGGGTGTTTTGTATTATGAGCTGTTGAAATAGGGTCAGACGATCACAGGGAACCTGAACCGAACACAATTGATTCGTTTGAAGAGAGCAATCAAAGTAAAACGACCAGAATATTCGATCAGAGACGAGGCCATAATCTTCCATCATGGCAACGCTCGGCCACATATTGCAAGACCGGTCAAAAACTATTTGAAAAACAGTGGATGGAAAGTTTTGGCTCACCCACCTTATAGCCCAGACCTTGCCCCTTATGACTACCATTTGTTTCGATCAATGCAAAACGCCCTTACTGGAATACGCTGCACTTCAGAACAGGGTATCAAATATTGCCTTGATTCCGTATGCTACAAGAAAGATGGGAAAAAGTAGTGGCTAACAATGGACAATACTCTGAATAATGTATCAAATTATTTTGTTATTATAATTAATATATATTTCAAGCAAAAAAAATCGACATTAGTAACTTGTATGTATAAAGCATATTATTATATATGAAAAATTTTATATAAAAGTATAATATTATGTCTTTCTATATCAAATTAGATATTATTACATCGGTCAAATTGCGGAAAAAATTTTACATAATTTAATATATGTGTATAATATCCGATATAATTTGATCCGCCATTTTTCGGATCATAATATATCTCCCGTTATATGAAATGAGATATCATTATAAAGGGTCCGCCAAATAACTTTTTTTTTTTTGAAAATGCTATAAAAAACTACTGAATATTTTCTCAAATTTCTTTTTTTATTTGAAAGTACAATCCTTCCGGTTAACAATGGAAAATAATTTCATTCAAATGGCTGCCTCGGCTGGCCTCGGCTGGCCATGCAGTATCCTACACGATCGGTCCAATTTTTAAGCACATTATCGATTGTGTGCAGCTGTATTTCACGAATATTGCCCTTTAAAGCGTCAATTATCTCTGGCTTGTTGGCGTAACACTTATCTTTGACAGCACCCCACAAATAATAGTCCAACGGTGTCAAATCGCAGCTCCGAGGTGGCCAAACGACATCAGCTCTGCGGCTGATAATGCGATCTTCAAAAACAGGGCGCAAAACATCGAGTGTAGGTTCGGCTGTGTGTGATTTTCAAAGTAATGTCGCAATATTTTCCAGCGTTGTTCAAGCGTATACACAACCATATTCGTTCAGCGGAAGGATAAAACTAATTATCTGTCAAATCAGACATGAGCTAAGTGTTACCATTTACGAAATAGATGGCGGACCTTTTATATAACATCATATTACTTTTTTTAGTCGGCAAGGATTTGCAATTTTAATTTAAGAATTTTTTTATTGGAAAAATTCAAAATTTTTTTTTGCATACGAGTACAACGTACAATTTATAAGGATAAAACTAAAAAAGTACAATTTTCAATTTCCTTGTATACTCAAATTAAAGATAATTTTAGGTAGATTTATAGAATTAAAATAAATTTCATGATTTCGCAGTTATATTCCAATAAATGGGATGAATGATAAATGGTGATATAAAAACTTGACATTTCAAAAACTAATAATGAGATTTTTTGTTTTGGTTTATTGTACAAGCCAGGTTTTTTGGCCGTTGACTAGTGTTGTTGTTTTTGATTTTTAATAAATTAAATCTAATTTTATATTCCCAATAAAATTCTCTTTCTTCTAATTTTTCTTACCCACTAAAACTGTCTAATTCAACATATTTGCCCATCAATAGCAACCACTTAACCTACGTCACAAAACATTTAGCATATGTTAAGGCTGATATATTTAAGGGTTATTTGTGTTAGTAAAAAGGACCTCTTTAAAACTCAACGAGCAAAAAAAAAAAAATAAAACCATTACATAAATTGTTTTACTTTGTTTATTGTAAACCAATATTATCAGGCATTAAACCATGCATTGACAAGTGTTTTTAATTTTATTAATGGTAAAACCCCTTTTGAAATAACAAGGACTACAAACAGACCATAGACTTTGTATTGGTCTGCAACAGAACATAAAAAATCAAAGAGAAAGTTGTTGTAAAAAAAATCTAAACCAACCTTTTTTACCCCTACAAATAAACAAAAAACGCAATAGACTAAAAGTCAATATTTTTGTAAATACTTTAGTGAAACATTTTCTTCTTATGAGGAGAGGGAAAATTAAAAGAAAATAAATTAAAGCTCTCCAAAAACTAGACGTAATGGACATTTAAAAAAATATCCTCCCAAACTACTGGTATAAGAAACATAAAAAAGGTAAAAAAAACAAACAACCCAAAAGGTCTTATCAGGTCTCCAGGCACTCCATTAACTTTATTTTTCATATTGAAGTTTAAGCTGAAGCTGTTCTACAGGCAACATATTTTGGTATGTGTACACTTTGGCCAGTCAAAGGATTAGAAATCATTCATTTGTGCAGGTAAATGGAGTGCATGCATTACCATGTTCGATTTTGTTGTGTTGCCAGTAACTTTTCTTGCTTTTGTATATTCCCAAAAAAAAATTTTTTTTGTTTTTCTTTTGCAAATACTCAAATTACATATACATACATACATATCATCATATTCATTTACCAACAGTTTGTTAACCCTTTGATGCATGATTTAAAAACTTAAGCACATTGAATTTTATTTATCGTGAACAAATTTCACTCGAACTTTATTATTGTTAATTCTTTTTTTTTTCTGTTTTGTTTAAAAAGAGAATCATCACTCAGGAAATTTTTCCTATTTATTAATGTGTTGCTTTCTTTAGAAATTGGATAGTGGAGAGAAGAAAGGTGGGGAAAGATGAAAGGTTTCAAACATGGCAACACTGTAATTGCTCGAGATGATAAGTCTTAGTACATTTGTTGCTAGCCACTTGATGGAGAGTTGGCGAACTTGTTGAAGCTTTTTGGTTCATAGCCCTGATTCATTATTTTACTTCGGTGGGGTTAAGTGATGTGGGTACACCGACGGTTAGATCTGCGATACATATGAGGGATAAATTAGTCATATATATTATTTTTCTAAATAGATGTTGCCGTCACTAGGAATCGAACCTCTGACCATATGTGTAACAGTCTAACGCGCTAACCCTTTCACCACAGCGCCCGTTTTAAGAAAAACAAAATCATGTAATATTTTCGCCAGAAAAATAATAGTCTTGAATACTAATAGAAAAAAGTTAGTAAAAATGTTTTCTAAAAATTAGTTAAAGTTAGCAGATGTTTTGCTAAATATTACAAAGCTGCGCCGGCCATACTAATTATGTGTTGGTTATTAAGTTTTCAGGAGTGCAAAATAAACCATTTTATTTTGGAAATTCGAGCTAATTTTTACAGCTTAAAGTTTTATTGGACATCTAATCAAATTCACTAAATGTTTGCATAAATTCAATGGCGGTCGTTGGGGGCTATTAAGATTTTTTCATAAAAACTTCACATACTTAATGTTTTGAGAACATTTCGAAAACAACATTTAAATAATTTTATACACAGAACCGAATTCGTTCATAAATAGTATGAATTGTTATTATTGATACTATTTAGTATTTAGAAATGATTCAAAATTCCCTATATTTGTAATTTCTGGTTTTGGTATATATAATGCAAGAGGGCAAAAGATAATTGGCGTCATAAGGTCAAAATGTCATAAGTTTGCATAAAATGGACCACAAGGACCTTCAAAATTCAAAAAAGCTAGTAACAAAAAGAGGAATAACTCTTGATTGATCCAGATAATATTAATGGTTTATACATCAAATGAAATGTATTCTAAATATCTTTAAAATAATATGCAACATGATATAGTTGTATTTTAAATTCATGAAGTTATAGCGTTTTTAATAAATTTGTGTTAACTCGTTTTTAATTTTTTGCCATTTATTTTTTTAAATGTATTAATAATTTACAGGTTTTATAGTATAAGTCGAAAGTATATTAACTTACTTTTAATTTGGTATCCAACACTTATTGCAAAAATCTACATATAAGAATACAACAAAAATAGTTTTTCTTTTGCGAAGCAATGTAAACATTTAATGAGCAATAAAATTATTATTAACCAACCTGTGGATCAATTAACAACCTCCTAGAACCACGGCATGTCAATGTGAAAGGCCACGTGACCGGTCCTGATACCAGCGCGAACATTTTTTGTCATATGCTATTACAAAACTTTGTAAGTACATACAAAAGCTGATTTTGCATCGATTCGCTAACTTCTGTTCTAGAACTAGTTCTTTTAAGCCTGATTCGAAGGAATTTATTCAAAAGATAGGCTTTCCTATGTACAAGTTAATTTTATAAAATAGTATGAAACTAAACTTTGGAATTGCTATCAGACCCGGTCACGTGCCACACTTTCTTTCCGTAGTTGTAGGAAGTGGTCAATTGATCCAAAGGGTGGTAAAAATTTTTTTGCTTTACAAAATAAGAGAAAAAAATTTGTTACACTTTGACTTTTGCAATAGATCAATAATGAAATGAAATAAATGCAGAAGAGTTGGATACCAAATTAAAAGCAAGTAAATATACATTTGATTTATACTATAAAAACCATGCATTATTTATACACTTAAAAAAATAAATGGCAAAAGATAAAAACGAGATTTCCACATATTTATTAAAAAAAGAAACTTTAACGAATTTTAATTTTGTTCGGTTTAAGATCATATTATTGAATTCCAAATAGAAATTAATAATTACTTTTCTACAACATATAGTATTAATATGATCTTAAACCGAACTAAGTTAAAATTCGTTTCACAATATTTAGATCAACTAATATGAAATATCAAAAAAATTTAACTTCATGGATTAAAAAAAAAACTATATTATGTTGTACATCAATTAAAAGATATTTGAAATTCATTTCACTTGATGTATAAACCTTAATATTGGTTGCTCCAATCAAAAGTTATTTGTCCGTTTGTTACTAGCTTTCTTGAACATTGGAGGTCCTTGTAGTCTTTTTTTATTAAAATTCAGGACACTTTGACCTTATGAGGCTTATTAACTTTTTTTCAAAATTCATGGTTTAAACCGCTGTATTTTAAAAAATGGATTTTCAAAATTTTATAAAAAATATACAGTTAATTATAAATAATTCTTCTATACCGTTGCAAAATCCCTGTATGGTACTCTTGCGGGCGCCGAAGTTATCGGTTGTGTAATAATATTTTTACATTTTTATGCATAATTTTGTATTTTCTAAGAGTTCCAAAAAGGGATTTGGCCACGGCATGGTGAGTAATTTATAATTAGCTTATTTTTTGTTAAGATTTTTAAAATGCCAGTTTTTTTAAATACGTCGGTTTGAGCAGCGGATTTTGAATAAAAGATCATTTTATCTACGAACAATCGTAGATAAAATGATTGGGCAGCCTCTACATTAAAAAAAAAAAATATAAAATATTTTATACGACTACTTTTGTTAAATTTGCAATAGTTTCGGATATATGGACGTTTATGTACGACTACTTTTGTGAAATTTTTTTCATTTATTTTGAAACGCGATTTTTCAAAATCCTCTAGAAACAGCTTTCCTAGCCTACACTCAAAAAAAAAAGTTTGTAAAGTCAGCAAAAAGTTTTGCTGAGTCAGCAAAATTTTAGTCAGGAGGGTGCTTGCAAAAAAAATTGCTAATGTCAGCAAAATCTCTTGCTGAAAATTAGCGAGCTGGTTTTAGCAACAAAATTAGTAGATTCAGCAAAAGTTTTGCTAACACTTAGTGGATTAGATATAAAAAAGCATTGCTAAAAATTAATAAATTTTTTGCTGAATTTTAGTAGACTAAAAAAAACGCAAAAAATTTGTAGAAAAATTGTAATTTAGTTAATTTATTTGCTGAAAATCCCAAAAATATTTTTGTGATTCTTTTAAAAATAATTTACAATAATTACGAAATATAAAAATTTTCATTTTCCCACATTCACGACATAAATTTATTTAATATCTGAAAATATATAGAAATAAATATATATGTATAACATAACAAAAATTTTCTTTCAACTACTTACATCAATGGTTGTCTAAATGATGCTATCTTTTAAAGGACCCAACTGCCGAAGATAATTATAGAAACGAAACGAAAAAATAAACAAAAACAAACGAAAAAAACAACCTTTTTTTTTGCAATACGAAAAAGGAACCATAAAAATATACCAAAGATGTGTGTCTTTCTCTTTCGCTTTACTCTGTCTACATGTCTGTATATGTTTGTTTGTTTGCAATTTGACCACACTAGATTATTAATCTATAAACATTTAGTTTAGAAATACATATTAAATTTAAATATTATATTTTGTCTTTTATTTAATTAATAGACAATTATTTTCACAAGCCGGTGACAAAGCAAAATTTAAGTTCTTTTAATCCTCAATTTGGTTTTATGTATGAAAAACAGATACAAAAGTCTTCCATGGTTGATTTTTTATATGTCTTATTAGAGTTGTACTTTTAGTATCATTTTCCTCTTCTCTACTACATCTTGACATGTCGCGTCATCTGCTTCATTCTGCGTATATCTTTCAATCTGGTTGTCGTCCACACTATTATCAGCACAATTTTTTTTAGCAAAATTAATTAGTAAAACAGTATAATATTAGTAAAGCGTTAGTATAAAAGAGTTAAGTGCTGAATAAGTATAACAAAAATTTTAGCTGAAAACACGATTTTAGCAAAAAATTTTGCTAAAAAATGGTATACCTGATTTACAAGACGTTTTACTAACTTTTCTACTAACTTATTTTTTGAGTGTAGCTATTCTATACCAAGGTTGGTTGAAATCGGTATGGGTGGAGGAAATCGATTGGTTGATTTTATAAGTTTTCAGTCTATGAAAACACAGAAGAAAATAAAATATTGTGTACAAATTTAATTTTGGCAGTAAAAAAAAATGAGTTGAAATTTTTTTCATAGACTTGAGCTAGGGTTATTGATATTTTACACTATTTCGTTAGGTTGTTTTAGGGTTAACGTTACTTTATGTAATGTTTTAGTATATTTTACAGATGACAGCACACAGTGGGATATATCACAAAATTTTTGGAAATAATTCGGTTATTTCTGACTTAGTAGTCCGATTGCAATACAATCGGACTTACTAAGTGACATAACATCGAGCTTACGTTTTGAACTTTATCATTCCACACTCCTCGGTGGCGGCAATATGAACACCCAAATTAGTTAACTTTTTGCATATGCAAGATTGAGTACTTGCCATTTGTTTGTTTAATCCGATTTAAAAAATTAACATATTTGTAATCTCCTCGTAGTGGCTAACAAAAAATGGGTTATCTGTAATAGTTCACGAGATATTCCCATTTGAAATTTTGTTCGACTCCGGTCCAGTTTTTTGCAAATAGGCGGAATTCGTTGCCAATTTAATTTTTAAAATATTGGTTATTTAACTAAATAAATTCTTGACTAAATAAAAAAAATTAATGCAATATCTTGTTCCACTCAAAAACTACATTCGTTTAAATTATAAATTTAAAAATAAAATCTAATTTTTAAGATTTTTTTCCCAAAAACACCAACAGTCTCTTACCTTCAGATAAATATTTCCGTTCTGAACATAAAAAGTGCAAATACTATTCTGGAAGCCCTTTTAAAAAAATTTTTGATTTTTATATACTTTTCCCCACAGCCCCTTCTAAATTTTCCACATTTTTAAGGCAAATATCAACTTTAACCCACTGTTTAAAATTGTATACGTCCCAAATTAGATGTCGGATGCGCTTTTAGATACTTCAAGATAAACCCTATTTTATTATTTTGGAAATTGTTTAATTGCTGACAGCAAATCATAAATCCGAACATAAATTTCACATTGTTTCAGTCCCCAAATTCATTGTTATATCTATTATTAAATACTTTATTGTCCCCGATTTCGTCCCGCTATTCGCAATAAGCTGGACCTGAGTCGGACAAAATTTGGAATTTTACAATTTCAAATATGAATATCTCGAGCACTCATTTTTTGAAAAATTGCGAGCACTCAAACTTGTATATGAAAATGTTTCCTATTTTGGGTGGTCATATTGCTGTTCGCGGGTGTTTTGGAATGTTAAAATCAGAGCTTAAGCTCGCTATTACGTCACATATGCCTGTTCCAAATTTCATTGCTATCGGACCACTAAGTAAGAAATTGCCGAATTATTTTATTTTCATTGCACACTTAAAGTTCGAAAAAACATAATTTTTATTTTTAATAAAAATTATATCAAACTTGTATAAAAGACAAAGTACGGTCTTGTTTACTCTCCCTTTACATATTTTTTTTTTAAACAAAACAAGTGTGAAAATAAAAAGGAGAAAAAAAAAACAAAAGGCGTGTATTATATATCTAGCAAAGGTTGAGGGTGCACATAACAAACAAGTTTTTAATTAATTTTTGATCAATGATGATAATCTTTAACTTCGAGCTCATATATTAGTTCTCATTTAGTGAGAAAACTAGTTTACATGCATGCTTGATGTTTTGCATGGGATTGTCATTTCTTTCAAAACGTGTTCTGATGATGGGAACCCAGAAAATTCCCGAAATAGATCTATCAACCCACTCCTGCAAGAGGTCAATTAATAAATTTGAAAACAAAAACTCTATAGATTATTTGTTAGGACAATATCCTAATAAAGAAATATAGAGTATGGCCTCGAAGTTGAATAATTTTCATTGCACAACTAAAGATCGAAAAAACACAATTTTTATTTTTAATAAAAATTATATCAAACTTGTATTAATTATTATTTCCAAAAATTTTGTTCTACGAGTATATAACACTGTGCAGCAATATCAAATAAATTAATAAATTACTTTAAAGGACCACAAACACTTAGAGTGTTTTTTTGTTGTCTGGAAAAAAATCATTAACTTTTTAAATTGCAAAACTTTTAAATTTATCAATTTATAAATAAAATGAAGGAATTTTAAAGATTTTCATGAAACGTTTCATAAATTTGATAAGAAGCTTTTTAAATAAGATAAAGCAAATACATAAATTTTTATGAAATGAAATTTTTTTTGGGTAGCGTGAAACACAGTACAGGCTACATACAGCCAATGACGAAAATGTAATTTTAATGCATAATTTTTAAAAATCAATATTTTTAAAAAAACCGAATTTCAAATAGAAATTAATCAACTGTCATTTATTTGTATAATAATTCAGAAAATATAACAATTTTCATTTGAAATTTAAAAACATAAATTGAGATTAAGAATATTCATTTTCAATAAAATTTAGAAAAATTCAATTATTGATCACAATATTTCATGCAAATTTAGAACACATCAGCTGATTAGAATTTCTGATTTTCCATTGATGTTATGATAGTTTCTGAATTTTAAATAGAAAATCTAAGTTACAAATCAATTTATTTTAATTTCAAATGAAAAATCGTAATTTCTATTGATTATTTCTAAATTTGAAATGGATGCTGAATTTCAATTGATAAGAAAACAAATAAAAGTACACCCAGAAAAAACAAAAATAAGTTCCTTAAATTTTCGTCCAATGTAACAATTTTATCACTATTTATAAAACTTTTCATAAACAATATGAATTATATTGATGGTATCTATTAATTTTTTCTATCCAAAAATAATGAAATCTTTACTAATACAAAATATACTTCATATATGTATATTTGGGTGCTTTTTTCAAATTCTTTTTTCGTTTGTTTTTGGGATAACATCACTTTTTAGAATCCTTTTGACTTAAGAGAAATTATGGCACAAATTTTTTTAAAAAATTTTAACTCTGTCGAAAACCGCGATTTTGGGGCCTAGTTTCTATAGAGCAAAGACTATTGCATATAATGCAAATATTACTTCTCCAATCGATTCTACACAAAAAGTTAATAATGTGAGCAATTTTTTTAACACTTCCAAGACTTACCAAATAGCCACAAGATTGGGCCAAAAACTCATTTTTTACAAAAAAAATTTAAAAACTGATTTTTTTTACATCGACACTTCAAACGTATTTCAAACTAAGAAAAAATGTGGAAAGAGTATGTAGTTATCGCTAACGGTTAAAAATTTATAAAGGTTAAACATTTTATTAATGGCAAAAATAAATATTATTTTTTTTTTAAATAAAGTTTACCAAATTTCTTTGTTGTTTCGAAATCATTTTTAACTTTTTCCAATTCTTTTTTTTAATTTCAACTAATTTTGTTTTAATTCTTGTGGTTTTTAAAATTTTGGCCATTTTTTAAATTTTAGTGATTGATTGATTTTAATTTTTATTTTTTTCAATTTTGGCATTTTTTTTTCGAGATTTTTTCAACTGCGGGCGATTTTATTTCAAATAATTATTTTTTTTTTCAAATATTAGCGATTTTTTCAATTTAATCGATTTGTTCTCAATATTATCTATATTTATTATAATTTTGGTGATTTTTTACATTTTACATTTGCCATTTTTTCACTTTGTTATTTTGCTTTGTTATTCTTGAATCAATTTAATGTCAAAGAATTGTTTTTGTAATTCATATATTCAAATAAAGATATCTATCAATTTGCACAAAACAATGATGAATAGTAAAGACTTCAGCGATTATATAATTTGTAGGTCACTTTGATCCAAAGGAGGTACTAGGGTTAATTTCCAAAAATTTGTTTGCTGTTAATTTTAATAAAACAAATAAATCTACATATTTTCGTAAAATAATGCAGAAAGCTAACGAGTTTCAGATCTTTATTTCATATAAATACACTCAAAATTGTTTATAGTTAAAATTAACTGAAAATGTAATTTAACATGAATGATAAATCACTTGAAATCCGGTCTACTAACTGTTCATTTAAATCTAATATTTCTTGTTTTTTTTTTTAAATATTGTTTAAATAAGTAACAAATCCATAAGAACAAATTAATAGTAAGTTAAAAATAAATGTTCAAATTTTAACTACAGATCAGAAAAATAAAAGTTATGCTCAGTTATTTGAAATGATTTCAGTTTTTTTTTTTTTACTGTAAAATTTATACACACACACTACATCTGCGAAATTTTACAATTTCTTGTAATTTGAATTGAAATAATTTTGTATATAAACAAACCAACTGTTATACGGATGGTCCTAGGTTCGATTCGCGGTGACGACAACATAAATTTAGAAAAATAATTTGTATGAGTTTTCTATCACTTATATGTATCGCTACAACCCACATTCGGTGTTCCCATAGCACTTAACCCCACCAAAGTAAAATAATGAATCAGGGCTATGAAACAAAAAGCTTCAATAAATTCGCCAACTCTATATCAGGTGGCGACCAACAACTGTTCTAAGACTTATCATCTCGCGCAATTACAGTGTTGCCATGTTTGAAGCCCTTCATCTTTCACGACCTTTCATCTCTCCACTATCCCCTTTCCAAAGAAATCAACACATTAATTAATAGGAAGAAATTCCTGAGTATTGCTTCTCTTAAAAAAAAAAAAAAAAATAAATGGAACTAAAAAAATCGGTAATTGGTAGTAAATTATTTTGAACAAATGTAAAAAAATACATCGCTCATTTACTTCAATAACGTCATAACTCAAAAATTTGATTTTGTAGAAAACGAGTTTAAAGTTTTCAATTTACTCTCAGTTTGAAGAAAAAAATAACGACATAGTTTCTCTCCAGAGGTGAGTATACAAGATATCCATACGAATTTTTTACACAATATGATACGTGATATAACTAATAATTCTGCGTCATTGACTCAAAAATCATGTTTTTTGAGTTGTGACGTTCTTGAAGTAAATGAGCGATATGTTCTTTTATTTTTAACTCAATTGCCAACTTTTTTTTAACTACAAACAGTAAACTAAAAAATAATCTGAGTGTAGTAACATTTCAATATATCTGACCTTTGAAGCGCGTCCCGAAGGCATTTTTAAAATTTTCAACAAATTTTCAGTACTAAAGTTTTAGATTTAGTGTCACAACTTACCGAACCTATCACCTTGTAATTAAAAAAAAGAAGCGCCTGTCACCCTAATACCCATTAATGCTTAATATGGTAATGCTTGGTAAAACTATTTAAAGTAAATCGCCCGATTTTTAACGATACAATGCATTTAAGGGTTAAACTTACATCTTCACAAATTTTTCAGATGCAACAGGGTTAAAAGTCCTTAAACACTATGTGAATTGCAATATTTCCATCAAATTGTTTATATTTTTATTTTCTACGTGTGGATTTATACATTCAATTTTTTATATTACAAATTTTCGTTTTTCTTTTTTTAAATACTGGCTTTTGAAAATTAATCACTTTTCAGCTTGAATACCTATTTTTATACATAAAAGTCCCTGAAAGAGTGGGAATAAAAAGTAATCAGTTTACATGGTAAAGGAGAGTTGGTCTATGTTCTGTGTATGCATGTGTTTTTAATGTATTGAGTAAATCGCCTAAAATCCGTCGAGACCTTTAATCCTGTGCCCAAATGACCGTATGTGAATTTATAGAACGCACGTGATAGTTTGACGTACACATTTATTTACTACTTGTATGAGTAGAAGTACAATACTTAAGTACCATTACATGTACGCTTTCAATTTGATTTTCATGTTTTTTATTTCGTTTTACAATACAATTTATTGGGTTCTTTTTTTAAAATATAAAATGAAACATAAAAAACATATGGATGATTGCATTTTTTATGATAATTCTAAAGTGCGCGTAAGGTGGGATGGCACATAAAAAGCGATTTGTCGATTATCGATCTTTACAAATGGTTTCAAATCGATCTTTCTCTGGAAAACGTTAACCCGTGCCGAATTTAGGTCAACAATGGCCCACTTTTTGAAAAAAGTGTATTTATATTAAATATTTGCAGATGAATTATAATCGTATGTGGAATCGTCTCCCTGCGGAGGTCATCTCTGCAACTTACAATGTATAAAAATTTAATTCAAATGTCCACAAACACTACTCCCTCTTTCATCCTCCACACAACGTATTTACCTGATATCAAAACAGTGAAATCCATTAGTAGGGGCGTCCCTGAATGTTGTTTCAACTAAAAAAAAAATACGTATTTTTTAAAATGCCTACTTTGGAGATGTCGATTTTGTTATATAATACATAGCTGTAATTAAAAAAAAAAACATTTAAAAAAATATAATTTGTGTTTGTGTTTGGCTCCTCTCATGGTCATTTTATGAAAATTGATTAGTTTGACAAAAGTTTAAATAAATTTTAGTGTTTTCAAAGTATGTATAATTTTCTTAAAAATATCACCTTAATTTGGACAAACAACAGCTGTAATTAAAAAAAAATATCAATTAACATCACTATTTTTCCGTGGTTGGTTGATATATTTATATACCTGATCAAAACCATTCGTATCTCGTGGGTTGTAGATTAGAATGAGGCTGAAGATAACCTAGTCGCTTAGGTCGAAAGTGAGGCACGCCCTCTAGCGCTGATCCCCACAAGATTTTTTTCATCTTTCTCTTACATTTGTTAACAATTAGTGTTTGCTATTTATAAAAGTAACATTTTAATTGTCATCTCAAACCTGACGATTTAATGAAATGCAATTTTATAAAGATCAACAATACATACAAAATTCTCAAAAAAAAAAAAAAAAAATAAGTTTGAAAAAATATAATACGTATTTGTGTGTGAAGCGCCTCCTCTCCAGGACATTCTATAAAAATTTATTGTTGTGTCAAAAGATGAACAGAATTTGAATGTTTTCATCAAAGTTTACATAATTTTTTTAAAAGATATCACTTTAATTTGACCAATATTGTCTTTACTTTTATTTGAAAAATCTTTAATTTATGACTTCAAGATTGCTTTAAGATTGATAAAAAAAAATTTCCCATTGATAAAAAATAATTGTTTTATGGAATTTGATCCATGTTAATGAGTCAACTTTTTACCACAATCGATATACAAGGAAATTCAGAGAATAATTTCTTTAAAATTTCATTAACTTTGGATATTTGATGAACGGGTGCTAAACTAACGAAAAAGCTCAATTATTTATCGTACCAATCCTAATGTTAAGGTGACAAGGAAATCTTCAAAATAGCCCCAGTAAAAACAATTAAACACATATCGCTCAACGTTCAAGGAAAATCGTATTCTAGGGATCAAAATAAGAAACTTTGCCGAAGGAACCATACCTCTAAAACGAATTCTGATGTCCCGACTTTTGACCCGTGGGGTGAAATTTTAAAAAATCCCACTTTGACCCATTTAGAGTGCCCCAGTCGAATCCAACCCAATCGAATATATTTATATTTCTTCCGGAGAAGAAATAGAGACCCTAATCTTGGAAAGACTCCTCCTACTTTCTTAAAAAGGCCCTCTTTTAACTTAAATTTTAACACCTAGAATGATGATTTACGCATTAATCTGCTAGCGCGTCTCCCGGAGAAGAAGTATCTCCCATAATCTTGGAGAGATTCCTCCTACTTTCTGAAATTTCAAAGTGGGCTTTTTCAAAATTTGACCCTACGGTCAAAAGTCGGGACATCAGAATTCGTTTTAGAGGTATGGTTCCTTCGGCAAAGTTTCTTATTTTGATCCCTAGAATACGATTTTCCTTGAACGTTGAGCGATTTTTTTACCTCCATACAAATCGACCCGGCATAATATACTCCCTTACATTTTTTGGCAAAACGTTAGCTACACTGAGAGAATTCTCTGCATTATATCATTGATATTTTGCATTAGATCTATGAAATGGCACTGGAACTCGTGCATTGAAACTTATCATTAAATTAAGGAAGTTTTTCATAAGATTTAACGAAAAATATAATTTTATTTGTAAAAAAAAATACGTTCGACTAGTGAAAAAGTTTCATTAAAAATCGTTCCATTATAACCACGAAGCTTTTTCATAAAGTTTAAGAAAATTTTCATTCACATTGTGAAGAAAACTTTATCAGATTTGTGAACAAATTTCATTAAAACTCGTGCAATAAATTCTCTCTGTGTAGATATTTAAATACATTTTTTTATACCCGTTTTTGTATAGTTTCTTTTGACTAATCTTGAGCCAGTTCTGATCTTTAAAAGTAAGATTGTTACAAACAAAGAATTTTATTTGGTTGTTAGGTTAGTACACTTTATTACATATCAAAATTTAATAAATTTGAAAAATTCCTTCCGTAAATTTCGTAGTGGCTCTGTTTTGGTTAAAAGTGCAAAGATCAATTCGCATATAATAATTATTTCTATCCACTGAACATTTTTAGCCATTTTACACTCTTGTATTCATAATAAAAATATTTTTGAATTTTAAACTTTATGGGTCTTTCATGGCCCGACACAACAAAGGGTTAACGATGTTTTAAATGAAAGTATAGACAATAAAGTCGAATAATATTTAAGTGAGGTTGTGCAAACTTTTATGTAAACATTTAAATTTTGTAAATTTTTGACAAAATAATCAAATTTTTATAAAATATTCTGGAAAGTTGCCAGACACAATCACTATAATTTTTCAATTTACCTTTTTTTCTATCTAATCTGATAAAAACTATTTATTATATTTTCAAAATAGTAATCGACATCTCCAGATTAGGCATTTTCAAAAATCTTTAAAATTAATTTACAAAAAACACGATTTTGCATTTCTATGAATTTAGTGGGCCATTTTCGATTCCAGGCTAAAGTGGTTTAATGATATCTTATGAAGTCAGAACTCAATATCAAAATAATTTTTAGTACATTAAATGAATAAATAAAACGAAAAATTAAAATTTTCAAAATTTTAGAAGTTAGGAAATTTTTAATATAAATACTAGAGTTCGTCACGAAAATTTGTTTTTGGGATATCATCACTCTTTTCACGGGTTTTGCATCAATAAAAAATGGGTTTTTTTTTTTTAATTTTAATTTGCTTTAAATAAAAACTTGTAATGTACCAAAAGCGAAATAATTATAATAGAATTTTCGACTTTCAGGACTTGCCATTGCAAACTTTAAAGGCAATTAATGCTTTTATTAATAAAATTAAACTTTTTTTTGGTTACATTTTTGAGCTAATATAAAATCAGCTGTTCAATGTTGCCACTTGCTAATATTTTTATGCACTTTGTTATGAAAACATTTTGTACATTTGATATGACACCAACTTAATAAACTTTTTTTGAATATAATAGCAAAATAGTTAAAAACTGTTTTTTTTTTAATTAAAATCGCTTTTATAAAAAGTCGAATTTTGTGCTGGACTATGATTACAGGACCATAATTTTTACTGGGTTACCATAAAGGGACAACTTTTGCACCATTTTTCTCAGCTAAAATTGGTTTTTGATTGTGTGTCAAAAAAAAAAAAAAAAAAATACTTATAAGTGTTTTGAAAAAAAAAATAGTTATTTTCGGACCACTCTATATCCTAAATAGAAATGCACTTTAAAATCGGGAAAAAGAAGTTTTTTTTTAAATAACTTTGGTTGTAGAATCGACAGGTGAATTAAAATTCAGTATATGTTGGAAACGGAACCTTATATCAACGTTTTGGCAACCGTTCGCTTATGGAAGGAGTTTGAATTAAAAAAAAAAAAAGATTTTATTTATATTTTCCTGATGAACTCTAATAAATTCTCTTACAAATGGGCAATTTTCGGCCGGAATTCGGTGCAGGTAAACGTTGAAACAAAAATCGATGTCTTCCATTTGGATCCATTTGCAATAAAGCTGGGGGGTTGGGTGTATAATGACAAATCTATTTTTAAGTGACACCATAGCGTATGTGTTATTGTTTTATTTGTATTATTGTTTTATATGTAATTGTAAAATATTCAATAATTTATACGGTGATAAAGAGGATTAAATGCAAATGTTAACAAATAAAAGAAATAAAAATGTTTTTAAGCTCCTATAGGTAGACAATGGACTCTTTGTTTGTAAAGCATCCTAAACGTATACTTTATTATTTTCAATTAATGATATATTATTGCACTTACAATAATTTTGTTTAAGGGGAGAATTATTTTCTATCAATTTCATGAGTTTTAATTGAAATTTCAGAAACTGTTTGCAAAATTTTAAAATTTTATATTGAAAACTATAAGCTATTCATGATGTAAAGTTTTGCTAAATCTTTTATTTTCACTTTTTAATAAAAAAAAACTTTTACATTTCAAGAAACAATTATTCATGACCACGTTTTTTTCACAATTTCTCCCCTATTTAAGCAAAAGACAAAAGAAAAAAAACATGCGCCATATAATCCCTCACAATTGGTTTGAATATCCTTTGCAATTTATTATCTAATGACAATTTCATCTGAAATTCAAACAATAGCAGCGAACTTTTGCTCTAAACGTCTTTTCAAAAATCCAACAAGTTAAGATTTATGGCTACATTTAAAACATTGAAACAACATCGAGAGAAAAATGAAAAATCTATAACATAAGCGACAACAGAAACGACACAACCATTGAAAAACTATAAGACACAATAATGCCAATACAAACCAAGATATACACTCTTCACTCCTAGAATACAACACCACTATCACCACTACCTGCCTACCACCACAGTGATAACATAGAGCAAAGACAGTGAAAATCCTCATTTGATTTGAAAGGATATACAAACAAATCGTACAGGATTTTGTTTAGGAACAAATATACAATTTCCTAAATTTATAGAAAACTATATAAAGTTTGGTGTGAGAATGCGATAAACAACGATAGCCTACCTTGAATGAAAACAATGGAAGTGAATGAAAAATATACATATTCCGTGAACTTGAAAGGTAAATGTATTCGAGAAGTTTTATGTCTCAGGAATAAGGCATACAATATATAAAATAAGAAGACATATTGTTACAATGGCATGTTTGAAATCATTATATCGTATGTGGATATTATGTTAAAAGATTATATTACTTATACTACAATATTATTCTTATTAGGAATATGCAAATTTTTAAAGGATTTGTCTGGAAAAAATTATGCATTTAAGCATTGTAATAATGTCAGATATTCCATTTTATATTTGAATACAACTTTTATAATCCCAGTGTAGAAACGGTAATGACCAGGGACCGGAAGTTCATTCAAATGCATAATTTTTTCCTTAAGTCTAAGAAGAGAGTAAACGAAATATATTTGCGTATTAAAGAATTTGTTTTCAAATGGTATCGATTGGTAAGTGCTTATTTTTGAATATTTAGCTATAAATGCATATTTTTATATTTTTGCTTAGAATGCATATTATTATTTCATTAATCAATTTTACTTGCCACAGTAGTTTTTCGTAAAACGGCATATTAAATTGTTTCTTACAATATGTTGTACCATACGTAAGTAGACGGGCAATATATAATTAGTTTGGCAGAATTAAAATAATATACGGGATTAAGCAAAACAATGTTTTGCTCTATGTAAAAAAAATATAATTTTTTTTAAGTTGTGGAAAAGTGACGTTCTTGTTTTGAAATCCACAACTCTCTAACTCAAAATTTTAATATCAACACGAAAATTTTCATTAAAAATATCTATTAAAATTATTTTAAATGAACACCCAATTTTAAAATATCAAACTCAAAAAAACTTTACAAATTTTTAATTAATGCTTAACAATCAATTTAATTTTAACTGTATGTTGAATTTAAATTGTTCTCATTATAATCGAACCATAATATCTAGCCCCGCTGTATTATTTTCAAGAAATTTATTTTTACTAGATTGAATCGTATCAAATTATATCAAACTCAATGCAATACAATCCTTTTATATACAAAACGATCCACCATTTTTCGGATCAAACTGTATTGCAATTAGATATAAGACTATATTAAATTTCATAAATTTCTTTGTTGCATCATATCAACCTTTTTAATCGGGTGATTTTAATCTTCTAAAACTTCGGGTTCTGATGAGATCTTTAGCCAGATCGAAATACTAGTATTAACCTAGCTAATATGTTTGATTTGCTTTATTTTTGTAAATATACGGAGGTTGACAGCTCGTTATAATTTGAAAATAACATAAAAATAATCTCGATGTATATAAAAACAAAAAACCAATGAGCCTGAACTGGGAGTTTGATAGTTTCGAAGAAAATTAAAAAAACGTGAAGGGAATGCACTTTAAATAAATAAATTTTCATGTTTTAAAGCTATTTTAATTAAATTCTAAAGTAAATTTATGCAATATATTCTCTGCCTATGTTTACCATGATTAACACAACATTTTAAATATTTCTAAAAAAAAAAAATTAACTGCATATATTTTAAATTTTAAGTGCATATTTAAAAATTTTTCATGCATATTATAGGCGCCTAAAACACATTTTTTAAGTGCTTGAAGTTCATGTCCCTATTAATGAAATATCATTATTTTGTGGACTTCTAGTCTCTGCATTACTTTAATAGAAATAATAATTACTTGGTAAAAACAAGCTTATTTTCCTATTATTTTATAAGTTAGCAACGCTATGTGATTACCCATACTATTTGGAGTAACATGGCGAATACTCCTATTGTTAATTGGTCTCATATTACAGTTTGTTTTTATGCTTACCTTTTTACTTGCAATTTTGCGATTGGCCAATATCACCTAAATTTTATTAAGTGCAATATGATATTGCATTTTGTGATTGGCTAATACCGCGTATTTTTTTGTTATAAAAAGTGCAGACACAGTGTTAGCACTTTTTAAGTAAGTTGAGGGTAACATAAGAGATATGAAAAATAAAAAGAACATTCCATAAAGAATCACCAAACTAAACGGAGTTTTATTCAACTGGTACATAGTACCTATTAATCAACGTTTAAATAAAAGGGAGGACATAGTCCTCAATGAATAACTTATATAATGATTTATTTTAATCATTATTTGAAATATAAATTTTTTGAAAATCTATTTTTAGACTAATTATTTTTTAAACTTTAGTAAGTACATATATAACTACATATTTTTGATTTTTTTGTAAACTTATGACATTTGTAAAGTAATGACATTTTGTGCAAGCAAATTATGCACACAGAGAAATAAAGTGCCAACCGAATTGAAAAGCGTATTTTAATAGTAACAACTTATAAATTCAGGTAGAACAACAATACTTACATTAGATCACTGAATATGTTGGGTGCTGCAACTAAAATTCAGTTAAATTAACCGATCATTATTGTGAAAACTAATTATCAGTTGTAGCAACCGACTGAAATTCATAATAACAGAATTTGAGTCATAGTAACCAAATTTCAGTTGGCAAATAGCTAATTTTTTCTTTGTGTGTGTTTTTATCTATCAAGTATTAACATGTCGAGGTAGCTCGTATGGTAGAGCGGTTTAACATTAAAAACTGAAAATTTCAATAAAAAATATTTTTTTTATTAACCCCTGTTAAAAATCGACATATATGGATCCATGCGTGAACACACATGCTTCATACATGTTCACATGCATCCGTACAGGATTCATATGTGTTCATAAATGCTGCATACATATTCATATGAGGAATCATACAGATTTGGGAGTTGTCAATTATATTTTATAATCATTTACTTGTGAAAATTTTCTATATCATTAATAGCCCAACAAACATTTTTAGAAGAAGTTACCTCTGAAGCTATTCTATAACAACTTCCTTTACCACCGGTTACATGGAACGGGTATGGAACAGGTCCCCGGAAGCCGAAATGTAATTTGTCACTGTCCCAGAACCAGTTCTATAACTGGTTCTATAACCGGTTCTAAGGCAACCTGTTCTTGTTTGAAGGTAAAGAACCTATTACAAATAGGACAAACTCCATATAAAAAGAACCAGTTGCAGAACAGAAATTAGAACCTGTTATAATACAGTATAAGTTGTTCTGCAACCAGTTATTTGGATTTTAAAATTTTACTGGGAATGTAGACCTACGCTCAATTTTTTTTTAATTTTTTTCAATACCAGACATGGGACATAATACCAATATTTGTGTATTTAATTGCAGGCCAATTACATTTTTATGTCTAATTACATATAATTGGGTGTAATTTAGTAATTGCCCTGTAATTAAATATCCATATATTGTTACTAATCCCCATGTTTGGTATCAAAAATTATACAAGTTTTACAAGGAAGCGTTTAAGCTCACAAGTGTGAGCGTAAGTCTGATATAACTAATGATATAGGAAGATTTCAGAAGTGAATGATTGTGAAATGTAATTGACGTCACCCACATAAACCATTAGTACACTGTAAAAAGTATCAGTATGATATTAGGGTGGGGCGATTAGTATGGAAGGAAAAAAATCTTAATGGGCGCTTCGCGTTTCTGATTCTTGGGATTGAACTGAGCAAAAAAGTCCACTAGACCATACTTCTACGGTGAAAATCGAGCTTCCAGATTTTGACTTGCAGTTTTTTCTCAGACTTTTGTCATGTTTTTTTGGATATTTTGGCCTATAGCAGCCAAACCATTGAGATTTTCGATCCAATACTCAGACAAAAATTGTAGCCAAGACAATAGTTAAGAACTCTCTAGTACATCGCAAAAGCATTGGAACTCTCCTTCAGGCAGTTTTGGCCTTGTGAAAGTGCAAAGGGACAGGGTTACTTTCACAAAATACGGCAAAAAGACCTATTTTGAAATTAAAAATTAACCCCTTAAACCCCACCCACAAATATAATTGATGCATTAATCTGCTAGAGAATCTTCCAAAGAAGAGATTGATACTATAATCTTGGTATCAATCTCTTCCTACTTCCTGAGATATGTCCATCCCACACATTGTTACATTTACAAAATACGGCAAAAAAGGCCTATTTTGAAATTAAAAATTAACCCCTTAAACCCCACCCACAAATATGATTGATCCATCAATCTGCTAGAGAATCTTCCAAAGAAGAGATTGATACTATAATATTGGATAAGCTACTCCTACTTCCTGAGATATGTCCATCCCACACATTGTTACAAGCAAGTCAAAATCTGTTTGCAAGTCAAAATCTGGAAGCTCGATTTTCTCCGTAGACGTATGGTCTAGTGAACTTTTTTGCTGAGTACAATCCCAAGAATCAGAAACGCGATGCGCCCATTAAGATGGTGAAATCGCCCCACCCTAGTATGATATCAATGAATTTTTGCTTTGCAATTTGCCACTCTAATAAAAACCATATATTTTATTCCACATATTTCATTATATTGTTTTAATAACGTAACGGACTTGGTCCAAATTAGCCATGAATATTTCTAAGAAGAACTGTTTACTACTTAGAAGTCCAATACATTATTCCGTGAAATTTTTTTTACTGATGTGGTAATTTTTTGTATTTAACTCACCTTTTTTCACCATAATCAATCAGAATAAACTCCGATTAAACCTGTTCCACTTATAAAATTCTTTTAGTTTTGCATTTTTAAGCATAATTCATCTTAATTTATCAAGGATGAAAAATAGGGTTGCAGTTTTGTTATACTCAGGTCATTACTAAAAAATAAATAATATATATATTCAAAATTCAACCAAAAAAGTTTCTAGGGTGTTTCGGGTTAATGTTACCAAAATTCGATACATTTGGTTGTTCTAAAAAAATCAACTGTCAAAGACATTAAAAATTATTTGTCTAAGTAAAAGCACTGCAACTGCAGTTAAAATAACGACAACCCCCTCACTAAACAAATAACTTTCATCCTGATGCTATTACAGCAGAAATTTTTGTTGTGTTTTTTCATAAAAAGATGTTTAACCCTTAACAAATAGGAAAATTTCCCTCCCTCCAAAATGATATTTTTTATTACAAAAATGTAAAAAAATTAAAAAATTTAAAATGAAAATTATTCAAGTTCGAGGCCATACTCTATATTTCTTTATTAGGATATTGTCCTAACAAATAATCTATAGAATTTTTGTTTTCAAATTTATTAATTGACCACTTTCAGGAATGTGTTGGTAGATATATTTCGGGCATTTTCTAGGTTAACACCATCAGAACACGTTTTGAAAGAAGTGACAATACCATGCAACACATCAAGCATTCATATAAACTAGTTTTCTCACTAAATGAGAACTAATATATGAGCTTGACGTTAAAGATTATCACCATTGATCAAAAAATAAATTGAAAACTTGTTTGTTGTGTGCAAGGTCTACCTTTAGTAGAGATATTCACGTTATTTGTTTTTCCCTTTTTATTTGTACACTTGTTTTGTTTAAAATCAAAATGTACAGGGGGAGTAGTAAACAGGACCGTACTTTGCCTTTGATATAAGTCTGATATAATTTTTATTAAAAATTATAAAAAATTAATTAAAAATACTTTAAGTTCACCCCCCAACCCCCCCGAAGCTTTTCTTGGATCCGCGCCTGCTTGTATCTAATATTTGTAAGAATGATTTTTGCCTAGTGCTAAAATATTTATATTGTATGAATATCCCAGACAATATTTCCGGTTATTGATAACCTGTAATATTCTTTAAACGAAAAAAAAAAAACAATAATAAAAAATTGTTTGGTGTCACAGACACCAAAGTTCGAGTGTCAAAAGTGTTGATTTCCTTATACACCAAACCAACAACATTGATGACGTCAATGACACAGACATCATATGGCAAAATGGTAATAACTTAAATTCTCATTTTATCCTTACCTTGAAATTGTCTATCATCAACCGGAGGTGAATATATACATAAGTCTATGCATGTGAATCTATGTATAATTTATTGATGATACTTTTTTATTTTACAGCGTTTAGGGTAACACAAGATATTAACCCTTTGACGATCTTGCTTAAATTGCTGAAAATTTTTTGACGAAACTTCGTACAGATATGACCCTATGACTGAAAATAAATTTTGAACAGCTTTTGGAGCTTTACTGCGCACCCTATCGAAGAAATATAGTACTTTTGCTGTTAGTGGGCTGTCGCTCCTTAATGCGTTAAGATTTTTTTCAGTTCTAATTTTATATTTTGCTTTTACCCTTAAATGCATAGCGATGTATATCTGCATCATAAGTTTAAACTCATATATTTCGGTATGTGGCAACTTTTGCAAAATTTTTTTGTTTGTATTTTAATTAAAAAAAGGGGATTCACCGTTCTCGAATGTAGCTAGAATTTCTGATAGCTAATTTTGTTATTTTCGACAATAATCATTGGTGACTTGCGATTTGTGAACAATTTGAATTTAGCGTGTGTTATAAGCGCGATTATTTATAGCAAAATTAATATAATAACAAAAGGAAAATTGTTTTTGGATGGAATAGAGGTAAGACAAACGAAAAATATTTATGTTATTGTATATGGTGATAAATTTATGCAGAAATTCCAATTTTTCTTGTGATGTAAAAATACATCAACATGCAAAATCGGTACACTAATCGTAAAGTTAATTTCATGTTAATTTGTTTGTATTATTGTTTTATCAACTATATAATTATAATGTGAATGAATAACTTTCACACTAGTATCTAACGAGATAACAATTTTATTAACATAGCATGTCTCGACAATTAAAAACTAAGGATATCGAAGAAATCCTAGCTGCTTTGGAAGACGGTAATATTTCCGACGATGGTTTGGAGAATGAGAATAATGACTAGGATCAATTTTACACGATTGCAAGAGATATCGTGCAAAATTTGACGGAAGAAGACGAGATGATAGGGGAACAAGAAACAAATGAAGACGAACTTGCAGCTCAAGGTAATCCTGACCCATATGTCCCAAATGCAGGTCCAAGTAACTTCATGAATTTGTTTGATAGACGTAGCCTTATCTGGAAAAAAGATCAACTGACTTTTGATGCCTCTAAAATAACACATGAAGCCGTCACATTAGATCCAAATGTAGCCGATCTGGATACACCATATAGATGTTTTCACTATTATTTTACTACTGAATTTCTACAAAAAATTGTAGATGAAACTAATCTGTATGCTATTCAAACAAACCCATCTAGCTCTTTCCATACAACTGTATGCGAATTAAAAAAATTCATGGTCATGTGGCAAATGCAATGTTCCTTTATGTTTAAATGGTAAAAATAATTGTTTTATGAATTTTCATGTTTTGTAATATAATAAAAAGTATTATGTATGATTGAAATACTTTATTTTTCCAAGACGTAGATTACTAGAATTTAATGAGTGATTGTTCATGATGATGTAGAAATACATCACAATGTATTTTTGAAAATAAAAAGAAAATCCGCATAATTTTGTTTTTCTTTTATTTTTCCCTTTAACTACATTCATTTTTCATTTGATTAAAATTTTTGTTTTACAAAAATAAAAAATCATGCATTTAAGGGTTAACAAAAATATTAACAGTTTTTATATAAACTTAAAACTGAATTTTTAACCAAAACCAAAATGTAAAAATAATCATAAAAAACCAAAAAACAAATATTTTGACTTTGTAGGGCTGTGAGACTATTACTACAATAAACATATAGGTATCGCTAAAAGCCACATCTATCCATTGTTGTTCACAACAAGTTTTGTTAAAATTCCTCCGAAAACTGATGTAAAGCGTGTTTTTTTTATAGAGGAATATAACTTTGAAATGGAATAAACCTAAGATAATTTTTTTAAATTCAAAAGATAATCTTATGGCTTATAATTTAAATATGACTTCTGGCATAGGATCACCACGGCTGGCTCGAAAGTAGTCTAATCTGGAGGTCCAATTTTCGATGAATTTTTCCAACATTTTGGCTGTATAATGGCAATAACGTTGCGAATGTAGTCCTCCAAGTGGTCAAATCGTAGCTAGCGACTTCACATATCCCCACAGAAAATAGTCCAACAGCGATACATCGTACGATCTTGGTGGACAATGCACGGGTCCGAAACGTGAAACTATGCGGTTACCACACGTTTCCTTCAATAAACAATTGTGGCACGAGCTGTGTGACATGCTGTGCCGTCTTGTTGAAACCACAGCTCCTGCACATCATGGTTGTTCAATTGATGAACGAGAAAGTCACTAATAATGTCTCTATAGCTGTCACCATTGACTGTAACGTTCTGACCAGCATCGTTTTTAAAGAAGTTCGGACGAATGATTCCACCAGCCCATAAAGCACACCAAACAGTCAGTTTTTCTGGATGTAACGGTGTTTCCACATACACTTGAGGATTACCATCACTCGAAATACGGCAGTTTTGTTTATTGACGTATCCATTTAACCAAAAGTGAGCTTCATCGCTAAACAAAATTCGCGAAATTCGTGCGGGATACGTATTTCGAACAGAACCATAATTTTCAAAATAAATTTGCACAATTTGGAAGCGTTTTTCAGGCGTCAGATTATTCATGTTGAAGTGCCAAACCAAACTTAACATAAATCACTTGACAGCTGACATAATGGCAGCCAGTTGAAAAAGTGTTTCCAACATAAAGTTTTATACCTGTATAAAAAACACAATTTACAAAAATTCATATATTTAAATTTGTTATTACACATATGAATGGGGAATTAATGGGGCGTTAAAAATTAAAAAAAAAAAACGATAATACTTATGTTCTGAAATGCTTGCGAAACTTTGATTCCTGTAAAAAGGGTAAGAATTTTCTAAATTTTTTCTTCATCATTTCGATAGACGATTTATGTCCTTTAATATAAAGCAATATAGCAATTTCTTAATTTTTGGGTTAAATCACATATCACTCATTTACTGCATGACTGACATAACTCAAAAAAACACGATTTTGCTGAAAACGAATTTCAGTTTTTCAATCCAGCTCTGCCTCGCTCGACCCTTTCTCTATTTATTTAGTCGCGTTTTTTATAAATAGGGGGTTTTAATGTATTTTTCTTTTAGTCAGAGTTGTGTGCAAATTCGTTAATTATCGAGAGACCTATGAGTAGCACAGTTTCTCTATGAAGTATATACTCTTTGCACCCACTTACAAAAAAAATATATATATTTTCCTCTATCTTGAAAAGTATACATGATATTAATATAAAATTTTTACACAAAATAAAGAATGATATAGCTATTAAATCTGCTTCATCAACTTTTTGATTTATGACAGTGTTAAAGTAAATGAGCGATATTTTAAAAATAAATATTTAATTCTATGCCAATTTTTTAAAATCAGTTTTCTAACAAAATTACAATATTTGGAAGTATTAAAAAAATATCGCGTGCTACCGAAAATCCGCTAGAGTGCCACTACTGGCACGCGTGTCATATTTTTCCACGCCTGAACTAGTAGTAGATAGAAAATTGCATCACTTTTGTGATGCTTGATGAGTTTTTTATTGAAATTTTTTTCCTTTTGTTACCTCATTGAAATAAACCTGTAAAAATAACAAAAAAGCTACTAAAAATTAGTTAAAAATAAGTAAAAAATTACTTTGCAAAAAAAAAAAACTGCTAAAATTAGCATTTTTTTAGATAACATCGCAAAACTATTTTTATATTTATATTATGCTCTTGAAATCAAAGGGTTTTGTTCAATTTATTTATTTTTTATTTTATTTTATTAATTAATAATCATATAATTACAAATTATATACTATTACCCTAACAGAGCACTAGCAACTATGACTTTCGTCGCATTGTAGCGGAAGCAGACCAGTGCCTCTGGTGGGAATCGAACCCACGACCCCCGCACTGATAAGCCAGCACGCTTCCAAATAGCCTACATGGGCGCACTGGTTCTGTTAAAGTATTTTTTTTAATACTTTAGAGACTAATCATTAAATCTAATAAAATCCATTATTTAAATTTTTTACACTTTGACGTCTTTTCACAACATTTCTAAAAAAAAAGTTTTAAAATTGCTTTATAATTTGCAAAACAGATAAAAGAAACAAAATAGTTTTGCTTTCTTGTACAGTTTGTTCAAAAACAATATTAATATTAATTTATTTCTTTCACGCACTCTCATTTGTACACAACTTCGACTGCCAACAAACAAAACTAAAATTATATTCCTTTGCTTCAAAGCTGGTTTAATTTTTTGTGTTAGAGTGCGAAGAATATATAGCATACCTACAATACATATACTACATACAAAAAAGTTTGACAGTACAATCTACTGCAAATGACTGTTAAAACAACTGTAATTTCAACTGTAATCTCCGTAAAAATAAATAAATGTGGTTGTTTTTAACTGTGTCAAAACAACTAACAAATATAGTTAAAACAACTTACTACAAAACTTTGAAACAACTGTAAAATTGTTAGAAACTATTGTTATTAACAGTTATTTTTCCAGTATTTCAAAAATATTTTGTTTACAAAAATGTTTATTTTTATCCTTCAGTTAGGATAAAATTTTGTTTTCCTACATTTTACATAAAATCCAAAGTATAAATTCAAAACGATACTCCAGCTATAACGTCTTTGTACATTGGAGATACAATGAAATTTTCTAATTATTATAATAAAATAAAAAAAAGTAATCACAAATACAAACTAAACGAGCATTTTCAAAAACTGGACATAAGCTTTATTTTGTTGTAAATAACTAACAAAAATTAACGGTTTACTGAAAATTTCTGTTTTTATAATTGGTTATTAAGATACCAAAATATCTGCTATAAATAACTGTTAAAGAATACCGTAATTTTATTCTTTTGTTTTTTAAATATATAATAGTTGTTTTGCATTGATTATTGCAGTTAAAAACAACTACTACCGATTAGAACACAAACAACACTCTGTCTGCCACAATTAATGACTAAAATTTATTTTAGTTTCGTAATTTTTAAAGTTTTGGTCTTATGAAAAAATTTGGTTCGGTTTAGTTTTAATATTCATTGTGTTTTCAGCATTCAATTGATAATATATGTATTTCACGTAAAAATTAACAATTCTAAATACGCTCAAGCAAAAAAGAACAAATTTTGTAATATTGCACATTTTCTTTCGTATTTCTTCATACATCAATTGTAGTTAATCCTCTAACTGGCAAACCAGGTTTTTCAACGAAATTCATAACATGTGCTCCACTCGAAAAATAAATAACAAGTTTTTCAACAAAATTGATTTTCGTTGACTAATTTAGGCGATTTGAGCCAAAATATCTTAGGGTGCATTTTGGAAACTAATGCATATAAAAGAAAAGTTTTGGACAAAAATATTTCTCTTGCCAAGATATAACCACGCTCGAAAAACATTTTTTTTTTCTATTTCTATTTCTATTGAAGAAGATAATGGGATTTTCGCTTTTTGGAATAAGCGAAATTAGGCTAAAAAGTATCTAAACTTCAATTAATATTGTTCAAACTTCAACGCTTTGCTTTTAATACTTAATGTCTTCTTTCTGCAAAAATTCATAAAAATCCGTCTATTAGTTTATAAGTTAAGACGATGTCCTTTAGAGGAATCCTTATAAATCCTATGAGTCCTTGGACTAAAATAAGGACTTATTATTAAAGATGAAGCTTTAATGTTACTTATATTTTATTATAAAGAGTTTTTAGCCAACTTAAATTGGTTTTTTAGATTTTGAAAACTATATTTTTTTTAAAAATAATTAGTTTTTGAAATTTTACGAAATTTTGAAGCTTTCTCGCTTCCAAACCGTGGACGGTACACAAAAAATTTCTTCGCAAAATATTTATCAAATTTAGTTTTCTATCGGAATATATAAGTAAGAATTAAACGCTCATATGACGCATTTGTGGAAAATTTTATGAAGACTACCCTGAGGCAGCCTTACCCGTTAGAGTGTTAAGAAAGAACATCTATTAAAATTCAAAATTTCCATTAAAAAAATTTTCTTATTTAAAAAACTTCAATTATAATTCCGAAATTTAAAATTATATTCATAAAATTATTATTAAAATTAAGGACGCCCTTAATGATATTCAGTAGATGTTTAAAAATTTGAAATAATTTCTGCTACACTGAGAGAATTATCTGCTATGAATTTTCACTGGAACTCGGCCATTGAAACTCTTCACTAAATTAATGCAGTTTCTCATGAAATCTAATGAAAACTTTAATATTATTTATTAAAAATTTCATACGGCTAATGAAAAAGTTTCATGGAAAAAATTTTCATTAAAACTTAGAAGATTTTTCATGAACTTAAATAGTTTTTCATTCACATTATGAAGAAAACTTTATTGTTTTAGTGAAAACATTTCGTAAAATCTCTTCCAAGAAATTCTCTTTGTGTAGTTTTAGAGTTTTTAAAGGATTAAATAGCAAATAATGTTTTCTGAATTTAAATTACTAAATAAAATTTTATATTTATGGTTTCTAAATTTCGCTAGCAAACATTTATTATTAAGGAGTTTATAAAACTTAACTTTTTATGAAACTCTTTATTACATCTATGAATCTATGATAACAAACGATTTATGAAACAATATCATCACCATGATGAAACTTTTTTCCCTGAGTGTAATTTGAAACGACTTTCAATATAACCCAATATCGGACAAAATATAAACTTGAATTTATATATTTTTAGTTTGATTTGCAATTCAAACTAAAAATATATAAAAAAAATTTTAACTTCACTTAAGTATGACCTTTGCTCTATGCCAGTATGCCAGATTTTTAGATGCAGTCTAAATACTGTTTATCAAGGGACAACTTTTTTGTTCCCATATGTCTCATGTACATATTTATTTGGTATCAATATTTTAGTAACGGATTTTTCCTTAAACAGTTTATATATGAAAAAAATCACATTTTCCGTTTTATACACGTTTCTAAATCGTTTACCATTTTGCCAGGCTATTGTAATGTTATTTCATTGAAAATTGGTATTCTCCTTTAAATTGTTGTAGTGTGTGTGTGTGTGTGTGTCAGCTGGCTGCTTATCTTTAATGGTCCAAACATATGGTGTACGTGTTGCTCATATAAATGAGCTACTTACCGTGGAGTTTTTAAAATTTTTTTTTTTTTAAACTTTTTTGCCATTTCCTGTGTCGTTGTCAATTGCTGTTTGCATTTTTTGTTTTGTTCGAACATTGATTTGTGATAACATTTCACAGCCTTACACTCCCTTTCCTCGAATAATCGTCCTTTGGGATGTCATGATTTTTAGCTGTAGGTAATGTAATCATCATTTTTGATTTTAAAATAATTTCCGCTTTTAATAGCAATTCGTTTATTTAGCATTTTTTTGTAGTTGTTGTTGAAACATTTCATATCTCTTTCTTTGGGGATTTACAATGTTCGTTGTTTGTTCATTTGAAAAATATTTATCATGTTGATTGGTTTTTGAATTTTTCCGTTAACAATATATATTTTTTTTTCATGAACATCATCGATCGGATATGCAAATTAATGCTAAATTAATCCTTATAAAAAGTTTTATAATAGAGTTTATTTAAAATTTGATTTAATTGTAAATGATATTTAGAGTGGGTTGTAAATCTGTAAGAGTATTTTTCAACTGCACTGAAAAAAATCTATGCAATATTTCCCCAAAACAACTTTCTTAGTTATTTTTTTCGTAATATATACAAATATTTCGTATATTCTACGAAATTAAGTTTGGGCTGGGATGATCTAATTTTACGAAAATAACAAAAATCATTCATATTTTATTTTTGGCATATTATTTACAATTTTTTTTTATTTTCTGCATTGAACAATATTTTTTTTTTTTTTACTTTTCGGATCCAATAAAACCGATTAAACGTACTTTGATTTTTATTTCAAAACTAGTGCACAATTTGCACTACTATCAAAAATATGTAGTTCTTAAACTTTTTTTTTGGTAAAAATTTTTAAAGAATAAAAAAAGTCTTTAGAAACTAATACTGGTTAGTGTAAATATAGTATTGTAATACTTTATATCATAAATGTTAAAAATTCAATATTCTCTGAAATGCCTTAAAGTGTACATTTCTTTTAAAGAATTTTATTTTTAAAAAGTATAGTACACTCAAAAAAAAAGTTAGTAGAGAAATTAGTAAAACGTCTTGTAATTCAAATATATTATTTCTAAACTAACTATTTTGAACTAATGTTTACTATAGTATTTTACTAATGTTTTACTAATTTATTTTGCTAAGAAAATTGTTCTGATAAGCACATTAATATTGTGGAGGACAACGAGATTTAAAAATATACGCAGAATCAAGTAGATGACGCGGCATGTATAATGAGGAAGATGAGGAAAATGAGAAATATAAAAAAAAATCAACCATGGACGATTTTTGTATCCTACAAAAAGACGCTAACAATGATAATATATATGTGGATTAAAACAACTTTAATTTCGGTTTATAACCGGCTTGTCAAAGTAATTGATAGAATGATAGAATAAAATATTTAAATTTAATAAATATTAAATGAGTATTTGTAAACTAAATCTTTATATTGCTTATTAATGTAGTGTGGTCCAATTGCAAACCAATATACGTTCAGGAAGACTGAATACAGCGAAAGGCAATGACACGCATCTTAGGTAACTTTTTATGTTTCCTCTTTCTTATTGCAAAAAAAGGGTTGTATATTTAGACAAACATTAATGAAAGCAGTTGAAAGATAATTTTGTTTATGTTATATATAATAATTTCTATATATTTTTAGATATTTAATTAATTCGTTGTTGGAGTATGAACATTTTAATATTTTGTAACTTATTGTAAATTATTTTTAAAAGATTCGTAAAAAATTGTTTCAGATTTTCAGCAAATAAATTAACTAAAATATAATATTTCTACAAATATTTTGAATTTTTTACAGTCTACTAATATTAAGCAAAAAATTTATTAACCTTTAGAAAGGATTTTTCAATTTTTAATCAACTTAATGATAGCTAAACTTTTGATGAATCTATTATTTTTAAAATTTAGTTGACATTAGCAATTTTTTTGCAAGCTCTGCTTGACTAAAATTTTGCTGACTCAGTAAAATTTTTTGCAAACTTTACTAAATTTTTTTTGAGAGTACTAACTAATTTTTATATAATGTACTCTTATAAAGTATTTTTAACAAACAAGTATCCCTTTACACAAAATAGCTACCCTACCAGAAAACATGCTCAAAATTGAGTCTGAAATATGCTCAAAATATTATTAAAATTTAAAATGTTTGTCTGAAAGTGGTATATGCAAAAGAGCCTTCTTTTTGATTCAAAAATAACTTAAAAAACATATAATAAACAATTTTTTAGGCCCAAGAATGAATTTTTGTGGAGCTTTTTTGAATTGTTCACAAATTCAAATTTAAAACTACAGTTAGGAGTCAATTCTGGAAAAAATTTTGATATTAATGATTTTCTTTAATTTTTGTATCTTTTATGATTATTCATTTTTGACTCATAGAATAAGAAACCTCAAAAAGTTTACATTTGCTGGCTAGGATATTATAATAATACTTATTACAACAAATTGGATTAGGAAGGTATTTTAAAAGGCATTTTTATCAAAAGATTATATTTTATAAGGGCACATATTTTTTTTGTATAAAAACACTTTCGTTTTACCAAAACAAATGATTATTTGACTTTATGTTTCCACGAAATGCATCTTTAAACAAAAATTTGAATAATATACATTAAAATTACTTGTTAAACGAAAAGAAAGGGATCTTTTATGAAAAAGTTTGTTTAATAAAATAATTTTTCCAAAATGTTTACTTTTTTACAAAAAAAAAAAAATATATTTAAATATATTTGAGGAACAATTTCTCTTTTATTTGTAATACTTTGTATTAGTCTAACGTCTTGTTCTAAATATTTTCTCGTTCAAAGCTAATTTCACAAAATAAATTTAAGAATTATATATTTGAAAGCTCTTAAAAAATTATTTTTTAATTCTATAATTAAATAATCTATTAATTTGAATGCAGTATTTTTATTTATGAGCAATTCCATTTAATATCACCGCGAAATGAATCAATGTTTTCCGATTTTGATAAAATTTTGTGAGTGTGTGCTGTAGTGAACGCAAGTATTAAAGAATTTTTTTTTTTTTTTTTTTGGAAAACTTATAGCTCTTATAGCTTTAAATGGTGGGAGAGGGACTTCACTTAAAAGGTCATAACTTTTGATGTGTAAAAACTATCGAAATGTTTTTTTTTTGCATAAGAAACGGCTAAGTTATTTGGGTATAAAAAATAAATTAAAAAAATTTTACACATTAAAAAAAAAAAATTTTAAAATCATTTTTTTGAAAAAAATCCTGTTTTTAAAATTTAAAATTTAAAAATTTTATAGAAATAGGTACACATGTGTTCTAAATACCCTAAAAATTTCAGAGTGGGAAGCTCCTTACTTAGTGATATCCGAAAAAATGTAGAAGTATGTACACCAAAAAATGTGTTTTTTTTTTTTTTTAATTGTTGCTAAAAAAAACACATTTTCTGGTGTACATACTTCTACATTCGGATATCTCACTAAGTAATTAGCTTTCCACTCTGAAATTTTCAGGGTGTTTAGAACACATGTGTAGCTATTTCTATAAAAATTAAAAAAAAGATTTTTTTCCAAAAATTGATTTTAAAGTTTTTTTTTCAAAAATTTTTATTTTTAAAAAATGTGTAAAATTTTTTTATTTTTTTTTTTTTACCCCAAAACCTAGCCGTTCTTATACAAAAAAAATTTGTTGATATTTTTTACACATCAAAAGTTATGACCTTTTAAGTGAAGTCCCTACCCCACAATTTGAAGCTATAGGGTTGCCAGAACTTTCCCCAAAAAAAAAAAAAATTTTTTTAATACTTGCTTTCACTACCTCAAAAAACTCACAAAATTTTATCAAAATCGGAAAACATCGATTAATTTCACAGTAATATTAAATGAAATTGCTCTTATGAACAATGATGTGAGCAAGATTTTTCAAGTTCAAGATCATTTGTTTTTTTGTTAAACAAAAAACCGTGCAATGTTTATTTATTAATTAAAAATTTTTTCATCATCCGCTAATTTAAAGCAGACTTTATCTACTGACAGGTCCTTACATGTTTCATCTCGCGTCACCGAAAATCTTCAGAGGACCAATGTAGAAGGGATAGAAGATTTTAACCAAACTTTGAAGGAACGAGATCAAAAAGATCAAGATTACCCAATGAGAAGTAAAAAACAAAATGGGAAGAATTGAACTAATTCAAATCAAAAATAAAACATTTTTAACTAATAAACATTGTTTCTGTGAAGCAAAAAGAAAAATGTAATTACCTGTCAAATGAGCTTAAACTTAAATAATATTGCTCACATTATAATTTATGATCAAAGACCGAAAAATAAAATTTTGGTTCTAATTTTTTAAAATTTCTATTTAAAACAAAAAATAATAAAGGTTCATTCACTATACTGGGTTACTCTACGCTACAGAGTGGATTAAAGAAAAAAGTAATAGAATTATACAAAAAATATTAATTGTAAATGCAAAAAAGAAAGGAACAAAACTATTCTGTTACGTATGGCAGTACTCCAGTATTGTGAATGGACCTTTATTTAATTAAGTTCCTTTTCACCCTTAACAATAAATGAAATTATAAAATTTTTTAAATATTAACCTCTCTTCGTTTTAAATAAATTACATTATTTATGGGAATTTGCCAAACAAATTTAATAATACAAATTTTTGAAATACTTTAATTAATGAACAATAAAATTTTTTTCTTGAAAAACTTGGAACATTAGGTTAAATATAAAAAACTGTATTCCATTGTTTCATAATAAATTAAACGAAAAATTTAATTTCTTTCGCAGACTATAAAAAAACAATCTTTGTAAAATGCACTCAAAAATTTCGTATATTTTACGAAAGATTTTTACAAAAGATTTGCGAAAAAAAGAAATTCTTTCGTAAAAAAATTTTCGTGGTGCGAAATAACGAAATATTTCGTATAATGAACGCAAGGTTGCGTATATCGCTCATTTACTTCAAGAACGTCACAATTCAAAAAATATGATTTTTGAGTTAATGGCGCAAAATTATTAGTTATATCACGTATGATATTGTGTAAAATTTCGTATTTATGTATATCTTGTATACTCACCTCTTGAGAGAAATTATGTCTTTATTTTTTCTCAAGGTAGGAGTAAATTGAAAACTTTAAACTCGTTTTCTACAAAATAAAAATTTTTGAGTTATGACGTTATTGAAGTAAATGAGCGATATATTATGTATATAATTTTTTTCAATGTGTGCTCAACATATAATAATCCTTAGGCGAGAAATTTTCAAGGATTAAACTTATATAAATTAAAAAAAAACATTACAAATAAGTTGAAATTAAATCGGGTGCACTTTAATATAATTTGAAAAAATTAATGAATATGCATTAAATTTTAAAATTTCTGTTGCTAAATATATTGGAGATTATTTTTGGGTTTTATTGGCATCATTAACTTGAGTTGGCTTATCTAAATTTACAGGACTTTAAGTGTTTTTGTTATTTTAGTTTGGGGCTGGATATTTGTATTTGAACTATTGTATATGTTGCTTTCCAAGCCAACTGCCCCGCTACAGGAAGAAGAATTTTTGAAATTCCACATATATATATATATTTTTTGTAGAAACACCCTAGTGAATAAATATAAAAAGGAATTAAAAAATTTTCTTTAATCATGTTAACCTATTTGGTATAACAATTTTATAACTTTTAATTAACAATAACAAGTATTTTGTCAAAAAACAAACTAAAGTAGTTAACCCCGAGTTTAAACCAAAAAACTTTAAAGACAATTTGCACTATGTTATAGTTAAGACTGTTATCCCCCAAAAATATCGCTTATCTATATTTATAAAAGAATAACGTTACTGACTGACTGACTGACTGACTGACTCGCTGACTGACAGAAAATCGCTCAGCCTATAATGCTTTAGCTATCGTAGACATCCGATAAGACAGGATTTTTGGAAATTCCTATGGGGAGGAGCAATAAGGGGAAAAGCCTGCTCCTTGGTGGCCTGACCAAACCCCTTGGGATAGAAAGCTGAAATTTTTAATATTTGCTCCTTCGGATAAGACACTACTTCCTGGTATACTTCTTTTTCAAATTTTTCCCAAAGACGTGATAAAATAGGGGAAAATTGAAGCTAGGACCTTGGCTGCCTGGCCAAATCATTAAACCGAGGAACTTGAAAAAAGCGGAAGTCTTCCCCTTACCGTCCTGTTCAAACGATTTAGGCAAAAAGTCTGAAATTATTTTTTTTTTTATTTTTAATTTTTAACGAGCTTCCAACCTCCGTATATTTACAAAAATAAAGCAAATCAAACATATTACCTATGTAGATACTAGTATTTCGATCTGGCTAAAGATCTCATCAGAACCCGAAGTTTTGAAAAAGTTAGAGCCTCCATAATAGGCAGAACTTTAACAAAAAACCTATTAATCATTAATTTACATTCTTGTCTTCGTTTTTGACGTATGGATTACTTTATTAAATATATCTTTTAGGTTTTTATATAATCTTGGTATGAAAGGGGCTTAACTTAAATTGACCTAGCGTACCCATATGGTAACGCAAACATATAGTGAAGTAATATCAATTTAAGTAGCGCAGCAACCATAGTTTTTTTAAAAATCAAAATAATGTTTGCATATTAGGAAAAACTGGACACACCCATAATATAATGCAGTGTATAACTTGATTACCAAAGCAATATTGGCTATCTTAAACTTATAAAAATTTAACACAAAAAAATTCCACCTTTAGTGACCTATGGAATTCCATTAACTTAGAAATTTAAAATCACAAAAACATCCACTTAAAAGTGATAAACTAAATAAAATAAAGATAAATTTATTGAAACAAATTCCTTATCAAATAATTAATTTTCCATCCTAATATATTCCGATATATAAAACTACTGGTAACGAAGTATCAGGCTTTTAAGCTCGTAGTTACTAAAAACCTTTTCTAACACCAATTGTGTAGGAAAGTCGTTAATATTATTTTGCAAGAAAACGATAATAAATGATGTCGCGACAGTTTTCCTTTTATTTTTGGAAGCAACAAACTTTTACACAGACATACACACAACTTAAACATACCCAAAATTTATTTCGTCTTTAGAAAATGTTGCTTTCCACTTCCCCTTTTATTATGACGATGATGGCAGTTTGTTGTTGTTTTCCTGAATGTTGCTGTAAGAAAGTGAAATTGCTACTTGAAACACGTACTGAGGGTCATATACGCATTGCACCTGGGTCCGCACATTCACACAGAAAATTCCTTACAATAAATGAATATCTTATGCTGCTCATACACTGTAACATGTTAAAATGGAGCTGCTTAAGTATATGAGTTATAAATTGTAGTTTGTAGTAGTATGATGATGAAGATGGGTTGTGGAGTAAAACTACTATAAACTTTTACTAACGACTTTCTATTGTTTAGTAATATGAGGTAAAAAGCCGGGTTAACAGCTGCTCAAGTTTTAAGTACATCGTGCAGAAGTAGTTGGAGTAGAGGGTGATTTATATTTGTTGTATTTGTTGGTAAGGGTGAAACAATACCATACACTGAACCAAATAAAAGTTGTAAGTGAAATCAACGTACAGTTTTTTGTTAACTTTTGGCAACATTAATTGTTAAAACAACAATTATTTTATTCAAATTAATTTGAGTTTTCGTAAAATCAACAAATTTTATAGCTTAACGGAACAATTGTCGTTTTGAAAAATTTTTGTTTATTAAATAATAATATTCAATTTGTTAATAACAGCAAAATTTATATGAAATTCACTAAATTTTTTTTTGATTCACTTATCTTCATTTTCCAGAAGTTATATAAATGTAGAAAATACTTTGACTGAATGCGTCTTTACAGATGTAAATATCGTTTAAAGTGAGTTTGTCATCTGCAAATGCAAAAAAATTATATTAATTTACATAACATTGTTAATACCAAATAATTTAATCTTGGTAACATATAGTGAAATATTTAGTACAGCCTATACTGCTGGAGCCCAGCCTATACCGCTGGAGCTAACATTTGGAATTTCGTCCATTACCTAGTGTAGACATCCGCTATGTCGCGATTTTTGGAAATTCCTACGTGGAGGGCAATAAAGGGAAAAGTCTCTCCCTTGGCGGCCTGCCTAAACCCCTATCGCTAGAAAGCTGAAATTTTCTGTATGTATTAACTCCGATATGACCTAACTCTCTGGAATGGTACTTTTATGGAATTTGGCCCAGACACGTTGTAAAATATGGGCTAAATTGGGGAAAAAGTTCTCCCCCTTGGCGCCCTTGCCAAACCGCAGAAGCTAGGAATTTGAAATTTGGTATGTGCGTTGCTAATCAGGAGTAGATATCTGTATTGACGGAATTTTTGGAAATTTCCAAGCGGTGGTGCACATAGTCGATAAATTGCCCTTTGGCCATTGGTATAGATGTCCATTCACCAGCGTAGACTTCCGCTAGAACAGGGTTTAGGGAAATTCCTACTGGGATGGGCAATAAGAAGAAAAGTATCCGCTTTGGACGCCTGCCCAATCTCATCTGCCTAAAAAGCTGACATTTTGAATGTCACTTTGAATAGCACTTTCTGGATTCTGGCCAAGAACGTGCAAAGCCACTGAAGCTATGAAATTGAAATTTGATATGTGGGCTCCTAATCAGGAATAGGTAGACAGCTGTGATGTTGCATATAAATGCAATTTTTCAAAGTTAAACTTTAGATATACACAGTTTTTGATTTCTAATATAAAAATCAAACCAAAAATGAAAAATATGAAATAATCAAACATTGCAAAATATATTGTATTAAACAATGTCATCAAATGTAAAGCGATTTTATTTTGATAATAAATTTTAATTCTTTAACGGAAGTCCAAAATAAATAATTTTAGAAAACAATGATGCTAATTGTTAAACAATGATGCTAATTGTTAAAGAGTTTCAAAATTTTGGAAACAAAATTAAGATTTAAAAAACTGTGATACTGAATAGTTTTACACAAAATTTAAGAGAATTAATTAATGATTTAACTGATAAAGTGTAAAAAATCATGATTTTTAAAGTTATTTTGAGAATATTTTTTTTTAAACATGATGACGATTTTGACGATTTTTTCTGGAAAAATTGGACGTTTTTATTCTCAACAAACCTGGAAACACTGGGTATAGGTTTAATTTATTAAATATACTTTTTTTTTTTTTTTGGTTTTTATACAATTTTAGTATAAATGGTGTTAAAATGAAAGAAGTTCCACCTTTAATTACCTACGCAATTAATTTAAGATAGAAATCTAACCCTTGAAATCACAAAAACATTCACTTATAAATGATAAACTAATTTATTGAAACAAAAACCTTAACAAATAATTCATTTTCCATCCTAACATATTCGTATATGTATATAATACTACTGGTAACGAAGTATCGGGCATTTAAGCTCGTTTAAATATTTCTTCACTGTTGTATACGCTTATTCACTGATAAGTTATATTTTGGAACTTTTGAAAATAACGGAGTAAAATGCGAGTTTATTTGGGGAAAAGTCTCTCCCTAAATATCCTGATAAAGCCGAAGAAGTAATAATCGTAAAATTTGATTTAAAAGTTTCTGATCCAGAGTAGAGGTAATTTTTGAAAAATTACCTTTTTTTCGGATTATGCACACAGCATCAACCGTTTGATCTAGGAACTTTAAATTTGATGCAGGCATCCGGTAGAACTGAGTCTTCGAAAGTTCTTATGGAGAGGGACAAACAGGGGAAGAGGGACAAACAGGGGACAAAAAGTCTGAAAAAATATTCTTTTTTGAGTTATGGGTTAACTCATTGAATATAACTTTTGGGTTTTTATAACATCTATGTACGAATGGGATTTAAAACAAACAAGTTCCACCTTTAATGACCTACGCAATTCCTTTAAGGTAGATATCTAAAACATGGAATCAAAAAAAAAAAAAATACCACTATAAAAAGATAAACAAATTTATTTATATAAGAAATTTCGTAAAAATGTATTAATTTTCCATCCTAATATATTTCGATATATAAAACGAAAGGTAACGAAGTACCGGGCTTTTAAGCTCGTAAATATGAAATAAATTTATGTGTTTTGTACATTTAATATTTCACATATTTTAAAAATTGAGTTTTGGGTACAATTCAGTTGATTTCAACTCAGTTTTTGGTTCAGTGTACGTACTTGAATTGCAACTGTAGTTATTTTATTTTTATTTTTCTGGGCGCAAAATTTACCATTACGCTACATAAATTCCTATGGATTGTTGGTTGGTTGTTGTCGAGGATTATGCTATGGCAAATTTGTGAAAATTACTTTTTCTTTATTGCGGTCGGCTTGGTGGGAAACGAGGTTTTATATTTTTATACTCTTATTGCTTAAAGAATGTTTAAGTAAAAATGTTTTGTTTTTCAACACAACAAAAAAAAAAAACACTTGTTCAGACATGAAAGGTAAATAAAAAATGTAGTTTAGCTAAGGAATGATACCTAATGTAATTATGTTCATTTTTTTTTAGCAACTTTTTCGAGTAATAGTTAATACACATCAAAATAAGAGCTGAGGAAGAAGTAGTAAAAACACCACATATACACTCAGGAACTTCTGCTTTAAAAATATGTAGTTGTTTGGTTTGTATACAATTTTTTTTTTTATTTTTAATGTAAATTTCAGTCATTTGTAGAACAAATTAAATTTTTTACTAACCTTGTAGTTCATTTAAAAAAAAAACAAACCATATCAAATGACTGTTTCATGATTTTACATTAATTTTTTACAGTTGTTTTTTGTTATTTAAAAAAATAAAAAAAATAAATGTTTGTTTATTTTTTACTAACATGTGGTTCATTTATACTACAATTGTTAGTCATTTTTTTAACATTAAAAAACAAATGACAATATTTGTTGAATTTAGTGAAATGTAAGTCATCCTTTTTTTTAAGTGAAATTTCATTTGTTTTTAACTACATTTGCAGTGGTCTTTACCTACATAGTATTCTAAGTGTACTGATCCGGATGTGGTGCAAACTTAGGTTAATCATTAATGATTTTAACATTGTCGTGTCATTGGGCAGATGGAGTGAATATATGTATAATTTCTTTAATAGAATTTTAAACATTGCATGAATGCAATTTTTCGACAGTTCATGGGTATTTTTTTTTTTCAAATATATATAAACATTTTGATTTAAGAAAAATGTGATCATACTCTAGCAGATGATTTTTTTTAAATATTAAAAAAAATATTTTGGTGCCAGCGAGTATTGAACACACGAATCTGAGACACGATCTACTGCATTGAAGTAAACCGCTCTACCATTTGCACCAAAGTTACTTATACAGCACAACAATCTTAAAAGGAACTTAAGTTGAAAATATTGATATATATATATAAATATATAAATATATCAATATTTTCAAATATGTAATGAAAAAGATAAAATTATGATTTTTATAACATTTTCATTATGTGATTTTGTAAGTTGCGTTTAGGTTAAAAAAAAATATTAAGAAATAACAAGAAAGCACATTTAACAATTTTGAATTCATTGCCTATATAATTTTTTTTTCTTAATAATTTGACGATGAAAAAAAAATATTGGAGAAGTAGTTTAACTAGAGGTAGGGAAAAGTGGCCAGCAATGAAACGGGTGTGCCTGGGAACGTAAGACCTTTTCATTGCAAAAAATCTCTTTTTACATTAAAATGAGTTTATTTATTCACTGCGTTGATGTTTACTAAATATCTAGATCTATTAAATATACATATCGCTCACCTAAAGTGACTTAACTCAAAATTTTAATTTTTCGGGTTTATATGCTTAAACTATATAAACTTAAACTTAAACTATATAAAAAAAATATCAGTGTATTTTGTTGTTGTTAACTGTTGCTACAAAACAAGTTGGTATAATTTTGCAAATATTGTTTTTCGAGTTCTGAAAAATTAAAAGTTTTGAGTTGAGTCACTTTTGAACTTGGTGTGCGATATGTATGAGAAAAATGTCGGTAAAAACTCTATAGGTAAATTAAAGTGATATATTTAAATTAAGTAAATGTTAATTAATTTATTATTATTACTACTAAACTAGCTTTCTTGAAGTTTTGGCTTCGATATTTTTCTATTTTACTAATTTTGTGAGATCAGAAACAATATAATTAAAAAATCAACTAGATTTTACAAGCCAAAATCAATTTTTTTAATGCACACCTGAAAAGTATATCTTGAAACAAATATGAAAAATGCTTGTTATGATCGGTCAGATCTTAGCAGTGAAATACATTTTTGCATTTTCTTATCAACATAACAATAAAGAATATAAAATTTTAGGTTTTTGATATTTTTAAATAATTTTTATAAGAAGTCCCATCGCGAAGCCCAAAAATATATGTTGCCAAATAATAATTTGTCAACTTTGGATAACAATTTTCTACAATACTTTGCTTACGATTAAAGTCAAGATGTTAATTATTTGGTCGGTTTTAAATAATCTAATTATCTTAAAATATCAATAGACTGTGATTTATGTGCTCCTCACACGCAAGGAATTGAGCTTCATTATATGATGCTTACAATTGTAATATGATCAAATTGTGATTCTAAATGACTATAAAATTGTTCTCAGTCATAATATGATAACTTAATATCACGTTCAATCATATTTTTTCTCTGCGTGCACTGGGAAAAGTATGTGTTCTTAGACGAAAACTAAAAAAAGTTTAGCAATCTATACTTTTTATTGAAACTTCTTCATGGAGAGGGCCTCAAATATGTAATACTTTAATGCTTGAAATGTTTAATCTTAGAACAATTGTTATTAGCCGTCTGAATGAATATTAACTTAGCAGTTACTATATGACAATTTCTAGTTCAGTAAAGCGTTTGTAGTTATTTCCTTGCAATTGCAGATGTTTTACTAATAAAAATAATTTTTAATGCGAGATGAACACTAAACTGATATAATTTGGTTTGTAGTATTAATGAATAGATTTCATTTCTTTAATTCTTTAATATTATTAATTTCTTCATTAAATTTTTTTATGATTTTTTCATAATTTCATAAAAAGAAACTCATCTTTTTCAATAAAAATTTTAACTTGTAATTTACAAAAAAAAAAAATTGTTTACTTTAAATTTGTGATTTTTTTAGTCTATAGTACATTTTGAATTAAAAATATAACCGCTGAAGTCAAACTCCCTACTTTTGTTGAACAAGGGCGAAATGGCATACATTTTTTTGTTAAACAGAATAAATTAAGATTTTGAAAAAAATTGATTTAAAACGGTCTTAAATCATTTAATGTAAAAAGCGTTGCTGTGAAGTGACTACAAATAATATAAATGCATATTTTTAAATAATTTATCGCAATAACCGATGGAGCTATATTGCTCAAATTCTGATATTTAAAGGAAAATATATTCAAGATTATTCGTGTAAAGTTTTGGAGTTCTAAACAAAAAACACAAAAGTTAAAAATTTATGATCAGAATATGGACAAAAAATAAAACAAAATTTTAGGAAATAATTCGGATATTTTTTGCTTAGCAGTCCGATTTAGAACATGCATAAGTGACGTAATGTCGAGCTTAAGTTTCCAGACCCTCCGGTGGTGGCAATATTTTTGCATATAAAATTTTGAATTTTTGTTTCTACTCCGATTTAAAAAAAAATTAACATATTTGTAATCTACTAACAAAAAACATACTTATATATGTGGGTTATATCTAATAGTTCGTAAGATATTCCCATTTCAAAATGTAAAATTACAAATTTGGTTCAACTGAGGTTCGGTTTTTTTTTTTCGAATAGTGGGTTAGTGGTTATTTAGCTAAATAAGAAATAAAAAAAAGAAATAAAAAAAACCAATGGAATATCTTGTTCCACTCTAAACCTATATTCTCTTAAAGTATATATAAAAAAAAAATCAAGTTTTTGCGATTTTTTCCACAAAAAGCACAAACAGTCATTTACCTCCAGATAAATATTTTCCTTCTGAACATATAAAGTGTGCATACTATTCTGAAAAACCTTTTTATATAAAAGTGGGTGGTTGTGCTAAACAAATTTTTTAATTGTGTATACTTTGTGACTGTAGAAATGAAGACGTAACACTCCACTGGTTTAAAAGCACTGATTACGGAACTGTTTAGACAGTGACCAAGTTTTTCAGATATGGTGATTTCTCGCCAAACGTCGCGATCTTAAAACTCGTTTGGCAAGTTAATTTTCGAAATTCCGACTGGAGATTTTTCGAGTGAATGGCGATTTTACATATAAAATATCACTAGAATATGATTTTTTGCACAACTTGTTGAAAAACTTGAAACACTTTACAAGAATTTTTTATGTGTCAGTCATTGTCGATTTCTAAGAATTTCTTTCGGAACAAAATTTAAACTGAGTATATATTTTGTTACTCTGCTTTATAAGTTAAACATTAAATCTGTGCTGAATTGTTGCAGCTCCTTCTGTTTATAAAGATATTATTGTGTGCTAGAATTATAATGCAACATACAAAATTAAAATGTTCATGAATAAAAATAAAGAAATTCATTTGCAGTACACAGAAAAAACTAAAAACAGGTTTCAATTAAAAAATTTATTGAATCAATTAATATATTAATTGATTTTGCACCTATCACGGCAATGATACTATCAATTAAACCTTTTATTAAAATTAAGAAGGAAAAAAAAGTTATAAATAAGTTCTATAAAAAAAAAAATATGATACTCACAAAAAAGTGTGTGATCTATACGTTGGTATGTGTGTTTTTTGCAATGCTGATTCTGTTTGAAATGTTATTCGTTTCTAAAGGTATCTAGTTCTTTAAGAAATAAATTTAATTTAGAAATTTTATATTATTCAATTAGTTAAATTAATTAATTGTGTGCTTGTTTTGTTAGCTAACTTCAAATGTATTTGGTATTTTATACTGAAAATTTTCTATTTATGTGTGAGAATCAACGATAAAATTCACTATTAATTTTCTATTTATGCATACAGTGTATGAAAAAATAATATGATAATTGCGTCTAAAATAAAATATATATATATATATTTAAAGTCAATTAAAATATTAATTGATTCAATTAAATATTTGTTTAGAAACAAATTATATTCAAATCAAATCTTTAATTAGATATTTTAGGTTGATAATTTTTTCTGTGTACAAATGCGTTTTTAGAAAAAAAACAGTAATTTTTGGATTACAAATCGTAAGATTATACAAACGCAGCTTTCAGATACTTTATAAAAATGTTCATTTAATCAACACAAATAAAACAGATTCGTTGTAACTACCGAATGTTTTGGTTGAATCCGCCAATATTTTGTTTACGGTAATATAAATTCGGGTGATATAGAATTTCATATGAATTAATATATTTCAATTCTGTTAGGAACACATTTGATTGTGACTACCAAACAATTTGGTTGCTGCAACCAAACCATTCCGTTGGCAAGTATTACTGTAATCATGACAAAGCGGTGAATGAAAAAGTTTTATTAAAAAACTACATAAAGTATAAATTTTAATTTTAAGAAAATTCTGGTTAACTGTGTGAAGAAAAGTTTCATTAGTTTTCCGAGTAAAAAAATGACATATGGTCTTATGATTTTCATCCTTAAATTGTATGTGATATATATGTGATTAAATATTATGCATATCCATATATTATTATATGTTTCTTATATGGTAATACATATAACGATATATTTTTTATATATTTTTATATATTTTATCATAATAAGAAATATAAGAAATGTTTTCATAATGGGTAACTTTGGAAGATTTCCTGTTTAGAAGTTATAAATATATCATATAAGTGTTTGGAGTTGTTGGAAAGAAAATTAACTTTGGATTACTATATTTATAAAAATAATAGCATTTAGCACTTTTGGTAGAACAAAAACATGGTTAATACTATCATGAATGTAAAAATTTCGAGTTTTGTTAAATTGTAAATTTTACCTATTCAAAAAAATATTTATTAATACACATAATCCAATGATTTTTTGGTCTTAAATAGACTTTTAGGTTAATAATTTGAAATTTATGTCCGCATTTATCATTTGCTGTAAGAAATCCCACAATTCACAAAAAAAAAAAAAAAAATAAATAAAATTCCAAAAAATTGACTTTTTACAGTTTTTGCTGTCATATCTACATTTAAATCGGGGATTGGAAGAGATGGAGTATCTTCAACCGCTTCCGCTACCTAATTGCAGGCGTACACAATTTTTAACAATGGGTTAAAGTTGATGATTGCCTTAATAATGTGAAAGAAAATATTTATCTGGAGGTAAAAGACTGTTGGTGCGTTTTGGAGAAAATATTGCAAACATTTTTAAACTGCAATTTAGCTGCATTAGATTCGAGGCCATACTTGGGTGTGATCGCTAAACGATCATGACTTGGTATTGTTACGTTTGTAATGTAAGATGAGCACAGGTTTGATTCTTACAGCCGCAGGTTGTTGAAAAATTTATCATATAGAGACAATCTGACAATTATAAGACACAAATAATAATACAATTTAAACGGAAAATCACTAATGAGCCTGCCCATAAAAAGGCAGAAACTAGTCTAGTCTGATTTAAAAATTAATAGTGTTTATAATTTTTAGAGAAAAACGTTTATTCTTCTTCTTAGCCTCAACATTTCTAAATATTTTTAATTTTTGTTTTGTGCTACTTTAAACGAATGTAGTTTATGAGTGGAACACAAGATGTTGTATTTATTGTTTTTATTTAATGACGAATTTTTTTAGTTAAATAACCACTATTTTAAAAAAGCAGCTGGGCCCAATTTCGTCCTGCTATTTGCAGAAAACTGGACATAAATCTGACCAAATTTGAAACTTCATATTTTCAAATGGGAATAACTCGAGAACTATTAGAGATAGCCAGAGCATGTAAGCATGTCTTTTGTTCTGTACTAGCATATTACAAATATGTTAATTTTTTGAAAATTGGATTAGAAACCAAAAAATGGCAAGCACTCAAAATTTTATATGCAAAAAGTTTCCTATTTCACAGTAATCGCACCAATAATTGATAAAAATCGGCATAAGAAAAATAACGTATTTTAGATTTGTAATATTTTTCTTCATATAAAAAAATAATTTAATTGAAGATACCTTATACTTTGCCTTACTCTCTGTTATATTTCATAGAACACTTATTTTTTTTCGAATTTTACATTTTAAACACAAGTCTTACACACCAATTAGACATTAAAAAAGTCATATTAAAAATTTTAGACAACCTCAGATAGAATTGTCTATCAAATATATAAGTTTCATTCATATTGGCGAGTAAGCGTTGGGTGACTTCCCTTGTTTCTACAGAGTAGGTCCATTAGAAAAACTTGTACTTACATTATTCTAGAACCAGTACATAATATAAGGTGGCGCAAAAGTAATCCTCCTATCAGAGAATGCTATACATAATAAATACATAATAAAAAAAAAACATCGGAAGGTTATTTTTGCGCCACCTTATACTTGCATTTTTGATAGTAATTTAGACACAAATCCTGTTTACTTCCCGATTATATAAATCAGTATTTAGCTGGGCTATACTTCCCAGTTTTAAATAGCATTCTTAAATTTTATGTCTTTAATAAATATATTTCTTTTTTATGTTAAAAAACATAAATAAGTTGCTTACTTACGCTCCAGCTACGTTGGAATATAAATTTTCACTAGTATCCACTTCATGTTTTTCTACAAATTTGTCTGGTTATTACACCCCCGCTCTCTAAGCATCCTAAAGATGGGGTTTCGGTTTTTTTTTGGTTTTTTTTTTTAATTTTTTTCGACAATTGTTATATTTCACACCATATAATCATAATAACAACCGTTATACAATACAATACCATAATAATAATTATTACTTTTATGTTGTACATTTAAACAACACCAACAACTACAGCAACAAAATAAAAATAAGCAACACCAGAGTCTTAAAGGAATTTAATCAATCAAAAGTCTAAAACCAATTTTGAAAGAAAACATGAAACATTACCGCCCACAGCCCCATATGCCGTTTATTTGTATAAAAAGAAAATACACACAGAGAACAGATTAGTTGTGAGAACCCAATTTGGCGCCAACCGAATTTAGATAATTACACTTACATTATTCGGTTACTACTTTCTACATGTGCAGTTATGTCTAGGTACAGTGAAATAACTCCCAAATGAAATAAGTCCCAATGAAATAACTCCCAATGAAATAAGTCCCATCAAAAATGAAATAACACCCAATGTAAAAAAATGAAATATCTCCCAATGAGAAAAATGAAATAAGTCCCAATTTTTGGGAGTTATTTCAAAATTTAAAAATAAATCCCAAAAAAAATGAATTAACTCCCAATGAAATAAGTCCCAACAAAAATGAATTAACTCCCAATTTTCGTTTGTTTTGTTTTTCTGTTAGAGAACACTTTTTATTTCATAAGTATATGTAAGCATAGGTGGAGTGCAATAATGCCTTACGAAATAAGGCCTTTAAGGCTTTATTTCACTTTCAATTGAGAAATAAGGCCTTTATTTGCAAAAAGGCTTTATTGCACTTTGAAAGTGAAATAAAGCCGTAAAGGCCTTATTTCACTTAATTTTTTTTTTAAATGAAGCAATTAAATTTCTTTTTCTTATTCTTCTTATATTTTATTGAACAATTATAAAAAAATTTCATATTAACAAAAATTAATAGAACATTAATAATTCAACAAAAAATTTAACTGCAACAATATTGAAAATCTTTGCTTTATAAAGTTTTTCTGCGTGGCGGCCTGCGGCCGCTCTTAGGGGTTTTCTCCTCCATGGGACGCGGCAGGTGGCTTCGCTGAATAAAGTTTCCCTGCGCGCGTCACACTAGGGAAGATAATGAGACGGGCGCAGGAAAACTGTATTCAGCGAAGCCACCTGCCGCGTCCTATGGAGGAGAAAACCCCTAAGATCGGCCGCAGGCCGCCACGCAGAAAAACTGAACAGTGTAACAAAAGAATCAAAAAATACAAAATAAAGGCTTTATTGCACCATTGGCCAATCGTAAAATTGTGTTTGCAATTAAAATGAAATAAGTCCCAACTGCGATGAAATAAGTGCCAATGGTAACTCCCAAATGAAATAACTCCCAACAAAAAAACTGTTGGGACTTATTTCATTTGGGAGTTATTTCATAATGAATTAACTCCCAACAAAAATTATGAAATAAGTCCCAACGCATTGGGACTTATTTCATAATGAAATAAGTCCCAATTTACATGGAAAATTTTTTGGGACTTATTTCATTTTTCCATTGGGACTTATTTCATTTGGGAGTTATTTCACTGTACCTTATGTCTACCATATTAGAAAAGCATATTTTTATATACATAATTACTTTCGAGTTAAATAAAACAATGTTTCCAATATTATTCTGTTTTATTAAGCTTTTGTGTTTAAAATAAACCATAAGGTCATGTCATGATTAAGGTAAAAAATAAAAAAAAAAAAATAATTATAAAAATTTCGAACTTCCTTTTTAAATCTTCAAATCTTGAAAAAAAATCAAGCTCCTGTATATTTTGTGGGAAAAATCGTAGGTTCTCATACTTTGCTCTAAGCTTCGTACTGAGATTAATGATTCCAGATTCCTTCAAATATGTTCGAGCTCTAAATTTAACTTCCTCTTGCAGACGATATTCATATACTAAACATAGAAGACGAACATTTTTGTTAGAAAACTGTAGTAATATTATTTTTTTTTAATTGTACTAACCTGAATAATAACTTTCTTCCAAGTTCTTGATTTTTTCAGCCATTTTCAGTGTTCATTAAGTTGCCTGTATTTAATTTTGTTTTTTAATAAAAAAAAATCAAATTTTTTTGATATTTTGTTAAGAAGTATATATTGAAAATCTTTTGAAACTACCTTATGGGGAATGGGACCGGTTCTGCGTGTGCCACAGGATCGGTTCCTTCGTGCCAGAGACCAGTCCTCTGCTAAACCCTACCCTATATTTTGGCTTGTCATAGTAGGGGGTCGTTTGTCCTGCTTTAAACCACACAGTGGCATGCCACAGGACTAACCAAATATGGGCATTAGGGTGATAACTTTTTTTGGACAACATTCTCCCCAGGGGTTTTCTAATGGCAAATATTGTATTAATGATAAAAAAAACTATTTCAGTTCAATTTGGTAAAAAAAAACCTTGCGCACCGACAGCGATTTCTAAAATGCCTTTAATATATTTATTTTAAATTTTTTTTAATAACAATTTTTTTTAAATATGTATATGTAAGTAAGCAAATTTGGAAGAAAACTATTCCATTGACTCGAAAACGGACTTTACTATTGATATCAGCATGCCTTAATTATATAGATGTGATGGTCAGACGTTGAGGCATCAAAAAAAGTTTTTTTTTAACTTTGTTTGATTCAAAACTTTAACGCGTTTGGTGCGGAACCTTTTTTAACGATAGCGAAAAACTAAAAACGCAGTTCTTAATATTTGTCCATGCCCTACACGATTTTGTCTGGGGAGATTTGATATTTGCAAAAAATGCAAAAAGTTATCACCCTAATGGACATACAACAAGACTGTCGCAAAAGGAACATGTCGTATAAAATAAACGAAAACTAAACAGCTTTCAATGGGTAAAACTCAGGTCAACTGGCTTTTACTTTTAATAAGCATGCTGGTTAAGTGGTATGCCCTCCCTTTACCAGTCACAGGATTGGTAAGTTTAGGACAATTGACACTGCTTATCCCACTTCAGTATTAAATTATACCAGTCCTGTGCTAAGCCCTTCTTTAACCAGTCACTTTTATGACAATTGACTCCTCATTCCCCATAGGGTACACATTATTAGTTCGAAGTATTAATTTTTATATTTTATTACGATCATTGCCTCAATTATTTTTTTAATTCAGTATTGGTTGATTTTAACAAATATTTATGAATTGCATTGTAAACATATTTTAACGGGTAAGGCTGCCACAGGTCAGTCTTCATAAAATTTACCACCAATGCGTCAAATGAGCGTTTTTTACTTAGAAATTTATATATTCCGATAGAAAACTAAATTTGGTAAATATTTTACAAAGAAATTTTTCGTGTGCCGTCCACGGTTTGGAAGCGAGAAAGCTTCAAAATCAAAATTTCGTAAAATTTCAAAAAATAATTATTTTTGAAAAAAAACAATGTTTTCAAAAATGTAAAAAAATCAATTTAAGTTGACTAAAAACTCATTATAATAAAATATAAGAACGATTGAAGTTTTATCTTTAATGACAAGTCCTTACTTTGGTCCAAGGAGTCACAGGATTCTAAAGGCCATCACCTTAACTTAAAAACTAATAGACGGATTTTTATGAAATTTGGCAGAAGGAAGACATTAAGTATTAATATCATAGCGTTGAAGTTTGAACAATATAAATTGAAGTTTCGATAGTTTTTCGCCTAATTTCGCTTTTTCCAAAAAGCGAAAATCGTGATATCTTCTTAAATAGGAGCAAAAAAAATAGTTCTTTGAATGTGGTTATATCTTGGTAAGAGAAATAATTTTTGTACAAAACTTCTCTTTTTTATGTTTTAGTTTTCAAAATGCACCCTAAAATATTTTGGCTCATATCGCCTAAATAAGGCAACGATAAACAATTTTGTTAAAGAACTTATTGCTTGTTTTTCGAGTGGAGCACATAGTATGGATTTCGTTGCAAAACATCTTTTGCCAGTTAGAGAGTTAATTAAAAAACATTTTGTACTCGGAATAAAATTTCTTGCTAAGCATGTGAATTTTTATATATTTCGATCGATTTACATCTAATTTAGTTTATGTGTATATTTTATTTATAGTTTTTATGGATTACCGAGACTATAATTAACATTTTCAACATTATATTAGATAAAATTGAAGACTGAGAATTGAATGATAAATTTTTAATTTTTCTTTATGAACGTATCTGACTACCCGTTTTTTTTTACATAAATATTGTATTTTTGAAGAAAACCAAATAAACACTTTTAAAAACTTATACAAATAAAGTTTTTTATTTGCATAGTTATATTGATGTCCCCAAATTGGGACAATGGGTTGATATGTATAGCAATTGTTGATACATATCGCACACCTAGTTCAAAAATGACTCAACTCAACATTTTTAATTTTTCATAAAATACACTGATATTCTCTTTTATAGATAAACAAATGTATTATGCATAGTTTAAGCATATAAACCCGAAAAATTAAAATTTTGAGTTGAGTCACTTTTAAACTATATGTGTGATATGTAAATCACAAAATTTTTAAATGTTGCTTTAACTATAAAAAGCTACATTAAAAAATTTATAAAATTGCATAGAAATACTTTTGCTATTGGGTGAAAATTATGATGTGACAATATAAGAAGTTATATGAATACAACCTAATCCTAGTAAATAGCACTGACTCTAATGGAACAGCAATATTGCAGTTGTGATCATATTGGTAATTAAATAACAAAGAAAGATGTATAAAAACGTAAAATAATTACAATATTGAGATCTTTTAATAACAAATATAGTATTAAAGATGAAAAACTCATAAAATCATGTAAAAAATATAGAAGAGGACTATGAAAGCGATAATGTAAGCACACATCACATCACTATGATATTTTAAATTATCCTTAAAATATCATTTATTCGCTTTGTATTTAAGTTTTTAATAGGAACATTACACTTTCAATGCAACAAAATCTATAAAAACACTTTTCATTACAAAATTTTGATTGAACATATCACTTCTGCCCATTGTACACATTTGGGGACAACATATGTACACATTTGGGGACAACATATTTCAGCAAAAGGACATCGTACAGTGCGATATATCAAAAAATTTGTGGAAATAATTCGGCCATTTGTTAACTTGTGGTCCGATTGCAACGAAATTTGGAACATGCATAAAAGACAAAAATGGAGTTTAAGTTTTGATTTTGAACCTTCCAGACCCTTTGGGGGCGGCAAAATGGCTGCCCAAATTTGGGTACTTTTTTCATAAAAAATTTTGAGTGTTTGCCATTTTTTGTTTCTCATCCGATTTTCAAAAAAGTAACATTTTAGTAATCTCCTTGTAAAGATGAACAAAAAACATACTAACATGTGTGGGTTACCTCCAATAGTTTCCGAGATATTCCGATTTGAAAATGTGAAATTCCAAATTTTGTCCGACTCAGGTCCAAAGTTTTTCGAATATCGGGAGAAAATTGGGACCAATTTTCGTTTTAAAATAACGGTTATTTGGCCAATAAAATTCTTGATTGAATAAAAAAAAAAACTAGTTCAACATCTTGTTTCAGTCAAAAATTACATTAGTTTAAATTAGAAATTAAAAAAAAAAGTAAATTTTGGCGATATTTTCCCCAAAAAGCACCAAACTTCTTATCGCTCTAGACAAATATTTTTCTTCTGAACATATAAAGTATGTATACTTTTCTGGAAGATCTTTTTATATAAATGCGAGTTGTGGTAAAAAAAATTTTGATTTGTAAATACTTTTCCCCCCATCCGCTTCCAAAGTTGCCGTATTTTTGAGGTAAATATCAACTTTAACTCACAGTTAAAATTTGTGCACGCCTCCAATTGGGTAGTGGAAACCGGTTTTAGATACTCCAACAGATACCTAATGTAGTGTGTAAGCCATTTCCAATCTCCGCTTTAAATGACGACATGGCAGCAAAAAACGGAAAAAATCCCATTTTTGGAATTTTTTTTTTTATTTGTAGGAATTGTGGGATTGTTTTCAGAAAATCATAATTTCTGAATTTTGTTTCGATTTGTTGACCTTAAAGTCTAGTTAAATCCAAAAAATCATTGGATTATGTCTATCAATACATATTTTATTGAATAGTGAAAATTTTCATTTAAGCAAAAACTGAAATTTTTACCTTCATATTTGGATTACCCAAGTTTTTGTTTTACCAAGATGGCTAAATTCAACCTTTTTTAAAAAAATCGCAATCTACAGGTAATTTTCTTTTCAGCGATACCAAACAGTGGTATGTTATGTTCATAACTCCTAAACAGAAAATCTTCAAAAGTTAGCCCTTATTCATATATTTCTTCTAATGTGTCCTCGTATTCACATATTACATAATTGGGTCAGGTAAAAAGGGTCTGGAAGGTTCAAAATCAAAACTTAAACTCCATTTTATGTCTTTTATGTATATTCCAAATTTCATTGCAATCGGACCACAAGTTAACAAATGGCCGAATTATTTCCACAAATTTTGTGATTTATCCCACTGTGCATCGATGGATATTTTAAATATTTTTCTTCATCTTGTATTCTAATTTAACGTAATTTATTCAATAAACTAGTTTAGATCAGTTTTTCAATGCCAGATTTTATTTGGGCGTAAAAGGGATAAAGGGTTAAAGTTAATGCTATTTTGTAAAACAAATCTAATGAAAAATGCAAAAAAGCCAACCGAAATTTAACCTTAATATCATTTCCTTATATTTCCATTAAAATTTGAGATAGGAAGTATTGTAATTTTAAGAGATTAATACAAGGAGTAGAACCAATGGAAACAATGTCAGGTGCCGAATTACGGCAATCATGATCGTAATTGTTCGATCGAAATTAATTTTATATTTCCGAAAATTAAACATTTTAACCAGAGTTCGAATTTAAACACTATCAAACGTTTTTCTATCGTTCTGTTTTGCTGAAACTCAACACAATCATTTTGTTGTGCACAGTAAACATAAACAGAACATTTCTTTATTTTCATTTTGATGTCTAAACAGAACACAAACACTTTCACAAACCAGTTTTCGATGAGAGACCGAACTAAACGATTTTGTTCTGTTTGACCAATATTTCAAACAGTTTGATTTGTTGTGTTTATGGAATGGAACAAAACTATTCGTAAACCGTTCTTAGTGTTTATGTCATAATACAAGTGAAAAAATTTTCCTTTAATTTTATGAATAATTGCATTAGTTTAATAAAAAGTTTCAAAGGTGGAGTTCCAGTGAAATTTTTATAAAACTAATGCAAAAAAACATTGATAACATGCAGAAAAATAATTTCTTTACGTTAAAAACGCGTTTTAATGTTTAAGTTGAATGAACACTAAAAAATAACCACTACGAAATAATAATGTTTGACGAAAGAAACATTTTCGTTTTGTTCCGTTTGTTATATTACAAAAAACGATTTCAGCACTTGTGTTGTGTTTATAAATACGAACGAAACAATAGAGATCGTTGTATTGGTTTTTTTGATAGCAACGTTATGTTAGTGTTACATACATTTTCGAACTCTGATTTTAACAAAACTTTTTTGATCAGGAATGTTGTAGTTCGGTACTTGATTAGAAATAAATGTAAAACATTGTGTTTTCAGTATTAGTATTTTTGTAATTGCTCATTGAAAAAATAGTTTTCGAACGTTTTCACTCGATCACGAATGCCGTAGTTCGGTCCCAGGAAAAGAAAACAAAAAATTACCAGAGCTAAGACCTGGTATGATGTGTAATATTGTTCATCTGCAAGTGTCTCATTGTTCAGTGGAAAAATATTTATTAAATTTAATTTTCACAAAGAATTCATTCTATTAAATTCCTACTATAATCCAATAAAAAAAAGAAAACATTAACCATACGATCTTTTACTTTCTTTTTTTTTAACGTGTTTATTGCGGCAGAATATCCTTGTGTCTGCCAAAATATATTACGTCTGCCTATATTGGTATGAGTGTTTTTGTGTGAATTTTGTGTCTATGCCTGTGTTTGTGTGTGAATAAGGTTTTGTATGGTCATGTGTTAATGCTTAATAAAATAATTTTATATTTTCGTTTATTGTCTTGTAAATGTAATTAAATTTGATCATTTTAAGCATAAAAATTTCCATAAATTTTTTCGTTGAAAAAAAAAAACTTACTTACAAAATAACAATAAAATTTCAACAGCACTCAATTAAGTTAATTTATTAGAATTTTGTGTATGTGCGCACAAAGCAAAATGCGTTAGAAGGTTAGAATAGAAGTTTCAAGATATTTTTTGCAAAAGTTTTTGGTAAAAATTATATAATAGTTATAAGTTATTGAGATATAAACTTGTTGACGTGCACTCACAATATTTCGTCGTTAAAAACAAATGAATAAGTTCTTTAAAACTACTAAACATATTGCCAGGTAGAAATTAGAGATGGTAAAAAAAAACAAAGCGTTGTCGATGCTTTTGTTTTTGATGATACAAAAAATAAGCTTTTTTAAAGTGTTGGTTGCCAATGGTATGCAAAAAAGAATTACAAAAGCATTATTGTGCATCGCTTTCTGAACGCTCGGAAAAAGTAATTTTATAGTACTTTCAATACAAAATTTACAAACGGTTTTGAAATAATCACACTGTAAAAAAAATACTTGAAGTGTTTTTCTAACGTTTGCAAAACTCACTTTACCAGTACTTCTTTTACAAAATATATATCTGATTATTTAAAAAAACACTGTCAAAACATTGATCTTCAAAGCACTTTTTTTCAATATTGTCTGCATTAATAAAAAATGAGTGGATAACATTATATCTATAGAAATACGGTAGTAATCTCAGCCCCAAATATTACAAAGTTTCGGTAAATTGAACATGAGAAGCAAAATAAGCATTTTTTCTGTGTAAAGTAATGAATAAAATAATTTTGGTGTTTTTGCATGCAAATTAAAATTTATTTTTCATAATTATAAAATAAATTTTAATTCAAATTTGATAAAATATTATTTATGAAAAAATGTATATCTGTAAAATTATTAAAAAATAAACTTATCTCACACATGTATTTAAAATGATTGCAAAGTTCACTTTTTGCTGTTGTTCTAACACTTTGACAACTTTAAAATTATAAATTCGTATGTTCCTACAACGTTTTCAGACCATGGATACAAAAACATTAAAAATTGTTTTTCAAATGGTAAAATATGGTTATCATTGGGGTCGTTGTCATAACGCTCTTAATTTGTAACCACGAATGTTATACGAACGCATTTTCACGGTTAAAAAAGCACTTCAGGGTTTGTTTTAGCAACGCTTTGTGAACGGCATAAAATACTATCCTCACACCGTAAAACATGCTTATCATTTGGGTCGTTTTCAGAACACCCCTGCGGGAAATGAAGGGCCGATTGAACCAAAGTTACGATTTTGTGATATGTGATTGGGCGGCACGTCACAAACTGATGAAACCGAAATTGTGGTGTACCAAAAAGTGTTAATTTGTGTGAAATGACCAATCACATGACTATAGTAATGGTGACAAAACATTGACAAGTTGGTACCAGGTATATGTGTCATGTAACTGGAGAAAAAGTAGCATAACAGCATAGTGTACTAAATCCACTAGAGCAGTTGCAGTTGAAGTTGTGGTGCCAAAGGATTCAGTCCCTTGACTGCTGCAAATAAAATAAACTTATTATAAAATTGAATTTTTTTTTGTGCGTTTTTGTGAACAGGTGCTAAGACACACAGTTTTGGTGAAATTCAGTGACTGGTTCAGGACGGGCAATTTAGCAGCCCGCATATAATATGACACACGGTGAATAAAAAGTAACATGTTATTTGCTAATTACTTTTCGCATACCCGGCGACATGTACTCCTTAGACCAGTGCAGTGGTAAATCACAAAACTATTCCATTCAAACTACGCCTGTAACAGCAGCCATCAAAAATTGGTCTCCAGATCTCCGATACGTACACCAACACTAGTCACGCGATAATAATTTTCCCACTGGTCCTGTTGTATATCACATAAATTCTAAAATGATCCTATTTTAACACTGCCTACTTCTAACTTGTCCCGTTGCTTATTCATTTCAGTTGGTACGGTGATAGGTAACCTTCGTCAAGTTATTCGCCATGTCACAAAGTGCTCCAATTGTATCAATAGCCAGGACATGTTCATACACACAAAGTTCTAGTCACGTGACCATACCAGTGACTGGTCTATTTCCCTCAGGGACTTTACACTTGTAATTCGGAATGTTCTGAAAATGCTTGTACCACCTTACAAAATATTTAAACGATCGTATTTTTCTACCAGGCTAGTTAAAACCCGGCAGAATCACTTTTCTTTTTTTATCAAATGTATTTTTGATTTTGTTTAACTATTAAAAAATTAACTCAAAATAAGTAAAAAATAAAATATTTTATTTATTTTTACTATGAAAAATAAAAAAAAAAAAATTATAAAAAAACACCCAAATCACTAAAAATAAAAGTTTTTATTTTATTTTCACTATCAAAAATTAACTCCATTAAAAACAACAATTTATCTTTTTCTTTACTCATTCACTTTTTGATTCAAATAAATAATTTTTTGTGAAAAGAAAATTTTAAATGAAAATAGTAACTGGTAAAGACAAACATTATTTATGTGTAGTTTGTTTTTTTAATAAATGGTAAAATAAGTTTAAAAAAATACTTCTTTGTAGTTTAAATGTATATTCCTTAAAAACTACAGTTTACTGATTACTTTGTAAATAAACTACAAACAATTACTTTTAAAATATTGTGAGTGTATGAATATTACAATTACAACAATATTTATCATACGCTCCCAAGTGCATAGCAATTTACTTTAAATTAAAAATAAATATTTTAAAATTTCATAATGGATCTTATACAAGCAATTTAAAGCAAATTAAAAAAATTTAAATTACAGGTTTTGCTTGGATTTAATTAAAATAACACCAATTTATAGATTTCACTGCATTTATCACATTTTAAAATATATATTATACCGCCAAAAAATATAAAGATGCACTCTTAAATACAATTTGTCATAATTATGACTTAAAACGAAAACCTCGATTATTTTGGAAAAGACGAATTTTTTCTGTTTTTATGATATTTAATTCGGTTTTAGGTTACTAATTTGCAGGAAAGCATATTAAAGACTTTCACATTAAAAAATTTTTTAAGGAGGTTTTTGAGGTAACGAAACTTTGGTTTGCTCCATAAAATTTAGTTTTAGTTTATTTATTTCCATTCCAGTACAACAAGAATTATGCCGATTGACAATACGAAATTTGCATTTGGGGGAAACTTTACCTCCCCCTAAAATGGAACCCAGATGTAAACTTTCAAAACGCCGATACACGTGTCTTTTTTTGTTGTCTCTTCTATCAAAATTTATAGGTCGGACCTTGTAATTTTGGAAAAAATTTGATTTTGTTGAACAGTGTAATTGAAGAGCCTTTTTTAAAAACTAGTTAACCCACATATATTCATTTATATATTTTCGCTATTTTCTATACATCCATTGATTAATACTTGATAGAAGACTTGCGTAAACACTTATTACAAGTACCTAGAGTATAGAAGTCCTGCAAAAGCCTTATTTTGTGCATTTTTTCAACCTTTAAAGAGCGAAAACAAACTTGCAATAAAATTGAGCTTATTAAGTTTTTGCAATGAAAAAGAAAAATTCGATCACTTTTTTATAAGGTAGAAATTCACAAAAAAAATCATTGACTTTTAAATATAATTATCAGAGAAGACAAAAAAAAAAACAATATTCAATGTATGTAACGCTAAAGAAAATTATAGCAAAGTTTAAGTAAAAACTTAGAAAAGCTACACTTTTAAAAAAAAGTTCAAAGTTAGTTGAGTAAATAATATTTTATAAGAAAAAAAAAAAGAAAAAACATTTGAAGTCAGAAAATCTTAAAACAATTAAAAGCCAAAAAGTTAAAAGCTTTTTTCACAAAAGATCCGAGTCGGATTTGGCTGAAAAAATCGATAATATGCAATATTTATCTCATGAAATTAACTTTTTTTCTATGAAAATTTTTTGTCTTCAATCTAATAAGATCGTTAAAAAAAATCAAGTCTCGACTTAAATTTTATAGAATGTATGAAAAAAATTTTATAAATTTTTAAAATTTTCTTAAAATGACATTACACCTGGTGACTAATAATCAAACTAAAAACTACAACGTAAAACAACAACTTTCTACGTTGCATCAATCGAACGCTAGAGATGAGTTCATCTTCTGAAGATACTTAAGCGATCGGTTCAGTTGTTTAAGAAATAATTTGAAAATAAATTGACGCTATAACGTGTACAAGTCATAATTAAATCAAGTCTAATTTTCCAATTAATTGATTTATATTTAATTTTTTTTTTTACTATGTGGAATGTGAAATAAAATTTTAGAGCGGAGTTCCAAAGAATTTTCCATTGATTCTTTAGGTGAAGACTTTTCAGCCTGAAATTTTGCATGTCCTAGTTTTTAACTATGGGTTACCTGCCCTGTCCAACGTTTCTCTCAATTAAAAACTTTGAATAACTTTCATATAAGAAGCATCTAAAGTCAGTTTCAACAAATGGAGAAACTTTTAGAAATTACTCATATGTATTACAGAGTTGTAAAAATATTTTTGCTTCTTCATACGTTTTGCTACTTCATCAAAATATTTTAAAATATCTTTGCAAAATTATTTCCGATTTCATTGAAGACAGAGCCTTTAAGGTTGCCATTAATAATGAAACATAATCTTCAAAAACTATTTCAACACGGTTGCCACAGGGATCAGCTTCATCACCATTGCTCTACTCGATATATACGTCAGATTTTAAAGTCCCCAAATATATGAAAATTGCTTATTACGCAAATGATACTGCATTAATATCCTCAAGCAAACTTACCAGTGCACTTCTCAAAAAAAATGAAAATGGGACTTCTAAACTGCAATAAATATTTTCAAAAGTGGAAAATCAAGATTAATCCAAACAAAACTCAAGCAATAATTTTTCCCTTCAACAAATCTCCCAAAATACTTCCAAGTCGTCAACTATCAATTGGAAATTATACCATAAAACAAACATAGATATAGACAAAAAACTCACATTTAAGCAACATATTAGCGAAGTGTGCCAAAAAGCAATAAAATCTTTTAGAGCTCTATGGCCATTATTTAACAGACGTTCATATCTGAACAAAAATCTACTTTTCGAAAGTGTCATTATTGTCACATTTGGAGTACTGCTGCTAACTGTCACCTTAAACGTTTGCAAGTTGTTCAAAATAAATGTCTGAAAGTAATAAATAATAAACACTGGAGATACCCAACACACCTCATTCATGAAGAAACTGGTTACAAAAAACATAAACATTTCCTAATAAAACTTGAAATATTTTTTTAAAACCATATAAACGGTTTTTCCCATTTTGCCTTTAAAAACCTCAAATGAAATAAAATAATGTTAGAAAGTGTTTTGCAACCGTCAGATAATGACAATCGTAATTAATTTTTATATTAATTACTGTAGAATAATGTTAATATCTTTTGATCCATTGCACAGTGAGGTGGGCCTAGTACATATTGCGGCATCAACTAAACCGCTAAGTTTTTATACAAGTTATGCACATGGTTGAAAAGAGGATTACTTGTAGATATCAGAAACGAGAAAAAACATATTTGCGTAGTGCAAATATTTTTCGCAAATCGCAAAAAACCGAGTTCGCATACTCAACCGTTAAGTTTTTTAATAAGTTCTGCACATGGTTGAAAAGAGAATCACTTATAGATATCAGAACCGTGGAAAAATGTATTTGCGTAGTGCAAAATTTTTTCGCAAATCGCAAAAAACCAAATTCGCATACTTAACCGCTATGTTTTTATATAAGTTTTGGACATGGTTGAAAAGAGAATCACTTGTAGATATCAGAAACGTGAAAAAAAATATTTGCGTAGTGCAAATATTTTCTCAAATCACGAAAAACCAAATTTGCATACTCAAGTACTTAGTTTTATTTTTAAGATATTCACATCGTTCAAAAGAGTATCACTTTTAGATATAAGAGACGCGAAAAATATATTTGGGCAGTAAGCTCATAATTTCGAAAAAAAGTTCTTGCCGTGTTCCCATCGTTATAATTTCCAGCGCCAGGCTTTGGCTGGTCAATTAAAAGACCCAAAGATTTTTTAAATTCATCCTGTATCCGTTGTTTGCTTTGGTTTGCAATTGCTTTGTCTTCACCCCTAGCTTGCCACTTTTTTATTGGAATTTTATATGCGAAATGCAAAGGCATTCAAAACTTTTCAGCCAAGCATATAGTGAAGACAATCCTAATTCCAAGTTTTTTACTGGAGTTTTTAACATTTTTTGAATGTCATTAAAATCTTTTGAAGAGCTATTACACATAAAACATGTTTTTGTACAACGAGTATCTGTGATACTATTGCAAGATTTTACATCTATCATAGTAAGTAACAATTCGTATTTGATATTATAGTGTTTGTTCCCCAAAGAAATAATTAATGGCTGTAAATTATTTATATCTGTATCTATTTGCTCTTTTTCAAGTGTGATGCTCTCCTTAGTTTCCTTAATATACTCAATTTTTAGTGGCCGACAGTATCGAGTTGCAGATGGCGTTGGATTTTACCAAACAATTTTGTCGTTCTGACAGAGCTGAAGAGGTACAATTGTTGTAATCAGTGCATGTGAATCACTGCAATTATTGCCCAAAAACGCCTGTTTGTACTGATGATGGCCTGTAGTACCATCAAAACCCCATTTAACATAAAGAATTAGCTCTTTATTTTCGTATGGTGATATTATATTTTCAGCAAAAGATTCTACTAGTCGAGATGCTGTGTGGTCTAGTAAATTTTGTAAGGGCACTGAAGCACAAGTCTCATTAATAGAAATATTTTTAGGGTAACACATGTTTTTGGATTGTTGAACAATTTTATAGGACGGAAAAGTTTGAGGGGCTTTTGATCTGATAACCTCATATTGGCATCGGGTTAACTTGCCGTCTACAATAACGCCTAAGGCATCATCAGGAGATATCATTTTTGGTTCATTTTCTAGTAAGTTTTGATATTTTGTAGCCATTTCTGGATTTTCAATGATATTTTTCAAAACAGTTGCAGCTGATCTATTTCCACTTGCTCGCAATTTAACTTCTAATGCATATGCTAACATGGAAATAGAGTTTTCTCTTAAATCTTCTGTTTTTAATCTTTTGGTTCGTTCAGAACTTGATTCAAATTCCTCTACTGGACGACCAATTTTTTTTGGAGTACTTTTATGGAAATGAAATGATGTGTTCAACCACTCATGATTTTAGCAAGAAAAATACTCTCGATACGATTACATTTATCATAATTCAATTTGTACTTACGATAAAATGATGAAAATAACTTTTTAAACTGAGCATCATCATCTTGGCAATTTAAAATTGTTTGAATATGATTTTTTAAATAATTTATTCTCTTTTGAACCGTTTTTAATTGCGAGCTCATCATAATGTTATGTAGCTCCAGACCAGTAAAAATAAACGATCTACGATCTATATCACAAATTAATTAATTAACCACTAAATAATAAGAAGCTTTAAATTTACCTGACAAGGCCATTTCGTTACTAATGTTTGCTAAACCGCGGTTAATCGTGCTGATTATTTTAAGAACAATAAAAGTTTTTGATAATAAATTGTAATTTATAAAAACATAAATTACATTGACAGAATGATCAAAGGAAATATTGATAGGCATTCATTTTTACTAAAGCTCAATATAATCACTACTATAAGGTTAAAAATAAAGCTAAGGGGTCTATGATTTTTCGAAAGTCGAGCTTTTTAAAAAAAAATTATATTTTTTCACTTTCGTAGAAAATTCGTTAAACCTTCTTACGGGAACAGATCTTACAAAATATTTTTTCTGGTAAGGATAGAGTATAAAATATAGAAAATTTTACCGAAAACAAAATTCGAAATTCTGACGCAGAAGTTCGAAAATTTTTCGATGTTATTAAAAAAATCGCGAAATTTTTCGCGTGGTACATTGCAAATCAAAATTCAGTATAAATTTAACAAATTATTATTATTATCCATGCAAAATTTTAGACAGATCGGGTCATTAGATCGGCAGAAAAATAAAAATATCTAACACAACTCAAAAAAAGTAAATTGGCAATATCTTTTGGAAAAATCAGAAATTTTACAAAAAAATATTCGAGCAAAGTTGAAAATCGAACAAGTTTGTTCTACAGAGCACGCCACAGCACGGCGGGCATATTAAATTCGTAATCTAGATAGTATTAGCTTTCAAATGCATACGGTTTTAGGGTCTCCCTATCCTGCGTTCAAAATATAGGGCTATTGAAACATTAAGTTTCTCTTAATTTTTATTAAAAAACTAATCTCGTCTATGTGCTACCAGCATCTTTTTTTACAAATGTATTAACATAAAAAATTAATGATTTTGTATTACTACTAATGATTTATTACTTAAAGGTAGTGACCTAAGTGGTTAAACACGCACAACACTGGCTTATGTTAGTACCTCTTTTTAATATGAAACATTTTTGGAAACAAAACTTTGACTTTGGCAGCTTGCCATCGTACCAATAATTGGAATATCTCAAAAAACTAAACGGAACTAGTTTCGGCAAGGTCTTATCTATTAGATTTGCCAATTAGTTTGAAAAAATTCGAAGATTTAAAATCGGCCTTTTTGCCGGAGATCCCCTTAGGCTGCCCCAACGTGCATTGTATTATTTGTTGTAATATCTATTTGTAAAGTTAAGATCTCATTTGTAAATATTTAGTAAGTAAAGTAAAAAATGTAAATAAAGGAAGAACATAAAATTCAAAATATTTTAAATTTTATACAAATTTTACAAATTTTAGTTGGAATCAGTAAAATTAAATTTAAAAGTTCATAAAATTATCTTCATATCTTTCATTAAACATCAATTTCTCCTTTCCACCTTAAGACAAAAAAAAAAAAACAAACCTGCATAAATAATCTCTAATTTCTTTTAATAGCCCCCTAAAAAAAGCAGCAGCAAGGCAATTGAAACAAGATGTTAAAACTGAATCATAATAAAAGCCCAAAATAAATCATAAATTGTAATTAGTTAGGAGTGGTAGCAAACCGCAGTTTATTCTATAGTATATTAAGACAAACGCTTAGACTTATATACACTCACTCTTCAAAAGATTTTATATTGAAACCGCTATTATGTTGGTAAATGATGTCGAAATTCGTTTAACATAGAAAATGCCAATAATTCATTTGTATGCAATTTGAAAGTATAATAAAATGCATTTGTTAAATAGTAATTTGCAAGTCCTTAACTTCTAATATACCAACAACGAAAGCCACTACTAAACAGCAACCAAAACAACAACAACAGCAACACTAAAGAAAAACATGGTAACAACAAAATTACCATTTTTCTTTTGGCTCGACAGTAACTATAAAACTGCCAACAGCAGTAAAAACAATAACGTCTCTGAAATACTAAAACAGTGGTTTGAAGAAGTTTCGAAATTCATAATTAAGTTCCTAGATTGGCTATGCTAAAACCAACAAATATTGAGTGCTGTCTAATAGAAAAAAAAATATGCCTATGGGTTGCAATATGCGCAATTGGTTGTCTCGTTAGCTTTCCAAGCCTGAAGCGTTTCATTTGGAAAAGGTTCCTTAGAATTAGAGGCTTTTTATTAACAAAAAAAAAAAAAAAAAAATACATTTGAATTTATTCCTCAGTATCTGAGTAGTGAGAAGTGCTAGGAAACGGAGGCTTCCCTAGAGTCTTTGCTATTTGCTAAATAGCCCAGAAACTAAGGTTTTTTTCTGCAGAAACAATTTCTTAAAGTCTTGCCTTTTTTTCTTTAGGTTTTACATTTACGTATAAAAATTCCTAAAACCAACTTTTATATAATAAATCATTATAAACAAAACGCAAATAAGTTAATTTTTTTTTAATAAAAAACACATTATTTTTTAACATATCGGTGGTATTATTACGCATTTTTGTGAATTGTTAAGTATTTAGAAAAGCATTTTTTACCATTTTGTGTGTACATTTACACATAATTATACATATAAATTTTATAATTTCATTTAAATTTTTACGCATTTAAAATGTAATATTACACATTTTGTGTGCACTTCCTTAAAAATATTTTTTTTTGCTTTTACACACACAGAGTAAATTTACCCAACTTATAGTAGGAGTACAGTTGCCTACCATAAGTTGGGCTTATTTCAACAGAAATTATGTTTTATTTGATTCTTTTTCGACTCAAAATAACAAAAATTTTATCAAAGGATTACGGAACATTGGGGATTTTTTTGAATTTTATTCATCGTCTTCTTAGACAGTGTGCAATTAATACTATAATAAATATGCACATATTTTTAATTGTTTGACACAGGCGTGGTAGAGAAGATTAAGCATACTTTTCTAAAAATCATAACTACATTGTAAATTTTTATTGAATTAGACTGCGCAGTTTCTGGTAACAGAACCTTCATCAGTAATCCTTTTGACAATACTGTAATTATTTGTTATGGTTTTTATTGTTTGATTGCATCTATATGAAATTTTTATTTATTAAATGCAATCCTGACCGTGGCTTGAACCTGCTTTCATTTGCCACATGCACTTCGCACTACACTTTAGAAAGGCGTTTTATCCGCTTGAGCTAAAGTCAGGTCGATTTTTGCTGTGGCTTAAAACCAGTTTTCAATTATACGGGGTCGATTTTAACATTTAATTGTAATTGCAGAAGATAGCTAAGACAAACACCACAACAATTCACAATTGTTAGAAAATCATATGTAATCTAATTTCCACTATTTCCCACATTTTGTGAGTTGGCGACAACTATGATGTATTTTTTGTACTTACGGTAGTTTGGATATTCACATAGTTAGGGAAGAGTTGCCAGGGAGCAAATTTTTGATATGTTTTATTGGGGATTTTTTTGAATTTTATTCATCGTCTTCTTAGACAGTGTGCAATTAATACTATAATTAATATGCACATATTTTCAATTGTTTGAGATAGGCGTGGTAGAGAAGATTAAGCATACTTTTCTAAAAATCATAACTACATTGTAAATTTTTATTGAATTAGACTGCGCAGTTTCTGGTAACAGAACCTTCATCAGTAATCCTTTTGACAATACTGTAATTATTTGTTATGATTTTTATTGTTTGATTGCATCTATATGAAATTTTTATTTATTAAATGCAATCCTGGCCGTGGCTTGAACCTGCTTTCATTTGCCACATGCACTTTGCACTACACTTTAGACAGGCGTTTTATCCGCTTGAGCTAAAGTCAGGTCGATTTTTGCTGTGGCTTAAAACCAGTTTCCAATTATACGGGTTCGATTTTTACATTTAATTGTAATTGCAGAAGATAGCTAAGACAAACACCACAACAATTCACAATTGTTAGAAAATCATATGTAATCTAATTTCCACTATTTCCCACATTTTGTGAGTTGGCGACAACTATGATGTATTTTTTGTACATACGGTAGTTTGGCTATTCACGTAGTTAGGGAAGAGTTGCCAGGGAGCAAATTTTTGATATGTTTTATTGGGGATTTTTTTGAATTTTATTCATCGTCTTCTTAGACAGTGTACAATTAATACTATAATTAATATGCACATATTTTCAATTGTTTGAGATAGGCGTGTTACCTGGTAATAAGTTAAACTCCTTACCCTTGCATTACTTCGCAACTGTCGGTTTCAGGACCGAAATGTACTTATAATGTACTTATAAAAAGCATATATACACTGCGTTGCATAACTGTAATTACAAATGATTTTTGCTATTTTTTTTAATAGTATAAACATTTTTAAAAAATTTATAACTGCTTTTAAGACTTATTGTGTAAAATTAAAGTGTTTCATAACTATAATTACATATAGCGGTAAACGAAGAAAAATAGCAAATAGGGAAACACTAAAGAACCATTTTAAGTTTTTATGCAATTCTAATCAATTTGCAATAAAATGCCACGTGGTTTATATCTAAGTGATTTCTGGTCGGGACCGGAGTAAAATAATCAACTGTGAAAGTCTTAATCAAATAATCGATGAATGTAATATAAATGTGTCCAAATCAACCATTAATAGGCTCTTAAAAGATTCCCAGAGAATGGTTACGATGGTTTTAACAGCTATTGGAGAGACCTACGTAAGGAACCACGATATTTCCAAAAAAGAAAGTTATGAGGCGGATCGTTAATGGTTTGGTGAGATTTTTATTTCAACGGTATGGTTGATTTGGCATCCCCATGCACCAGAATGAATTCTTCAGAGTACATTGGTGCCATTTATAGGAAATAGTAACGAAGAAGTAAGTCGTTAGACGATGGAATGTCTATCATCAAAAAATATAAGAGTAATGGCTACACAGAAAAAATTTTGTTCATAAATAGAACGAATTGGTTTCATTGATTTCACTTCTTAATATGTATGAACAAGTTCATGCTACGTATGAACTTTTTTTTTTTTTAATTTTAAAAACTTAGAAAGCCAGAAGAAAATTGTTTTAATTTTCATTTATTTTTTTTTTTCTGTGAAAAATTCTTCTTTTATAATAAAAAATCGTTATTTATTCTTAATTCTTGTTGTTAAATAAGTGCTTTCTGAAAGAAAATAAGAAGCTGTTAACAATTAGGTAATTTAAAAAGATAAAAAAAATTAAGTATTTTATGTGCAAAGAAATTTGCACAACAGCGAATACTTTAATAGTACACCTAAAATAGTATTCACCAATGGTGAATTTTATTGTACTCATGGAAAATGGAAATTTTGTGAAAGCGCTAGCTTTATTGCTGATATAATCCATGATTTTTGTTCCCGATGTCCTACTTAGAACCTCTCTTTAGTGCTCCTAAATCAAAAAAAATATATTAATTCGTCATTACGATATCTCATCCTCGAGGCAGCATTTCAGTAAAGCGTTTCAAAAAACTCATCTAATTATGATCCGAAATCATGAGTATTTTCTCCTGGGATATAGTGGTATTGTTCTATTTAACAAATTTGTAATTTATGTACATTATTTAATTTATTTATTCTGAATTTTTTGTATTTAAAAACAATAATAATAAAAATGCAGTTATTATGTATATAAAATCTAAAAATAAACCTTATACTTTAATGGGAAAATAGATAAAAAATATTTTTTTTATGAAAATTACATAATATAGATAAATTTGGTACATACATATTATAAACATCCCAGCCAGAAATGCATGATGGTTCAAAAAACTAAGTACTATCAAAGCATACAATATACCAAATCCAAAACGTTCTGAGAACGTTTGAAAAAAAACATATTTAAATTACTTTAATAGCACTTTTTAAACAAACTTTACTGATGTTTATTGAAATAAAAATGATATCTGTGGAATTTTGATAAAATAGTGTAGTCAATAAAACTTTTAAATGTGGATACACTCAAAAAAGTTTTACAGTTACTACATGACAGTTGTTTGTGTAGTAATCAGTAGTAGTTGTTGTTTTTGTATGAAATAATGCAATGTTGTTTTCATCTAAATTTTTCACATTATATATTCCTATTTCCTTTGATGAGATTGGGTAGTCAAAAAAATTTTTAGTTTCCTTAAAACAGTTCTTTTACTACCATAATATTTCCATTGTGTAGTAAACATACATTGTTAGTATGAAGAGATGTAATTCGAAATCCATAAATATTTACAAAAGAAAAAACAACTCTTGATTCAGAAGTGTGTAAAGGTTCCCCAAGAGAGTATTTGTTGCTCTTATTGAGGGGATATACTAATGGAATATTATTTGGGGAAATGGTATTAAAAATATGCAATTTTCTTTGTATTTGGGAAATGGGGTTGGTCGGCGATTTAACAATGGATTTTATAAAACCTAGGCTATATATCAAATGCTGAAAACTGTGATATAGGTGTCCCCATATTATTTACATCATCTGATATATGTATAAGATTATGGATATTCATTGTCACCGAGCTTGGACCATAAAAATGTGTCATAAGTTCCACAAATTTTCTTAAAATCGTTTTAACATAATGTGTTTTTAGTGTTGCCAATTTATTCGACGACATACGTCACGATGTATATAAAATAAGAAAATGTTTGTATTGTTCCACATCCAATACATGCTGTAAAACAATACCACCGCCATACAGTAAAAAAAAACGGAATTGTGTTGCCTTCCAGTTTGTCAGATCCGCTAAATCAAATGATTTTCTCTGAAATTCCTTTGGTACATCCTTTGATATGTTCATTAAATGTTTCTGAAGAAGTGAAACTTTTTCCTCTGATATATACGAACTAATAAAATATAAAAAAATAATTAATGTGTTTTTGGCACGGGAAATTACTTTCTTTTCGGTATTTGGAGTACTGGAGAATTATTCCACATTTTGTATTTAAAATTCTATGAAAACAGTCAATTTTTGCATTAAATGCACTTTAAAATCATTATAATTTTGGGTTTTCAAATGTTTTGGAAGCGTTTTAAAAACAAAAGACGTAGCGTTTTACAACTACTTTATGTTTCGTTTTTGTAACGTTTTAAGAATACTCTAAAATACCAACATGAGACCGTAAATCTGGGTTATCATTTGAGTGCCCTGAGAACACTTTAATCATTAAGAACATGTTGCTTTTGTAACGTTTCAACTACCATACGTATTGCTTTCAGAATACTTCTATGTTTGTTAATTTCTGGCTGCGATGTTTCGTAATATGTATGAACACATTCATAACTCGAATGAATAGTTTTTTGGAAACTAATTCAGGTTCGGTTTCATATTATGTATGAACAAGTTCGTACTATAAATAAAAAAGTTTTGGGAAAAAAAAATCATGTTCGATTCATACAGTTTATGAAAAAATTCATTCTGTGAATGATTTTTTTTTTCTGTGTATCATGAAATGTCTATCATAAAAAAATATAAGAGTAATGGCTCCGGATCAAACCCCTATTCAGAATAGTTGGAGAGTATTAACCCGTCGAGTTTACGCAAAAAACCGTAATATGAAAACGTTTTAATCCATAAGGAGCAGTTATTGATGCGTGGAGATCTATAACTGCAGAACTTCGAATAAACCTGATAGACATTGTGTCTGATCGAATTTTCGAGCTGATTCAAAAAAAGGTGGCATTATTAAAACTACATTAAAACTACATGCATTATTAAAACTACTGCTTTAATTATAGCTTTGCAATGCAGTGTATTTTTGGAAGAAGTTTTTAATTTTTTTTTATTTAGAATAATGTTCACAGAATTTAGAAATTAAATTAACTTGATTAAAAAGTTTTCGAAATTTTTATCCGTTTTAAAACAATTATTTTTACAAATTCATCTCTAGGCGTCTTTTGATCAATAATGTATTGCCCACTAGTTACATAAAATATATATCTTTTGTAGTGTTAGGTCAAAACTACCTAAGGAAAATATGCGATTTTTGTTTCTATAAAAAAACTTTACAATTTGGTAAAACTAAACAAGATATGTTAAATTTATGAAATTTAGATATATTTTTCAATATATCAAGCCTTTAGAAATATTTTATTTTGGAAAAAAATATCATGAAGGTTTAAGTTTGTTTAAGGACATATTTGAAATGTTTGATCCTAGTAATAAAAGTAATAAAGGAAAGTAATAAAAAATATATTTTTTTTTAAACAGAGGATCTCACCTTTTATTTGATATCAATATTTAAGTCATATCAGGTGACCTTACATGGGGACAGTGGGCTGTAATGGGTTAACAATAAAAAAAAATTATATTCTCAGTGTTGCTTATTAAATTATTTGGTTTTGAACTTGAAATGGCATAAAGTCTACTACATTTGAGGGTACTAGGCGTATGATTATTTTTACATATGAAATTAATATTGCTCATACGTTTACTAATTAATTAAATGCTTTAAAAAGTGCTATCAAATAATAGTATATAGATGCAAAATTTTCAATTAAAAAGTGTTGAAGCGTACTGTAAAATTAATAATATTAATACTTTGTTAATTTTTTGATCTTGTTATTCTATACACAGAGAAAAATTTAGCTATTGGCCAACTGAAATTCATTAAACACGACTCAAATTCTGTTATTACGAATTTCAATCGATTGGTACAACCGAACATTAGTTTTCGCAACAAAGTTTGGTTAACTCAACTGAATTTTAGTTGCAACATCCAAAAAATTCCGAAAAGGAATGTAAATATCGTTGTAATAACTAAAGTTATAAGTTGTTACATGTTCCCCACACTTAGGGAGCTGCTGCTTTAAAAATATGTAGTTGTTTGGGTTTCTTTATATTTAATGTAAATGACAGTCATTTGTAGAACAATTTAAATTTTTTACTGACCTTGCAGTTCATTTCAAAAAACAAACCACATCAAATGACTGTTTTATGATTTTGCATTCATTTTTTACAGCAGTTTTTTGTTAATTAAAAAAAAATAAAAGTTTGTTTATTTTTTACTAACATGTGGTTAATTTTTACTACAATTGTTAGTAATTTTTTGAACAATAAAAAACAACTGACAATGTTAGTTGAAATGTAAGTCGTCCTTTCTTTAAGTAAAATCTCATCTGTTTTTAACTACATTTGCAGTGGTATTTACCTACAAAGAATTCTAAGTGTAGTTATTTAAACCTTTGGAGTTGTTTTGAAAACTGTTATATAACTTTTTTAAATAATTTGCCACAACATAATGATCTATACCCTAAAAATTTCCAAAAAGTTGGCCTATAAGGTGATGTATTTTTATTTGGAATATTGCACTTAGTTTTCTATATAGCCCTAATACCAGATGAAGGGCAATATTAGTGAATATTTTCCTACATTTTTGACAAGTGGAGTCCTGGCTACAGCCCTGCCACGGTTCACAATAAAAGTTGAGTTGCTTTATCGAAAATTCAGAATTCAAAATCTAATAAATAATTCGGTTAATATTACAAATTTCTTCAATTGGCTACAAAATTTGTTGTTAAGCACGAATCTTTAATCAAGCTAAGCCACTGTACATCAATTCTCTCTATAACACAAACCATACTCGGTAAAAGCTGAAAAGTCTACCATAATGATTTAAATGATGCCATCATCATCATTTTAAACAAAACCCGTCTACAAAACTCAAGGTAGTAACGTGGCAACAAAGAGTGTTACAACTACTGCCATTTTACACAGGCGGCTAAAGCTATAACATTAGTAATTTACCTTTCTTTTGTTGCTTTACATGTTTTGTTTTATTCATCTCTTGCAACAATCTGTTCTTTTCTTTAATGCTACTTTACATGATTTTTTCTTCTATTTTTAGAACTACTTTGTTGTTACGGTTACCAATGGTTGCCATTTTTGTAGCTTAATTGACTGCGGTCGCTGTGGTTAATGTTGCTGCACCACTTACTCACTCTTACACACATACAAACAAAGTCGTGTACATAATACGCATTTCAGTAGTAACTAAATATAACAGGCATATATTTCAGTGGCTGCATGTGTATGTATTTGAATTTGTGTAATCATTAGTGAAGAAATAAAAACCTTTAAAAAGCCACACAAATGGTATTAAAAAAGAGCTTTAGCAGTCTAAGTACTCGTACACACACACACACAAGAACACAAACTCCTGGTAATTGTACGCACTCACTGTTGTTATTGTCTTTGTTTTAAGGATGGTTTCGGTTGCTTGGCTTGCTTTGTTTTGGCTTGGTTGGCTGGTTATTTCTTCTTACGGGCATCTATAAAGTACAATTAGTTGAAACTTAATTATAGGTAACAGATGTCTGGTTATTGTTAACAAATTAAGAAACAAAACATTTACAAACTGATATAAATTTGATACTTTTATTGGAAGATTATGTTGAAATTACCGAACAATAGTTATAAAGACATTAAGGCAAACAAGCAATACGTGTAAGGAATTAAAATGTAAGGAGATATTAAAATGATATCCGGAGATTTTAATATTTAATAAAAATATTGTAAGTAGAAATTGCTTTAAGTCAAAAGTGCTACATTTAACTGCTAGGGGCCCAAGGATTGACATGGTTTTTAAATAATACTCAAGAGCCCAAACTGAACGAGAAATCTTAAAGTGTTATATTATATATGAAAGCACAATAGGTTGGGTATCTTTCGCAACAGAGAAAGATTTTTATTTTGCACAAAATTTTTTTTAAAACATTCTAGTATACATACACACAGTTAGGAGGCCTAAATACATACAAATACAAATACAAATAAAAATTACGCTGCAGAAAAAAACAGTAAATTTAGCAGAATCTTTTTGTTAAACATTAAACTAATTTCTAATAACTTTTAGTTAAATTTTTAGTAGCATGAAAACTAAACTAAACAAATAATCTATAGAGTTTTTTTGTTTTCAAATTTATTATTTGACCCTTTCAGGAATGTGTTGATAGATCTATTTATGGAATTTTCTAGGTTCCCATCATCAGAACACGTTTTGGAAGAGGTAACAATCCTATGCCAAACATCAAAAATTCATATAAACTGGTTTACTCACTAGATGATAACTAATATATGAGCTCGAAGTTAAAGATTATTACCATTGATCAAAAAATATATTGAAAACTTCTTTGTTATGTGGATATTCAATACACGTTTTTTGTTTTTTGTTTTTTTCACTTTTTTATTTTTTTGTTTTGTCTATAAACAAAAACATGGGGAGTAAACTAGTACTTTGTCTTTTATACAAGTTTGATATTATTTTTATTAAAAATAAAAATTATGTTTTTTCGACCTTTAATTGTGCAATGAAAATGAAAAATTGTTCAAGTTCGAGGCCATATACTCTATATTTCTTCATTAGGATATTGTCCTAACAAATAATCTATAGAGTTTTTTTCTTTTCAAATTTATTTTTTGACCCTTTCAGGAATGTGTTGATAGATCTATTTATAGACAAAAAAAAAAAAAAAAGAGGAAAACACTAAAAACATGTATTGAATATCCACCAAAGGTGGACCTTGCACATAAAAAACAAATTTTCAATTTCTTTTTTGATCAATGGTGATGATATTTAACTTCGAGCTCATGTATTAGTTCTCATATAGTGAGTAAACTATTGTTTGTTACCTCTTTCAAAACGTGTTCTGATGATGGGAACCTGGAAAATTCCCGAAATAGATCTATCAACACATTCCTGAAAGGGGCAAATAATAAATTTGAAAACAAAAAAACTCCATAGATTACACTGTGCACCAGTGAAAAAAAACACAAGAACTTGACTATATAGGCTCGATTGTACTACTAAAAGGTAGTAAAACCCTATACTCGGTTTGTCCAGATTGGTGACCAATTCCTTTTTATGGGCCTCTAAAGTTTCTGAAAAGCATTGGGACCCTCAAAATATGGTATCATTAGTTTTTGCCCTAAATCTTAATAAGACTTGGTGCTACGGCTTAACTATATTTGGCAATAATGTGGCTAACAGTCCACTGGACAAATTCTTTCAACATTTTATGCCAAAAAAATATTTTTTTCCTGGAGTTTTTTTGAAAAAACATAGGAAAAAAATATGTTTTTTTCACTTTTTCCAGTATTACTTACAGGTACTGTTAAATTTTTCCTAACAATATTTGGCAAAAGTGTAGCCAAGGTAACGCCGAAGAAATCTTCTGAACATACCAACACAATCTAAACATGTTTACGCACTCTGAATAGCTCATAAAGACCAACGTGTACATTAAAGTGTGTGGTTTTGGCTAGACTATACTTTTATGCAATTTTTTTACACGTTTTTTGTATTTTTGTTAAACAAATGAAACATTTTTTATGTCAGAGTTAGTTCAAAGTCCTGCACGTAGGCCCAGAGGATTTTAAAATGCTATTTGGCCCGGCCCTTTTTATGGGCGTGGATATAAGAATGAATTCAAATAATAATTAAATTGTATTACTTAAGTGCAAAAAGCATAATAAATGTTTTGTAAACATTTATCGCGTGGGGAAGGTGCCCCAACATAACTCACCGACTACCAACAACCCCCACACCTCCGAAAAGTCCCTGCAATTTTTTTTTTAATTTTTTTACATATTTGGGATATAAGGATTCGACACAGCCGAGTTAAAGTTGTTTTTTACTTTAATTGTTATTGTTACATTTCTTGTGCTGCTGATTTCAATATTTTTAAGTTTTATCGTTCCTGCGATCGCGAACAATAGCATTACAATTTGCGTTTTCCTTAACTATGCAACATGTATCAATTAAATTTTTGGATCAGGTATAATTTTTTTAGAGGGGCGATATTTGTTACCTAGATAGTTTTTTAAATTACAGTTTTATCTCGAAAATTCATTCAAAAACTTCAGTAATCGGAATAACATGTGTGCAAAAAGTTAAAGAAAAACAAATAAATAAATATATTTATACTTAAATTTTGCAAAAATATTTGTATTGAGGTAGTGGATACCTTACCGCCCCCTAAATTTTAGTTTGGGGTTCGTCTTTATTGAAAGCATGCATTAAATAGCAATATTTTGTAATTTTTTGATTGCAGTTTTCAAAAATAATAATTCCAAATTTTGACATTAGCGAAAAAGTAAAAACATTTGTCTTCATAGTTTTTCATGGCCTATGCGACTGTGCTATGCCACTTTTGATACTTGCAAAAAATTTAAAAACGTATAGCCCTAATATACATGTACAAAAAAAAACTTTAAATAATAAAATATAAATTAAAAAACAAAAACCAAAAGTTCGTACAAAAAAAATATTTTTCTTGTAAAAAACAGAAATCCAAATAAAAGTTTAATGGGGGTCGGTCTTACATTTTATCCATCTAGAGGCAACTGCGGGGGCTTTTTTGGATTTTTTTTAGTCAAAAACGACAATTTTTAAGGTGCAGAGTGGTCTTTATGAGCTGTTTAGGGTGCCTAAACACGTTCAGATTGTATTGGTATGTTCAGAAGAGTTGTTCGGCGTTACCTTGGCTACACTTTTGTCAAATATTAGTAGGAAAAATTTAATAGTTCCTGTAAGTAATACAGGAAAAAGTGAAAAAAACATATTTTTTTCCTATGTTTTTTTCAAAAAAACTCCAGGAAAAATATATTTTTTTTGCATAAAATGTTGAAAGAATTTGTTCAGTGGACTGTTAGCCACATTATTGCTAAATATAGTTAAGCCGTAGCAACAAGTCTTATTAAGATTTAGGGCAAAAACTAATGATACCATATTTTGAGGGTCCCACTGCTTTTCAGAAACTTTAGAGGCCCATAAAAAGGAATTGGTCACCAATCTGGACAAACCGAGTATAGGGTTTTACTACCTTTTGGTAGTAGAATCTAACCTATATAGCCAAGATCTTGTGTTTTTCAAAAAGTCTTTTTTGTTGCATAGTGTTATTTGTTAGGACAATATTCTAATAAATAAGTATAGAGAATGGTCTCTAACTTGAAAAATTTTCATATTCATTTAGTATTTTTCTTTATTTTGTTTTTAGCAATTGCAATATACAAACTTAACCTAGCTCGCATATATTTTATAATTTTTTTTTTATTTTCTTATCAATGTTAATAGTGTAAAGACTTTTCAAAATCCTTATAATTCATTAAAATTTGTATAAAAATAAAACAAACAAAAAACAAAAAAACATTTGTAAGGGTTCATTGATTTGCCAGGGAGGGTGTGTATTGATGTTATTTTTTTTTTGTTCGTTTTTTTCGTAAACCAACACACATATCATTATCAAATTAAAATACCATTTTATATTTATTGACAAAATACCGGAAATGTTTTACAGATGTGCACATATGTGGAAAATCACATTACCATGAAATTAAACTAAAGACACAATACAGCCAACAACAACAACAAACAACTAGACATTCAATAAGAAAATCAAATGGTTGAAAACTCGTAAAGACGAAATAAAAAAAAACTCTAGACGAAAATCAAATTAATTTTAATTTAGAGACAAACAATGTTAAGCCCCAAGAAGCAGCAAAAATATAAGATAAAAAACGATTGTTGCAAAAAAAAAAAAAAATTAAAATAAAATAAAATGAAAGGAAAGGAAATTACTAAGGAAAGTAAATGGAAAAGAAGGTCTACACATACAGGACTTTAAGGTCAGAAATAAAATACAATTTTTTACTTAGCATACAAGCATAAATCTTTTAAGGAGGAAGGACCTTCAGTGGGATTAGGATCGAAGCGGGTGCGGTGTTGATTTTAAAGAAAGTTTAAGAAAGTGTTCAAATGAATGTAGGGGGAATATAATGGTAAACAAATTTAAAAATAAAAGAAGAAATGCAAAATTATACTGAAAAAGTGTATGGGTGTTTAATATACACTTATGCATATACAGATGATGGTAAAATAATAGCATTTTAAAATATTTTTAAACTAATAAAACTAAAAACATTGAAAATTGAGTTTTCAGAATAATTTAGCAATTGGTTACAAAAATTGTTTGTGAAAAATATGGGTAATATATAACAATAAAAATTGGGCTGACATCTAAAAAAATCGCGGAAATGGTAAAAAAAAACTTGGGAAACGCAAAATAGGCTATAGTTAAAATTCCCTAATATAACTAAAAATATTACAAAAATATACACAATAAAAGAAGGTGAAAAAGATCGGTATAAATCTTAGCAAATTCAAAATTTTTCCATAATGAAACTATACACTCATAATAATCCATGCATAAAAATACGAAATTATTGTCAAAACTACAAAAAAATTCGTAAAATATACAAATTTTCGTTTATTTTACAAAAAGTTTGGTTATTTTGACATTTTTTCGAAATTTTACGCATGGATTATTATCACTGTAAAAATTGGGACAATCAATAAACACTAGGGTGTCCCTTAAAGAGATTTCTCATTACAGGCCCCTAGTTTTATTGCAAATAGTTCCAAATTGAAATAATCGATTTTTTTGGGAAAACTTTTACCATTGAAATTAAACCATTTTAAATAAAAGTGTATTAGTTATAAAAAATTCCCAAAAATAAAAATTTCGAATAAATTAATTTTTTTTTATTTATTTATTTACTATACGGATAATTCCATGTCAAATCAACCAATGGGTGCACACTACCTTCTCCAAATTTTATGATTTTAATAATATTTCTGGATCAAAGAATACCTCCACTCTGAAATTTTTCGTAACTTTAGGGAAGGAACCAATCTTAAACATACATTTTTTTCAGATTTTTAAAAATATCTTTTTTAAAGATATAGCCTCCCGAATTATAGGTCAAAAGATGTGACCTTTGACCTTTTCAAAAAAAAAAATCATGTTGTATATCAAATTAAAGGTAATTTAATAACCTTTCAAATGCGATCTTGATGAGTTGGCTACCTGTAATACTTTTAAGAAAATTACAATTCAGTAAGTACAACTTTGTAAATTTTGACATATTTTTACGATTTTCAAGACCTCATATTTCCGGATCCAGAAGCGTCAGCGAACTTTAATTTTGAATTTTTCTTAGTTCTCTGATACACTTTATTCCTGCCAAAATTCAGCAAATTTGGAAACAGTGATGTAAAAAACAGCCATATTTTAAGTTGAGTTCAGATGGTTCAACCCATACTCAAGATTATTTAAATATGGTACTCTGACATCATCGGATATCATTAACCCACTTTAGCCTGAAATCCAAAATGACCCATGTATTTTAAAAACATGAAAATGTTTTTTTTTTAAAATTAAGTTTACAAATTTTTTAAAATGCCTAGTCTGGACATGTCGATTGCTATTTTTATAATATGATTGTTATTATTAAAGAAACCATAAATTGGAAAAATGATAATTCGATTTTGAGTTTGAATGATTTTTTACAAAGTTTTCATAATTTTCGGAAAAATATTTAAATAAATTTTTGGAAAAAATAATATAAAAAAAAATAATTTTTGCCGCCTTCTCAAAATATAAACCAGTGTGTTGTTAAAGATGTTGTTTTATAAAATAACCGATATGTTAAACAGTGTTAATACATTTAAGATCATCTTGTATGCAACATTTGTAGTAACCCTTGTTACTACTAAAATTTTGTTTTCAACTTCCATTTGATTTTTAGTTCACCAAACAATTGCCTAATGCTTCAATGACATTTCAAGCATATAAATATGTCCCTTTTTAACAAAATTGGACAAAGTTTCATAGAAACAAAAAAAAAAAAAAAAAAATCACCATGCAAAATCTATGTTCCTTACCAAATACAATACAAACAAACATAAATAAAGTCTAATATATTGCTTTTGGAAATCCTATCAAAGCTTGTTAAACTTAACTAACCCACCCTCCTCATGTTTGCCTATACTATGAAGTAAATGGACAAAAGACTCAAAGGACATTGAACAACATTTAAAGGTTATTTAAGCAAAAACTAAGAAAACTTTTCCGCAAAATCAGACAAAAAAGGAAAATTAAATTTAAACACAGCCAAGGCAATGTTTGAAAAAGGAGAACATTTGCAAAAAAAAAAAAAAAAAAATTGGAAATGAAATAGAAAAGTAGACTGTAGGCAAAAATTTTTTATAAAAAGAAAGTCAAAGAATTTAAAGGAAAACAACTTTAGGAAAAAGGGTCGTTTTTATTGTGCGTATTTGCGCATTAATCAATTGCAATTGCCAGCAGCTTTTCTATAAATAAATGCAAAAAAATTAAAAGGAAATGGAGGAAAGCAAAAAAAAAATAATATACAAAAGATTTTTCAAAAAAAAGTCACACAAAGAAATAAGAAAAAGACCGGAAATATACTGGTGTGATTGTAATTGTATTTTATACATCCTGAAGGGGGCTGAATTACAAAAAAAAAACGACTACACTCCCAGACAAACCATTTATACAGCAGATTGATTTGTAGGCTTGACCTAAAGCTTAACTGCTTTGATTAAATTAAATTACGCAAAGACACAACTACAATCAGACTAGACACAAACCCAGTCAACAAGAAAAAAATCATATGAATCTTTTCTTAACTAACTAAATAAATCCTCATTAGGGTGTGCCTTATATATAGATTTGCAAATGGTTCCAAGTTTTACTGCAAATGCTTTCAAATGAAAGAAAACTATTATTTTTTGGAAAATGTTTACCTGTGCCGAATTTTGGCCGATAATGGCCCGTTTAAAAATGTGTATTTCAATTAAAAATTTTGAAAAATTCGAAATTTTTGTAATATTTTATTTTGTATTTAATTTATTTCTTCAATATACTTAAAATTATACAGTTACGAAATTCTAACTTCTTCGGATATCACTCACCCACTTAAGTCTGGAATCAAAAATGACTCACAAATTTGATAAAAAATGCAAAGACGTTTTTTTTTTCAATTAATTTTAAAGATTTTTGAAAATGCCTAATTTGAAGATGTCGATTGCTATTTTCATAATAAAATAGTTGTAATTAAAAAATAAATAAATTGAATAAAATATTGCTCTGTTTCTGTGTGGAGCGACACCTTTCCATTACATTTTATGAAAATTGACTTTTTGCTAAAATTTAAAAAATTTGAATTTTTTTATCACTTTGATTAGAATAAAATTATCTTTACTTTTGATTAAAAAATTTGTCATCGTTAGTGGACTGGGGACAAAAAAGACCCATAAAAACTTATTTATATTTTATTTACAAGCGTACAAAAATTTTAAATCGATAAAAAAATATGTCCACTTGATATAAATAATTATTTTTAAGAAATTTGTCCCACATATACGTAATGTTTTCACTTTTGACCAAAAAAGACCCACTAGGAAACCTTCAGAATGAAATTTTGATTAATTTTAGATATGTGTTTTTTGATATCTTTACAAAAATAAAGTAAAGTGTATATAAAGGGTGTTATTTTATAGAGGTATAGAACTTTGAAATGGAATAAAACAAAGATGAATTTTTTTAAATTGACATGAACTTTACTTTATTCGAAAGATAATCTTCTGGCATTATAATTTAAATATAATTTCTGGCATATCACCGCCACGGCTGGCTCGGACGTAGTCTGGATGTCCAATTTTCGATTACTTTTTTCAGCATTTGTGGCCGTATATTGACAATAACGCGGCGAATGTTGTCGCCCAAGTGGTCAATCATTTCGGGCTTATAGGCGTAGACTATCGACTTCACATATCCCCACAGAAAATAGTCTAGCGGCGTTAAATCGCACGATCTTGGACGTCCGAAACGTGAAGCTATGCGGTAACAAAACGTTTCCTTCAATAAATCAATTGTGGTACGAGCTGTGTGACATGTTGCGCCATCTTGTTAAAACCACAGCTCCTGCACATCATGGTTGTTCAATTGATGAACGAAAAAGTCAGTAATCATGGCTCTACAGCGGTCACCATTGACTGTAATGTTCTGACCAGGAATCGTTTTTAAAGAAGTACGGACCAATGACTCCACCAGCCCATAAAGCACACCAAACAGTCAGTTTTTCTGGATGTAACGGTGTCTCAACATACACTTGAAGATTATTATCACTCCAAATACGGTAGTTTTGTTTATTGACGTATCCATTTAACCAAAAGTCAGCTTCATTGCTAAACAAAATTTCCAAAATTCGTGCGCGATACGTAATTTGAATAGAATCATGATTTTCAAAATTTCGATCTAGCTAAACATTTCATTGGTAATTTTTAGCCTTATTTACACAAACTTAGCCATTTTTGGTTACCAATTTCTGGCAACACTGATCCTAATGCTCATACAAAAGAAAAAAATTCGTCTTGAATTTACCATGTACCATTTATTTAATTGTATGTGACTGTGAGTGTGTATATACACAAAAAAGGGAATAAAAACTCACTTACACTCGCATACAAACATATCCAACACATATTTTATATTCTTAACTTAAAATGAAAGGGATGTCGTCTTTACTACTAATTTGTCGTTTAACAAATGTTTGACAATTTGTTGGAATTTAAGTGTCTTTAATGTAAGAGGTCGATTTTTCTTCTTTGAAATATACACAGAATTTATAATAAAAAAAATCTTGAGCAATTAATGGATAATGAGCAGGGTCTAATTTCTTTTTATTTCATGGGTTGTTTGTCTTGTTGTTTTTTTTTTTTTTTTTTTTTGCTTGTAACGAGTATTTCCAACAAACAAATTTAAAATTAAGTTATGTTAAAAGAAAAAAATTAAGATGTCTCATAAATTATGCTACATGTACCTTTGGTGAAGTTTTTTATTTTAATATTTATTAAGGACTAAATGTCGTCTAATGAGTCATCAGTTAGATAATGTTTTATGATATACAAAGTTGAAAGTTAAAATTAAAAACTTATAAAACATATCTTGATGAATGTTACCGAGATTCGACTTTACAAATATATAATAAGGTTTTTTATTAAACTACAACGGAAGTCGATGAATCAAAAGTAAAAATTTAAATAGTCATAATATCAAATTAGTTTTGCAAATTAACTGCATGATTAAACAAATCAATCAAAAATTTTTAAATCCTTTGAAACTAATGTAAATTCTTAATCATTTTCGTTTCGTTTCGTTTCGTTTCGTTTCGTTTCGTTTTATTTTTTTTTTTTTATTTTAGAAAAGCAGGTTGTATGTTTGGACACTTAACCTTGTTGGAGTGCAAAATTTTAGTTCTATAGGTCTAAATATTGAATTGTTATCGTTGCGGAAATTAAAAAAAAAAAAATCATTCGAAGCTCCCTTATTTTTGATTGCGGCTTTCAGCATTTGTGTTCCATTTGGTATTACACAATCTCCTTACTCTTGTGAGATAAATTCAACACGTACTTAATTAGAGAGGAATTACCGGAAAAAACATGGTAGTCGAACATTTAAAAAAAAATTTTTTCTTTTAGTTTTTAAATTTTTTGTGTTTTTTGTAGCGGTCGTCGATGGAATATGAAACTCCACGGTTCGCTGATGTTGTAATTATATACAATTGTAGGTATGTTTCGTTTATGTGCCCTGAACAAATGAAGAGTACAACTTAATTTTCCATGTTATGAACAAAGATTAGAGCTTATTAGACTTCCTACTTTGGAGAGTAGAAGGACTATGCTTGGTGTTTGTTTTTTCTTTAACCTCATTAATGGTGATGTTGACCCGGAATTTCTTTTATCGAATATGAATTTTCATGAGCGTACCATATTTAGGAGACATTTTAGACCTCTGTACTTAGACTATTATCACACAAATTATGCCAATTCATAACATTTTCGTAAAATTTGCAGTGACTACAACACGTTTCATGATATAATTGATTTTAATCTTTACATTGATAAGATAAAGCGCGCTTTAATTAGACTCCTTAATTAATAGTTGCTTGATTAAATTTTGATGATGAATATTTTTATTTGTGATATTTATATTTTTATAACGTTTCTTGTTAGTATTAACATTATCACCTGATGAATTAATCCATAGCTGATTTTACGGAATACTTCATTCCATTTTTCTTACTTATCGTTTTAAAATCCGCCAAAGCTCGGGATCTGGTGTGCACTGGAGGTATTCGTTTACACAAATACTCAGTAAAAAATAGTAAGAAGAGAGAGTAAAGTGACAGGTTGATATCAAAAAGCTTACAAGTTTTTACTGGATAAATTTTTGCCAGCAAGAATTTATAAGAATAAAAAAGCATATGATTGAAAAAATATGCTTGTATTGTTAGTAAACAAAAAGATATTAAATTAAATTATAATTGTTTACGGATTGAAAGTGAAAACTGTTATATAATTAACTATGTAAGAAGTTACAAAAACATTCTAAATTGTTTCTGGTCGACAATTTCAATTAATTTTTATCTTTTCCATAACGATCAGTTGATTTATTTTTAATATTTGGTATTTAAAATCAGCTGTTTTATATATTTTACCAATTCTTACAAATTTTCCGTTCGTTTACTTTTTTGTAAATTTGTCTTACTCTCTGTAATTTTGTTAATGTGTAATTTTTACTGGACTTTACTGGGAAAGTAATCGAACACACTTATTGTGACGAACCCTCTTGGTCGGTATGGGTGGGTAAGTGAGTAGCGGGGTCGCACTGTGTCACGAGGGTGGCCAAAAATGGTTAAAGTCAATGTTAGAATTTGAACGTTTTTTTTTATTTATTTTTTTTTAACACTCTGGTTAGATGATATCTAAAATATCATCTTAAAATGTTTACAAATTGTAAAGTTATAGTGGTTCAAAGTTAAGATTTGTTTACAGCATACGAAATTTATGGAAAAATCCCAAATTTAATGTTCATTTATAATACTAAGAATTTAAGTATTTGAATATAACGGCTACCGAAATTTGTAACAGGGTTGTAAGTGATGCTTCTAGTTATAATTACAACACTGTGTTTGTTTACAAATATTGATCATATGTCAGATACCGTTAGAAAAAAATAGTGATGAGGCATTGTCAAGATTTTTCAGCAACCGTGAACTTTCGTAGAGAATTTAAAAGAAAGTAGAAATAACACTTTTCCTGTTTTTTTTTTTATTTTTTAGCTGCTAGTATGTATTTTACTATATTTAAAGTTCAGCTGCCCGATATTGCCCGAATTCTTTTTGTGATTGTTTTTTAGTGTCAACCTCGTTGCGGATTCGTACTATTTTTCAACTGTGGCTAGAGATAAACCAAAACAGACCCTGCGATGTTATGCGTTATGTTAAAGATTTTGTAGAAAATCATTTTAAACGAGTATTATTAGAAAGGGAACAACAGAAAATAAGGCTTACTCTTTTAAAATTTTCTAACAATTGGTCTAAATATCATCGCATGAGAGATAGATTTGAAACTGAGTCGAGTGACTGGCTAGATAGCGAATTATTTATTGAATTCATTTGTAATGTAAGTTTCCGTATAAAGTTTTGTTTTTGCAATAAAACTAAATTGTGTTATACTATATTAGGAAGCAAATACAAGTGGTAGAGGGCCGACCGAATGTTTCCTACGAGGAGGGTTCAATGAGAACAAAAAGGAGGCGAGTGGAAGAACTTGTCGCTTCTACTTCATCTGAAGCTCTTAAAAAAGCCGCAGAAAGGGTAACAGGTTTAAATACTAATAAGAAAATTTCTGTTGAAAGTGCTCTAGCATTATACATTGATATGGATTTATCTATGACAGCGGCGTACCCAGGATTTTGTTTCGAGGGGGGCCCAATTTTTTTTTGTTTGAAAAGCATATAATTTTGGTTTAAATTTATTGATCTAAAAAAACAATTTATATTTTTTTTTAATAAAACAAAAAGTTCAGCTTCGGCTTCGGCCGAACATTGATATTATGACCGAAGTTCGGCTTCGGCCGAAAAAAATGAGTTCGGTCGGACACTAATATTTTGTATCTGTTAAATAAGTTTTGGATGGGAAAGTTACCATTGACGTTATACCCAGCTATGATAGCAATTTTGAAGCAAAAATGTTTTGACATGTCTTTGTTTTTTTTGGTTTTTTTATATCCACAAACAAGTTTTTTTTTTGAAATATTTAACAATTTTAACAAATTAAATAATTTTATTTTGATTTTTAAAGTGAGCTATCATATTAATTAAGATCCTTATATACTATTAACAAAGCTCTTAAAATTTAATTCAACTATTTTTTTTATTAAAGTGTCAATGTCAAAAGTGTCAATGTCAATGTCAATGTCAGGTTCAACCTTTTCTCCAGCGACCGTAAAAATTATTCCTTTTTTCATAAAAGTCAGATGATAAAAGTTATTTTTTGATTTTTATTTTTTCGAGCAAAAATAAAATTTATTTTTTGATTTTTATTTTTTCGAGCAAAAGTTATAATTATTTTTTGATTTCTATTTTTTCGAGCAAAAGTTAAAATTATTTTTTTATTTCTATTTTTTCGAGCAAAAATAAAAGTTATTTTCTGATTTTTATTTTTTCGAGCAAAAATAAAAGTTATTTTTTGATTTTTATTTTTTTGAGCAAAAATAAAAGTTATTTTTTGGTTTTTTTTTCGAGCAAAAATAAAAGTTATTTTTTGATTTTTATTTTTTCGAGCAAAAATAAAAGTTATTTTTTGAATTTTATTTTTTTGAGCAGGTATAAAAGTCATTTTTTGGTTTTATTTTTTTTTTTTACCAAAAATAAAAGTTATTAGCTTTGTAATTATGATTTTTCAGTGATGATAGATATACAGCAAATATTTTGCAATGTTATTTTTTGTGATAACTGTATTAATATGTATTATTATACATTTTTTAAGTATCTAACTACAAGACAAACATCTCTATTTGTACGAGCAGTGCGCCAATTTTTGGAAATTAAATTCGTCATTTTTAAAACAAGAATTCTTCAAAAAAATCGTCATATTAAAAATAAGTTCTACTGATTATAAAACTCGAAAATATTACAAAAGGCAACCATAAAATTTATATATTATATGTATATATTTATATATTATATATATATAATATAACTGCGTTATTTGTTATTTATTCGTTATAAAAATAAAAATTTATAACTTATGGAATTTCAACTCAAGAAATTGAAATAAATATCAAAAATAACTTTTATTTTTGCTCGAAAACATAAAAATCAAAAAATAACTTTTGCCCGAAAAAATAAAAATCAAAAAATAACTTTTAATTTTGCCCGAAAAAATAAAAACCAAAAAATAACTTTTATCTTTGCTCGAAAAAAAAATCAAAAAATAACTTTTATTTTTGCCCGAAAAAACAAAAAACAAAAAACAAAAATCAAAAAATTACTTTTATTTTTGCTCGAAAAAATAAAAATCAAAAAATAACTTTTATTTTTGCTCGAAAAAATAAAAATCAAAATATAACTTTTATTTTTGCCCGAAAAAATAAAAATCAAAAATAACTTTTATTTTTGCTCGAAAAAATAAAAATCAAAAAATAACTTTTATTTTTGTTCGAAAAAATTAAAAATCAAAAAATATTTTTTATTTTTGCTCAAAAAAATAAAAATCAAAAAAAACTTTTATTTAGGCTAAAAAAAAATAAAAATGAAAATTTTAAAATGCAATGCATTTTATTATAGACTTGTTCATAAGGATCAAAATGGTATGCTTGAAACAGTTTTCCGACATTTACTTCTAATTGCTTTTTTGTTTAAAAATTTGGAAATAACTGTTATTTTCGGTCCCTGCTTTTCTCGATACACTGATGCAAGAGCTAGAGCACCAAGTCTAGCTTCACCCATAGAATTCCTTAAATATGTTTTCACTCTTTTTAGGGTGGAAAAACTTCTCTCCGCGGATGCAGTTGTAACAAGAATTACTATCAGTAAATGTAAAAACATGTAAACGTTTGGAAAAAGTTCCTTGTTGCAATCTTGAATAGCATCTAGCGGATTTGATGGTCTTTATGGTAGTGTTTCCATAGATCAATTTCAGTTAATATATCATTAGTTTGAAAAATTATAGTCTCAAAAAAATATTATAAATTCATTTATTACATACTAACCAAAACAAAAATAAAGTAGAAAATCGAAAATATTTCGGGGGGGGGGGGCTTTGGCCCCCAGGCCCCCCCTGGGTACGCCACTGATCTATGAGGCAGTACAATATGATGAGAAAAGTAGTAAATGCTCTTCACGAAGATTGCTTTCCGTCATACTATATAAATTATCTTATTTTGCAGTCAGAGCCATCAATTTCGATGCATAGTCAGAAACTACTTTTAAGAAAAAGTGATTTAAATGATCTGAAAGGGTATTTAGTTGAAAAGAAAAGATTTAACGACATAAAAACAGCGAATGAATCATTGGTAGAATCTGAAAGTGATTACAGTGATAATTGTTAATATACTTTGATTGCTTGTAATACTTATATATATTTTATGTATGTATGTTAAATATGTTATGTTAAATAAATAAAATTTATGTTTCTAAATTTGTTTTTACTGAGCGGCAAGGACTTACGTACTAAATTTACTTTTGTAAAATTTTGCTCTTATCTGATCACTTATTTACAAATTATAATAATTTTTTTATTTGGGTTGTATGGGAGGTGGGCGTGGCGCTTGTCCGATTTTTTTGAAAATTGGAAATATGTTAAAATATTAATAAATATATTCACATGCAAACTGTCGCTCTTATCTGATTACTAATTTCCAAGTTTTAACAATTTTTAAATTTAGGTTGTATGGGAGGTGGGCGTGGCACTTGTTAGACTTTCTCCAAATTTCGCATAAATACTTCTTTTCCTAAGAAAAACATTCATGCCAAATTTCACCTCCCTACTCTAGCTGCTTCTATTTTTGGCCACCCGTTCGTATAAACAAAAAAAAAAAGTTGAGAAACATGAGCGTGAATTTTATTAAAAAACATTTTTTTGTATGCCAAATTCGCTGTTTAGTGAAACTGTTTATGATTTGTTGTAAGCAATCTCATAATTCCCAGATACAATATAATTTTACATTTTTTGCTGTCATGTCTACATTTAAAGCGGGGATTGGGAGTGACTTACCCAACAAATTGGGTAGGAGTATCTGCAACAGCTTCCGCTCTCTAAGTACAATATTTAACTGTGGGTTAAAATTGATATTTGCCTAAAAAAAATGTGGCAAATTTAGAAGCGGCTTGTTGGTAAAGTATATACAAATCAGAAATTTTAACACTACTTGCTTTTATATAAAAAAAAGAACTTTAAGAAGAAAACAAAGGGTCCGCCAAATAACTTTTCTTTTTTGAACTCCTGAACCAATTGGACTTTGTATGGCGTCATACCAAGGTCTTTATGCAAAATTCGTCTCAATGATGTCTCCGAAATGTTCAATTGTTGAGAACGACGGTGAATTGATGTTGATGGCGCTTCACGCACACTTTCTGCCACAGCAGCAATATTCTCGGGTGTACGCACTGCTTTTGGCTTTTCACGCTTTGGTTTATCGATGAGAATGCCAGTTTCTTTCACTTTTTTCACAAGATAACGAACATACGGACCATATTCGTTCAGCGGAAGGATAAAACTAATTATCTGTCAAATCAGACATGAGCTAAGTGTAACCATTCACGAAATAAGCACTAGTTGAAAAAAAAAGTTAGATGGCGGACCCTTAATTTCTCTGGTAAGAAAATATTTATCTGTAGGCTGCTGGTGCTTTTTGTGGAAAAAAATAGCAAAAAAATAGATTTATTTTACTTTTCCACTTTAAACGAATGTAGTTTTTGAGTGGAGCAAGATATTGCATTCATTTTTTTTTTATTTAATCAATAATTTATTTAGTTAAGTATTCAATATTTATTTCGCTATTCGCGAAAAACTGGACCTGAGTGGGATCAAATTTGACATTTCAAAATTTCCAAATGGGAATATCTCGGGAACTATTGGAGATAGCTCAAACATATAAGCATGTTTTTTGTTAGTCTAGCAGATTACAAATAAGATAACTTTTGAAAATCAGGTAAGAAACAAAAAAATTGGAAAGAACTCGAAATTGTATATGCAAACAGTTCCCTATTTTGGGTGATCATATTGCAGCACCCGGGACGTTTGGAGGGTTCAAAACTTAAGCCCGATAGGATGTCACTTATGCATGTTTCAAATTTCATTGCAATCGGTAAGTAAGAAATGGAAAATAAAATAAATTCCACTGTGCAGTGTACACATTTTAAAAAAAATTTATAATACATGTGCGCCTCGGTAGGTTAGTTGGTAGCGTGCTGGCTTATCAGTGCGGGTGTCGTGGATTCGATTCCCACCAGAGGCACTGGTCTGTTTTCGCTACAACGCGCCGAAGGCCATAGTAGCTAGTGCTCAGTTAAGGCAATAGTATATAATTTGTAATTATATGATTATTAATTAATAAAAAAATATAAAATACATGATAATGAAATTAAACTTTATTTTTTTGTTTGAATTTGTTAGGATTTATTAGGATTATTGGTCATTGAAAAAAAAAATTTTTTTTTGATCAGCATTTATCTCCGAAAAAGGGCCATTTGGTGTATCTCGTAAACTAACTAAGCAAGAGTCTCAAAATTTTTCAAGTGATTTCATCTAATGACGAGAACAAGGCAGACAAGTCATTTTTATTTATGTAGGTGTTTTAGTTGTCAAAATGGTGTGAAAAATTCCCAAAAAATGGATTTTCGGACCCATTTTTAGTTGAGTAGCGGGAGGAGGGGCAATTGTGTAAACCTGTTTCTTTTTAATATAAGGGCGCCAAACGAGAATCAGAAGTCAAAATAAAAATATTTCCACAAACAATTTTAAATAAAATAATGCAAGTTTTCATAAAATATTGTCATTTCATTTATAGATATTTTCATTCACTCAATGAAGCAGCTTCATTACTGTACTAGCTTTTTAATGAAAATGTCAAAAATTCTTGAGCAATATTCTTTAATTTCAACACGTTTTCATGACATGGTATGAAGGGTTAAATTACAAAACGAGTTGTTATAAAGTTCTTGGTTGGACTTTAAATAAAGCAACTTTACTTGTAATAACGACAAACAAAATACCTTCTTTACAACTTAATAAAATTTAGTTGAAGCAACATCCATAAAGAACCATAATAAATAAAAAGGAATTTGTTCAAAAACACCGAGCTTATTTCTGTATTAACACGAAATACCGTAGAATTTGTTGTTTTTAAATTTTGAAAAGATATTTTATATATGCTTCAGTAAGTACAAAAAAACACTTCAACCCCTTTTTTGACCCTGACTCCAGGATATTATACTGTTACCATATGGTAACTATGGGCGGCCTAGAGGACTGGTTTTTGTATATATAGGAAAATGTGTTTTTTTTTTTTGCTAGAAAACGTATTATATTATTATGCAAATAATCAATAAATATTGATACATTAATATGAGTTATGTTTAAAAATGCAAAACTAAATGCAGTAGTAAATAGTTCTTCTTACAAAAATTCTTGGCTAATTTGGACCTAGTTCGCTACGTTATTAAAACAATATAATGAAAAGTGGAATAAAATATATGGTTTCTATTAGAGAGGCAAACTCCAAACCACCCAAAACAAATTTTGAAAACAAAAGTGACAATTTTTTATAAAACGTCCAAAAAGTACACAAATATGCTAAAAGAGATGACATTTTAAACAAAAATTTTAAAAATCGGATATCAAATTGAAATTTGTGAATTTTCATTTGCATCTAAAATTTTAGAAAACTTGTTAAATATTTATATATCCTAAAGCAGCCCCCTAACCCGCCCATAGTTACCACAAAGTAACACCTAAATCAGTCTTTAAAAAAAAGTACAACAAAAAAAATATATTTAAAAAAAAACAACTCAGTCATTTTGAAATCTTGCAGTTGTATTTTCAAGCGAATAAAACTTTGTTTCAATATTTTTCATAAATATATCCATTTTAACACATTTACTTTCAAGTCACTCTTTTTTAATTTTTAAAAATTGACTAAGTTTGAGGTTATGTAGCTTTTATAATCAATGAGCTACTGTACTAAAAATTATGTTAGTTGCAATTTACAAGTCTACTTTATAAAACCCGAGTTCATTAATGACGGTAATTTCATTACTTAAGGACATATACCCCAAACGCACATGCATGTTTTGTGTTACCATATGGTAATAACTACAGGGTTTTATGGATTAACAGAACACAGCTGACGATTATGAGTGGCATCACCTTTCCTGTAAAATGTTGGTTTAAATAGAAGAATTAGTATCAGCCATATAGACATCTGATGAATGGATTGGTATCTAAGAAAATGCATGTTTACCATTGGTACTAGGTAGTTTTTTCAAAGTTTTTATTTACATGTTGTAAAAAAGAAATTATCGATTTCTGTTTGTGATTTGAAAATATGATCTTAACATTGAACAAAATTAACATTCATTAAATATCATTTTATTTATGAAAAGTTTCATCCACTCATTGAAGAAGTTTCTTTAAGAAACTAGTTTCATAAAAAGTTTGTAGATTTTCATTCATTTTAAGGAAATTTGCGTTGACGATGTGAATAAATGTTTCATAAGTTTACTAAACATGTTCATTATTTTTCATCCACTAAAATTCTCTCTGTAAAGAAGCTTGACAAAAAGCAAAATCATGTCGATTATAAAGAGGATCAAATATTCTTGACACGTGCAAAAAATTATTTTGAAGAACAAAAAATTTTGATCATTTTCGTAAAGTGTTTAGTAATAATATGCGTTCGAGAATAATCAAGTTTGCTCTGCGGTATTTGTAGATATATCACAGGATTTCAGAAACTAAGAACTATTTGCAGAACCTAAGAACTATTTTACTAAAATTATACTGCAAGCTGCTGCAATCATATATATCGGACAGATATTTTAGTATAAAATATGAGAACCAATATTGTAATCGACATCAAATAAAATTCGGTGTAACTCAAGGCAGTGTCTTGGGACCTGCTATATCCATAATGCTTGTGTCGTATGCACTTCCGCAGACGATACAGTTAAATAATAATTTTCATCGTTAAATAATTAAGTTAATGGATATTCAAATATAAATTACTGCTAAGTCCACACAGAGAAATGAAGTGCCAACCGAATTGAAAAGTGCACTCAAAAAAAAAAAAAAAAATGAGTTTGTAAACATCTTGTAAATCAGGTATACTATTTTTCAGCAAATTTTTTGCTAAAATTATGTTTTAAACTAAAATTTTGGTTTTACTTATTGCAAAAAAGGGTTGTATACATATGTTATATTTTGTTAGTTTTTCGTTTCGTTTCTTTTCGATAAAATTCTGCGTCATTTTCGTTCCTTTAAAAGATAGCATCATTTAGACAATAATTGATGTAAGTAGTTCAAAGATAATTTAGCTTATGTTATAAATAATTATTACTATTGTTTTTAGATATTACATTAATTCATATCGTCAATTTGGGAGTATGAACATTTTTTTTTTTTTATTTTATTAATTAATAGTCATATAATTACAAATTATATACTATTACCCTAACCGAGCACTAGCTTCGGCGCGTTGTAGCGAAAACAGACCAGTGCCTCTGGTGGGAATTGAACCCACGACCGTCGCACTGATAAGCCAGAACGCTACCAACTAGCCTAATGGAGCGCACAATATGAACATTTTTAATTTTGTAACGTATTGTAAATTATTTAAAACATAATCACAAAAAATATGTTTTGTGATTTTCAGCAAACAAATTAACTAAATTTTTTGAGTTTTTCTCAGTCTATTAATATTCAGCAAAAATTTTATTAATTTTTAGCAAGGGTTTTTTTATTTCTAATCTACTAAGTTTTAGCAAAACTTTTTCTGAACCTACTAATTTTGTTGCTAAAAAACAGCTCGCTGATTTTAGCAATTTTTTTTTGTGCAAGCACACTCCTGACTAAAATTTTGCTGACTCAGCAAAATTTTTTGCTGACTTTACTAACTTTTTTATTTGAGTGTGTGTTTTAATGGTAACAACTTATAAATTCAGTTAGTACAACTATATTTACATAAGATTTATGAATATTTTGGGTGTTGCAACAAAAATTTAGTTGAATTAACCGAACTTTGTTGTGGAAACTTATGTTAAGTTGTGCCAACCGACTGAATTTCTTAATAATCGAGTTTGAGTCGTAGCAACCGAATTTCAGTTGGCAAATAGCTAAATTTTTCTCTGTGCGTCGACATGTTTTTTCTTCAAAATGTATTTCAAAAACGTCTTATATTATAAGCATTTTATAGTATAAATTCAAAAGTGGAAAAATTCAAAAGGAAAGTGCGTGAACAAAACAGTTTAAGAAAAAATGTCTTTTACATGCTTTTACGGTATCCTAAAAACGAAGTTTTACATCATTTCCTTAATGTGCAATTACCATGTAGCATAATATATTCCATATTTAAACGGTTTAAAAATAAAGTGGCGCAAACCGCGATAAAAAAACAAAGGACGTCCAAATAATTAATCGCAGCTGAGCTTGTTAAATTGAAAAAATCAGCGGTTACTCAAGTTGGGGCATCAAATCGTAAGTTGGCCAGAAAATTTCGCGTTTGCAAAAACTTACTCCAAATGAACGTGAAATACTACCAGTGGAAGACAGTACCTAAATATAATAAAAAGCAATTGTCAGAAATACCAACACAATGCAGACAACTGAGAAATTACTTTATGAAAAAAAATGCTCAAATAATTTTGGATGATGAAAATTACTTTTCTTTTGCTTGAAACAACGGAAGTACTAACTAACTTGAAAAAAAAAACTCGCGACTAGGTACGTTATTCGGCCAAAGCGAAGTTTGAACCAAAATTATAAGTTTGAGCAGCCATTTCGGCAAAAGGTATATCACAACTTTATATCCAGGAATCAAAAGCTATAGCTGTAGACGCTGCTGTTTACATTAAGAAATGTTTAGTAGAACTGGAGGAATTTATCAGAGACAGACACTCTAAAGACGACCTATTATTTTGGCCAGGTTTAGCAAGTTGACATTATGCCAAAAAGATTTTGGAATGGTTTAATGCATCATCCAAATGTCCCAAAAGCACTTCCAATTGAGGACTTTTTGGGTCTTTTATGTCATAAATTGTATGAAAATGTTCCAACTAATTTTTGTTTAATTCACTTTTCACTTAAACTTTTTTTGTGGCTTTTTAAACAAATCGTATTAACTTGTTTTCAAAAGTCAATGTGTTGGTAAACTTTATCAATCGTTTTTAAGCCAACATGAATTTAAATTCACTACAAATACATACAAACTTATTGTAAATATTGGTGTTAAATAGTAAAAGGTTTTACTGACAGTGATGGAGAGAGAGGGATAGGGAAAAACTAAAACTAGTTAAGTTTAAAATAAGCACATTTGTGCAAAATATAAAACACAAATCAATATGTGTAACTTGACAACAACTTTGTGTGTGTAGTATATATAACATTTACATTTGTGTATGCGAATGTAACAACAACAACAGTTACAATTGAAAATTGTGATGATAATACAAATAAGACTAGCAATACATATCGTATACATGTATTTAGTACCGGATATGCCACGCAATGAAATTAATGGCAAATAATGCCTAAAAGTATGCACATGATGTGTATGCGTGTACATTAAAGGATGTCACACATTGGTATATTTTATATTTATTTCCTTATTTTGTTTTCTGTTACAGCTGAAACGAAAGAATGTTTTTATTTTTAAACGCGAAATACCATTAAATAACAACCACAAATGCATTTACAGACATATCTATACTATGGTGTCCCTTAAAAACGAATTTTTCGATTTTCATTCATTATTACCCTTATTATTTAATGTTTATTCAGAGCAAATATTTGGCGAAGCTATTGATGACATAGAACTGGGCATCAAAGTAAATGGCCAATATATAAACAATATTAGATATGCTGATGACACGACTTTAATTGCTGATAATTTGCAAGATCTACAACATCTTCTCGATCAAGTCTGTCATTACAGTAAACAATATGGTCTCGATATAAACATTTCAAAGACTAAATTTATGATCGTTAGTAGAGGAAATAATATACACTACGCAAGTTCATCTATGAATATATGTAGATAACAAGCAAATAGAAAGGGTATACAGTTTTAAATACATTTAATGTTGGCTTAATGACAGCTGGGACTGTGATAAGGAAGTGAAATATCACATAGAAATGGCCAGAAGTGCTTTCTGCAGGTTCAGAAAGATTTTAAGTAGCTGCGATATCAACATCAACCTAATATTAAGGTTTACAGAATGTTACGTTTGGTCAGTCTTGCTGTATGGTGTAAAAACATAGACACTTAAAGTTGATACCATGAACAGACTCGAAGCATTTGAAATGTGGTGCTATCGAAGAATCTTAAGTATAAGAGTATAAGAAACGAGGAAGTATTACAGGCTTTGAACAAAGATCGTGAGCTCTTAAAAAACATCAAGCGTCAAAAAACAGCATACCTCGGTCATATAATAAGAGGACCAAAATTTGAATTGCTACAGCTCATTATCCAAGGAAAGATTGAAGGAAGACGTGGAATCGGTCGCAAGCAGTTATCATGGCTCAGAAATATAAGAAATTGGACTGGGTTACGAACAATGAATGATCTTTAAACACTGCTATAAATAGAGATGATTTTTTAACTATAATTAATAATATTAACTAAAATTTATAAAATTCAAATCTTTAAAAAAATTTATTTTATATTTTATTTATTAAATTTGTCTGCTCAAAATTATATAGATATAGAATTCTGACTTCTGCGGATATCATTCATTAGCCTCTTTAACCGGGACTCAAAAAGATTTTTTAAAAATAATTTAAAAGTGTTTTTTTAATGATTAATTGGGAGATATCGATTACTATTTTTCTAATATAATAGTTATAATAATTAATATAATAGCGCCTAAAATATGCATTAACATTTTTAAAATATGCACTTAAAATTAAAAAAAAATATGCACAAAATTTTTTTTTAATTTTATTTTAAAAACAACAACATGAAAAAGTCAGTATCATTGCTTTCTTAAAACACATAGTTGTGTTTTTTATAGAGGTATAGAACTTTGAAATGGAATAAAACATAGATGAATTTTTTAACTTGACATAACATTTTTTTTATTCGTAATATAATCTTCTGACATTATAATTTAAATATGACTTCTGGCATATGACAGCCACGGCTGGCTCGGACGAAGTCTAATCTGGAGGTCCAATTTTCGATTGCTTTTTAAAACATTTGTGTCCGTATATTGGCAGTAACTAGGCGAATGTTGTCCTCAAAGTAGTCAATCGTTTTGGGCTTATCGGCGTAGACTAGCGACATCACATACCCACAGAAAATAGTCCAGCGGCGTTAAGTCGCACGATCTTGGAGGCCAATTCACGGGTCCGAAACGTGAAACTATGCGGTTACCAAACGTTTTCTTCAATAAATCAATTATGGCAGGAGCTGTGTGACATGTTGCGTCGTCTTGTTGAAATCACAGCTCATCCACATCATGGTTGTTCAATTGATAAGCGAAAAGGTCAGTAATCGTGGTTCTCTTGCGATCCATAGTAATTCGAATTAATTGCTCTGATGACGATTATGTTGACCGTAAAATCGATGTAATGCGCGATACGTATTTCGAACAGAACCATGATTTTCAAAATTAGTTTGCACAATTTGGAAGCGTTGTTCAGGCGCTAGATCCATGTTGAAATGCCAAACCAAACTTAACGTAAATCACTTGACAGCTGACAAAATAGAAGCCAGTTAAAAAAGTATTGCCAAGTTAAAGTTCTATACTTGTATAAAAAGCACCCTTTATATAGAGATTAAATAAACTTAAATAAAATCATTATTTATATAAATTACTAAGTTTTTTATATATTTTCAAATGTAAAGTTTAATATTTTTTTCCTAAAAGCGTTTAGAATATAGAAAAAAATACCGCTTAACGACGAAGTTTGTGATCGGTGTATTTTGATGTGTATCGATTTTCTGAGAATATCTAGAGTTGCGAAGAAAATAACAAAAAGCGTTAAAAGAGAGGCACTTTAAATTAATTTTCATATTTTTAAGAAATTTTAATGAACTTTTAAAGATAATTTGTATTGTTTCATTTATTCTCTGAATACGCCTTGTACAACTAATGAAAATTAATTATTTAAATTGAAAAATATGCAATAATAAAACCACTTAAAATTTAAATATAAAATGAAATTGAGATTTTCTTTGTGATACTAAGAGGAATGCAATAAAAATATGCATTTAAAGCAAAATTAGTAAAAATATGCATTTGAAAGGAAAATAAGTAAAAATATGCAATAAAAATATGTATTTAAAGACAAATATGCATTTGTTGCAAAATATACCAATAAAAGCACTAACGAATCGATGCCACTTTAACGCAAATTCTTTGACTAGCAAATATATTATATTTTTAATGCTCTCAGACTTAAAGAGAGAGAAAAACTAAATTGAAAAAATTATAATTTATGTTTGTGTGTGAAAAGGAGACTTTTTACAGAAAATTTTGTTTTATCAATTTTGATTAATTTGTCAAAAATTGAACAAAGTTTTAATGTTTCATCATAAAACAGAAATTTCTTAAATATATCACTTAAATTCGATTAGGCCATAACTTTGCTTTTATTAAAAAAAATCTTTAACCCTTATTGGCCTGGGGACAAAAATACATATAAAACGGAATTGTAACGACTACAAGATTGCAAAGCTTTTAAATTGATAAAAAAATATAGAGATAATGCTTCCACTTTAAACCGAAAAGGACCCACTAGCAACTTTACGGAACGACTTCTTTCAGATTTTTATTAAATTTGGATATGTGATAAAGGGTATAAAATAATGAACAAGCACAATTCTTTATAGTACGATACTAAAAAGGTTAAAAAGGTGGGGTCAATTGCTAATGTCACCATGCTGATTTTAAGCACAACAAAATTTAAAATTAAGCTAAAGTTTTGCTAACATTAGTTGATAAAAATTATAAAATCTTGGCTAAAAGTTAATAAAAATTTTGTTGCATATTATTAGCTGAAAAAAAACTTGAAAAGTTTTTAGAAATTTTTATTTGCTGAAAATCCTAAAAAAAATTTTGTAATTCTTTAAAAAAATTGGCGACATGAATGAATTAAATATCTGATAATATAGCGAAATAATTATATATAACACAAAAAAAAAAATATATTTCAACTACTTACATCCATGGTTGTCTAAATGATGACAATTTGAACTGAAGCTAAATGCCGTAGATAATTCCAGAAACAAAATAAAAAAATAAAAAATATGATATACACAACGCTTATTTGCAAATAGAAAAAGGAAATATAAAAAATACCCAAGATGCGTGTCTTGCTCTTTCGCTTAAGTATATTTGTTTGGAATTTTCCTACATTCCATAAATTACCACTATAAAAATTTCGTTTACAATTACAGATTTTGTTTTTTATTAAATTTAAATATTTTATTTTGTCTTTAATTTAATTAGCAATCAATTTCTTTGTCAATCCTGAATCAGCACAATATTTGAGTTTATTAAATAAACAATTATATGAATACACATAGTTGCCGTCCTTTTGTGTGTAAAATATATAAAAAAAAATGTCATCAAAAATTTTTTGAGAAATAATATACTTAATTTACTTATTTTTTTGAGTGCAGCTTCTAAAGTTTGCTTTTTGTGTATAACGCCAATATGACATTTGTATAACGTCCATTTGACAATTACTTTTTCTCGGGCGTTAAAATAGTTCCCGCTAAAACGCAGTGAAATTTTGAATAAAAGTTTTTATATTTTAACTTAAATCCAAATTTGAAAACAAAATTTAAAAAATTTAAATTTTCAAAGTGGCTTAAGTTCTTTCACCATTATGAATAATGCGTATTTTCGCAAAGTTTGTTAAATATTATTTATCACGTAAAAATTTTAACAATCTGTTTTATGATGGTTTCCAAAATACTTCGTGTCTAGCATTATGATCCTGTGAGCTGGACCGTTTTTAAAAATAAATGTATAAAAAATGCCACAGCATATTATTTTTTTAGGGATATTGTGTAAAAGTACGGATTTGTTTAGTTTTTTTGTTTGGAGATTTATGGCATATTTTCATATTTTAATCTTCAGTTGATTTAAGTAATTAAGTATTTCAGCTTTTTTACGAAATTCGCAATAGTTCGCGTTATAGCAAAAATTTAATAAGGTGGAAAGACCATATTCTAATCTATTCAATAACGGTATTACATTTTTGTCTTTAGTCAAGTACATCTTCGATTTGTGGAAATAAATTAAAATTTTTCAATTCTAATATATTTTCCACCGTCGTCTAAACCAATTTTTGAAAAAAAAAACTTAATTATACCAGTCTGCATGCCGACTAAGTTGATGATGAAAGTTCATCTTAAAGAAACCTATTCTACCACTCGCTTATTTTGGCCGAACAATTTTTATCGCGAACTCAAAGTTTTATGTGTTAAAAGTTCCACAATTTAAGCTCGGTACACATAAAAATAAAAAAACTGCCGCGAGAAAGCACGCAATTGATTTTTTCTCCTAAGCTACATTTTTATCTATACATCAAGTATCAAACAAATATATTTGCAGATTGGATCAATTAAAATTTTTCCCAAATTTTGGTCCAGAACACCGAGGAAAATGCACTAAATTTGCAAAATATTTTCTACATAGATGATGTAAAAGTTAAATTATTATACCGATATTGGTATGATTAAAAGATAGTTTCCCCATATTGCACATTTGGTAAAACGCGACTAAAGATTAAGATATTTAAACTTCACATATAAATAACAAAAATCTCCATACAAAAGCCCTCAAAAATCAATTTTTGTTACAGAATATCCTTGTAAAAAGTATTTGTCTGAACATGGATTGACATGTTTTATATACCGCTGGACGCGCCTTAACATTTTTATATCTTTCATATTATACTAATATTGTATACGATATCTTTAGTTAAAGTACAAAATTTTTGAAAATCAAAATGCGATCTCAATACTAGAACTATTTTAGGAATCAATATACAACAAACCAAAGAACATTTTGAGTTGTGGACAAAATAAACTTTTTTTCTTGAGTCGGTCTAATGTTTATTATAATAATAGAATACTATATATGTAAAGACCACTGCAAATGTAGTTGAAAAAAAAATAAAATTTTACTTGAAGAAAGGACAACTAACATTTTAGTAAATTCAACTAATAATTTCATTTGTTTCTTACTGTTCAAAGTTAAAATGAACCACATATGTAGTAAAAAAAACTACTGCATAAAATGAATGTAAAATCATAATACAGTAATTTGAAGTGGTTTATTTTTTTAAATGAACTATAATTGTAGTCAAAAATGAATTATCTTCTACAAATGATTGTTTTTTTTTTTAGTTAGTCTCTTTACAGGAAGAAGAAGAAAACATTTTTATTGAAAAATTTTACGGACACAAGGGATACACCAGACTGCCGCAGTTTCGTCCCCTTCCTGGGACTCGTCAGTGGTTAATTTATGTGTCAATTGAACAAAGTATTTTATATTGTTAATTTGCTCTATATGAAAAACTTTTTTACTTTTTTGGTGTCGTACTGGTATTCGAACTCACTGCCTTAGCATCAAGCTATGTAACGTAATCTCACCTCTTAATGAGTTGAGCCACGGTCGACACAGCGATGACTGTAGCTAAGTGGAGTTTTGTCGCACTACGTACACACAAGTATTGTTTCGTTCAGAAGAGACAGAATTAATTAATACCAATGCACAATTCATTTCTCAACTAGAATGCTTCTTCTTAATCCTATCTCTCTGTTTTTTATTTAAAAATAAATATACTGTATTACAACTCAAACAACTACAAATATTTACAGCAGTGCGCCCAGGTATGCTAGTTGGTAGCGTAGTGGCTTATCAGTGCGGGGGTCGTGGGTTCGATTTTCACCAGAGGCCTGGTCTGTTTTCGCTACAACGCGTCGAAAGCCATAGTAGCTAGTGCTCGGTTAGGGTAATATTATATAATTTGTTATTATATGATTATTAATTAATATAATAAAAAAATATTTACAGCAGAAGTTCCCAGAGTGTACACAATATTTACATCCGGAGGATTTTAAATCTCTATTCAGAGCACCAATGTGCAATTATAGGCCCCATAATAAATACATGCAAAAGAAAAAATATTTAATTAGCGTGTTTTTAATTGGTTGTATTCATAATGGAGTTTCGCACTCGATGCAAATTGGCACACTTTTTTACCAAAACAACTAAAGACGATTTAAGAACTTACGCTAACCATCGTATTTAAGTAATTAAATAAATATATTTTGCCAGCAAAACTTAGGAAATATTTAAAAAATGACGACATAGTTAGTTACTGAGTTCTAACGGATAAAAACGGGAAAGCCAAATTCATAATTCTGTTCAGAGAGTCCATAAAAATGTTTCTTGGGAAGTCATTCTGAAAATTTCCTGTTTGTTTGCTATTTGTTGCTCGAAAGTGTAAAAAATAGCCTCAAATGGATTATTTTGCATAAAATAACTTTCATTATCAAGTGGATTATTTTTTCAATTTATAAGCTTAACAATCTTATAGCCATGATATTAATTACATCTTATGGGTATATTTTATATCCTGGCGACTAAGGGTGTTTTCTCGAAATATTTTGTCCGAAAATTAGAAAATAAAAAACGGGGTTAATTATGATCTTTTCAAAAATCGTTATAAATAGGTTTTATTATATAATTAGAAAATGGGGGTTTCATCAACTTACGTTGCGTATGGGGTTTACAGGAGTAATGAAAAAACGCTAACAACTTAAAACATAGAACAGCCCACTGAACAGTAACTGAAGACGGCGTGTCTACATTAGAACTATCAGTGGGCTGTTTACACTATGCGCGTAAACAAATCGTTAAATACATTTGAAATAAAAGTAAAGATAAAAGTAAAATCCAATAACTATAGTCTAATAAAAGTTTAATGATATTGATGAAAACAATTTTTTTTTTTAATTTTTAATAAAATAATAAATTTACATAAAAATCGACATCTTCAAAAATCTTTAAAATTGATATAAAAAATTCAAGTGGCTAATGATATTCGATCAACTCAGAATACCACATCTTAAATGCATAAATGAAAAGAAAAATTAAAACTTTTCAAAATTTTGAATTTCGGGAATATATAATAAACAAACTTTTTTTTTTTTACAAATATGCCATTTTCGGCGTTCTAAAAAATAAAATACATTTCTTCTATATGGAACCATTTACAATAAAACCAATCCTATTTTAAGGGACACCCTAATCTATATACAGTTTATGTTGTTGTTGGCTATTTTACTCAGGCACACACAAATATACGATGACACCAAATTTAAATGCAATGGTTGGAATGCAAATATTCTACAGAAATATAAGGCTCTACCACTGACTCTTAATACATATTTATAGTGATGATGCTTGTAGTGGAAGTTGTTATTGCATGAGTTTTAAATACTTGTCTGTATTAGTGTTTCCAATTATTCGACCTATGCGGTTAACCAGTTAAGGCATTGTTCGAAAAATCGCTCAAATTGATTAACCGGTTATTCGTTTCGGTTAATCGATGAAATTGGCGACTAATCGATTAATCGTTTAATGAAAAATAAATATAACCCTTTGGTTTTTTTTTTTTTTTTGTTAAATATTAAGTTTATTTATGTAGAGTTTGAGGATGTTTTAGGGTCATTAAACTTAGTTTTATTATAATAAAAACCAAATTTCTCAACAAGATGGATTTGAGTGGTTTCGATAATTTTTTTTATTAATACACTTGGAAGTGGCAGGCAAAATTCGTTATTAGTTTAACTAAACCAACACCATAAAAGTTATTTTTAACTGTTTGTTGAATATGACTCAAAACCTCCTACGATTTTTAAGAAAACGCTATTTTTAATTTTTTATTTTTGATAAATTCAGGACCTCTCTAAAAGGAAATGCTATCAGATAAATTCAGTAGAAGTAAATTCTAGAGTTTTACTTTTAAAAGCTTTAAGTATCTGACAAAATCACAAAACTCTGTTCTGTTCTGGTTTTGACGTGAGCTCAAATCGCAGTTAAGTTGAATTCTATGATGCTATACACACGTTATTCTAAAATGTTGTGTGATATGATTTTAACTTTTTTCTTTTAAGTGTCCAATGTACAATTATCAACAGAAAAAAATTATCAACCGAAAATATATAATAAAGGATTTTATTTGAATTAAATTTGTTTCTACACAAATATTTAATTGATTCAATTAATATTTTAATTGACTTTTAAATATATCAAAACCCTTTTTTTTTGGACATTAGAAAAAGTTTCAGTATAAACTACCAAAATGCATTTGTAGTGTATGAACAAAACAAGCACACACACAAATACAAAAACAGATATACACAAAAACGTGTTGTTCACTCACTTTTTTTTTTTTGAGTATCAATTTTTTTTGTAGATACTTATTTATAGCTTTTTTTCTTTTTAATTTTCAATAAAAGTTTTAATTAATATTATCATTGTCGTGATAGGTGCAAAATAAATTAAAATATTTGTTGATTCAATACATTTTTTAATTATTGTTTTTTTTTTAGTTTTTTCTGTGTAATTTACTTAAATTTCAAATAAAACTAAATTAAGTTGTGAAATAAATTTTTTCAAAATTTTAACTTTCAGCCGAAAGTGGAAAACAGACCATGCCAGACTATTTTCAAAATATACGAAATTTAATTAACGGATTTAAAAACAACTTATTTGTCTTTATAACTTGTTCTACACCCAGAGAAAAACGGGAATAACTTTCATCAATTATCATTCAATGTAAAAACAAAACATCCTTCTTAAGTATTTCATGAACATGATGAAATTGATTTTGCTCTTTATGAAGCATTTTATAAATACTATGAAACGTTATAATGGACGAAAATCTATGAAACATTTCGTAAATATAATAAAGCTATTCCTTTTAGTGTAGTGTCGGTTTTTACACTTATAATTTTTGTTTGAAAATTTTCCAAAAGCAAACGGTGTAAGTACTTCAAATTAGAACAGATACTCCTAAAACCGGTTCTCAAACTAGTTCTAGTTAGTTTTATCTTATATTTTTAGTGCAACGGTTTAGGGTATCATGCAATTTATTCTACACTGATAGAATGATCTGCATGATATTAATGAATTTTTGCACAGGAACTCGTTCATTGAAATTTTTCATTTAATTAATGCAATCTTTCCTAAAGTTTATGAAAATGTCATTTTATTTATTAAAAGTTTTACCTACTTTCATTAAAAAACTGGTTTAATTCCAAGTAGGAATCTTTTCATTATTTTTAAGAAAGGAGAAAAGTTTCGTTAGTGATATAATTGTGAGGAAAAGTTTAATTAGTTTAGTGAGACTTTTCATTATTTTTCGACCACTAAAATTCTTTCCGTGTAGGGGTATATGTTTTAGAATGGCAGTGGTTGGAAACCGATTATAAAGAAATTACTATGGAGATGGAAGAAGTTGTATTCCCACACAATTAATATGCAATGTGGCAGCTAAAACAGATATAGCCTTGTCTTCAAATATTAATTCACATTAATTTAAAATTTTCAAGAATTAAAAAAGAAATTAAAAAATGTCAATCCTTAAAAAACTTGTTTAAAGTTGATAAAAAAAGTTATCTAGAGGCCCAATGCTGAAACATAATTGGCTTATGTGACTTAAGTCAGGTATTGTTATGCAACGAAAATATAGAACCATGTACAATGATTAAAGTTTAAAAATTTAATAATCGACCTATTTTAACCGAATATTTGGCTCGAACATTATTTGGAGTTTTAATTATTTGTTTAGACATTAACCAAAATAGAGGCGATTAATCGATTAATTGATTAACCGAATTGTTAAATTTATGTTGGTTCGTGTCGATAGGTCATAGGTTGATAGCTCTGCACTAATTGTATTTTAAAATTTGACAAATGAATTCGGTATGATGATAATGTCGTTTAGATTTTCAGTTAAGCGTTGCCAACTTAAGACAACCAACACGCATTAGATTCGTGTTATTTTAATAAGATCTTTATAATCGGGTACTAAATATAGAACCGATTGTGATTAATTGATTTTTGCAAGTGACTTTTTGTCTTCGAATATTTTAAAACTTTTACTTAAAAACTATAAATTTGTTAGATCATTTTAGAATTACAAAATGGGCAATTCATAAAAAAAATTTATGAAGTTATAAAAAACGGAATTTTAAATTATTTACCGATTTGATTACCTTTTCGTTTTTTTTTTGTTTAAAATATTTTTTTGCAAATATATGCTAACACTCTATGTTCCAGATTGCTATATCCTGCAAAAACACACCTTACCAAATAATGAGTCTAGTAATCTAAGCTCGAAGGTTTGTACGTATTGCAGTTTATACTGAATGCTAACTGTTTTAATTAGCCTTACGAATTTAAAAAATATGATATTAATTTTATTAAAACATGGTCGTGCCGGGAATCGATCTAGGGTCGTCTGATTAAAAGGCGACAGATCTATACCCTGAGCCACCGACGCATATAATATAACATAGTTTACAACATAAATTAATTTTTCTTCTATGTAAATTTGTTCCAGATATACCAAAACTAACACCCTACCATATAGCTTACAATAATACTACCCTAGTAAAAATTTTTGAATATGACCATATATGATCATATATAATTACATTCAAAATTTGAGTCTATACAATTATATCAGAGTTCAGATATATTTATATATGCCTTCAGATATAACTATATATAATTTCAGATATCTTTATATATAAATATATATAAGGTTATATATAAATATTTACGGATTTATGTATACATATATATGGAGTTATATAGCAATATATATGAACTCAGATATAATTGTAAAGACTCAAATTTCAGATATAATTACATATGGTCATATATGATGATAAATAACCTTTTACTCGAGGAAATATACTGAGCCTAAAAATAGATTTGCAGAAAATTGTTGTGTCATTATATTTTCCCTGGAAGTAATAAAACTACAGATCACCAATTTTTTTTTATGTGAGAGTAATGTATTATCAGTTCTTTTTATAGGTAATCCATTATTTTATAATTTAAGGTGATGCAGAATATAATAAGTACTCATTTCTAGGTAATGTATACAATAATAAATAGTCATTACCATGTTTTTGCTGGATAGGGTATATGAATTAAATAAATTCAATATATTGATGTAAAGCAATTCGATTAAGGTTTGCTAAAAAAAAGACATGAGATTGAAACAGATGAACAGAAGGGGTACCAAAAAAATAAAACATGTATTTGCAAATTTTCCATCAATAAACAGAAGGGAGGATTAAACATTTGCCTGCATACTGAATCGCAAATTTGTCGTTATGTTGGGTAGAAATAAAATTTTTCTTCTGCCACATTTTTATCTCTTTCCATGCTGTATATCGTCGCTTGAAATGTTAAACACTTTAGCGACTAATTTATCCAATGTCAAACTGTCTCAATAAATGTTTATCTTTAAATATGGAAAAATGTTTTTCAAATGATCTAAGTTTTTAATTTTTTTTTATGAATTAAAAATCTATTTAATTGCTTTCACTAATACTGCACGACGGCCACAAAAACAGGATTTAAAACAGATCTTTTTTAATAAACCTATCATTTGGCCGGTGGACAAAAAGACCCATTGAATTTAATTTAGATTATGACTACAAGAAAGTATATAAAGCCTTTAAATTAACGGTTCAAAAATGGGGGTCCATAAGATTTTTCTAGGGGGTCCGCAAATTAAAAAAATTTTACAAAAATATTTCCAATTATTTTAACAATTTAAATTATAAAATTTTGATGAAGTAAAACTCATTTAAGACTAGCTAGGTTTAGCTGAATCCATTTTCCAAAACCTTTGGATTTTAACACATTTTAAACCGAACACATAGAAATACTTTTCGAATATATCGAAAAGTAAAATTACTTTAAAATTTGTGAACAATAAACAAATTTTAAAGTAATTTTACTCAAGTAAATACGCATCTCGATAATAATGAATTCATTTTTCTGGTCTCTCGTAGTTAATCTTAATCCGGTTTTACTGCATTTCGTTTTTGTAATATTTTTTTATTTTTAAAATAAAACTCCAATTTATGTTTGTTTCCTAACTTTGCATTTTTTTTAATTATTGGAAACATTTTTTTGGGGGTCCGTGAACCAGTAGAAGTATCTCTAAATGTCAGTGAAGCAAAAGTTGGTGGGAAACACTGCTTTAAATGGATAACAAAATGTTCCACTTGTGAAAAATTATTTTTTGTATAACTTGATCCATATAGGGCTAATGTTTTCACTTCTCACCATTAAAGACCCACTATGAAATTTACAAAATAACCTCTATTAGCATTTGATTTTATTCGGATGTGTGGTAGAGGGTACAAATCTAGCGAACAAGCGCAGTTCTTTATAGTCCCAATATTATTTTTAAGGGTGACTTTTGACCCTAGCTTTTTAACCCTTAAAATAAGATTGGGTGAATAAAGAATTGTGCTTGTTCGCTTGTTAAATACCCTCTACCGCATATCAAATTGTAATAATAATCAGATGAGGTGGACTGATTACTACTTATTTGGGATCAATATTCAGTGTTATTTTCTTTTTTTTTTACAAAACATTTGTCTGTTACAGTAACCTGTAGTCAGGCGCGCATCCAAGGGGATGAAAAATGGGACATTTCCTCCCCCAAAATTTAAATTTTCAATACATACTTAGAAGTTCGTAATATATACGTTTTTGTTATCAAATGTTTAAACATTCAGTTATTTTAAAAGGTCTTTTAAATTTTTTATTTATTTCATGGTTTCAATTTGACACTTTTATGTTTGAAAACATTAAACTACACTTTTTGCGCTTCCAAAAGCCGAAATTTTAGATTTTCTCCAAAACACTTACGACGGTAGCACATTTCGCTATGATAAATAGCGCTAATGAAATGGAAAATAAACTACAAAAAAAATCGAGTTTTCTTCAAGTATTTTTAAGAAGATCTTAGCGTCGCAAATCCGATTTATGGAATTAATTTTTATTGCCAGGAGGTTTGATCTTACCAAAGTAAAACTGCAAATTAGAAACCAATATTGGTGGAAATTTATTCATGTTTCTGTTTTTTAATATTTTTATCTTTGAATAATATTGAAATTAAAAAAGTTTTACGAAAAAAAAAAATTGTGTGTTTTTTTTAAAGTCTAAAGTGCAAAGATTTCAAAAATATTTAAATTTGTATTAGCTTGCAATTCGCGTTTAAATTTGTAAGAATAATTCGATCCACCAAAAATTACTTATCTTTTGGATCTAATTAGATCCAATGAGATCCAAAGTTATCCAATGCGATATTTTGGGATCAACAACGATCTTAAAGTAGATATTTTAAATCAATGTTGAGTCAATTTAATCCAGTAATATATTTACGAAACATAATCGGATATTACTGAATATCCCAATTTTGAGATGAACTTGGATAAGATCGTTATATATCAAATGAGATATGACTTTATATTTGTGATCTATTTTATTTTTGATCGGTTTATTAAAAGCACAGTTTTTTGAAATAAAAATAGTTTTTTATTTTTGGCAAATTTTTGCGTACTTTTTTATTTGAATGTAAAACTTTGACTTTATTTCTCACTAAACAAAATTAACAAATAGAATTAAAGTTTATGCATCGCCCTTTTTCATTTCTGGTGGTATTATGTATGTACGTGTCTGTAGTATAGCTAAAACCCCCATCTCAAGCAGTGCATGTGATATAGAAATCTACAATTTGGTTTTACGTTTGCTTTATTGGAAATGAAGAATTTTTATCTCACAACTTTTTGATGGTTAGCTTCGCTACTGGGGTCGTTTCTGATTTTATCAATTCAATAAAAACAAAATAAAATCACAACAACAAAAGCAGAAAAAAAATGCAAATATTGTTAATGTATTGGGTATTTTTATTATAACCTGAGCTACTGTGCTTTAAAACTATGATCGAAAAGTATAAGAAACAATACGTTCCGACAAATTTTTCATGAACATATGATATTAAATTGTTACAAAGAAAAAAACTTTTTTTTTTTTATTAATTAATAATCATATAATTACAAATTATATACTATTGCCTTAACCGATCACTAGCTACTATGGCCTTCGGCGCGTTGTAGCGAAGACAGACCTGTGCCTCTGGTGGGAATCGAACCCACGACCCCCGCACTGATAAGATAGCACGCTACCAACTAGCCTACCGGGGCGCACAAACAAAACAAAAACTTTTATTATGCAGCACTCATAGAAATCCATGCAGAAAAATAAAATAAACTATTTTTCGTTTATTTAACGAACGATTTTGTTATATGGACTATTTTCGTAGTTTTAGATGATTTTGCTGATTTAAGTAATAATTTGAATTATGTAATTTCTGCGTATGAGTAATATGAAATTATTTATAACAATATTAATAATAATACGTTGTTACAACGGTATTGACATATTTTCTAACATGTAGTTGTAAATTGTTTTAAAATGATTTAAGCTTTTAGAGCATATTGTTAATACAACTAAAGCCAAAAGATGCATGAAATGTTTGAACACTAACACACACATATACATTCGCATATACATGCAACAATTGAAGGTGGGTTTTGGGGTTGTTTAAGGAATAATAAATTTATTTATAAAATCAAGAATGTTTTATTTATTTTTGTATATATATTTTTTTTCTGTCTTCCTTTTGATCCGTATGACCACATATGGTTATCTGACTTTTGAACTATTTCATTTGTATTGACAATAGTATGTTTATGAATAACAAATATATTCATGTGAATTTTTCAAAAACTTGTTTATTTTTTGTTAAAAAAAATTTAATGTATTCATTAAGTTTATATTTGCTATTAATTAAGTTTTTTTGTTTGTTTGCAATTATATTCGTAGTAATTTATCTGTATTTATGCTTAATTGCTATAAATTAGTGTATTTTTTTTTTGAGAATTAAATATTTTTGTTTTCATAGACCATGTTTTTATCTACTTCATGGAATCTGAATATGGCAATTTGTTTTGAACATATATTTCTAAACGATTTTAAGGAAAAACATGCATTCATATTTTTGACGACGAACTTAAACCGCAAAAGGTTTTTTGACGAAACATCGTTGGCCTATGACTAAAAAGAAATTTTGTGCAGCTTTTGGTGATTTACTGATCCCCCTGCAGGAGAAATATAGTACTAAAGATAAATTATTAATGTGCTGTCGTTCCTTAATGGGTTAATATTTGTCTAAGTTTTAATTTTTTATTTTGCTTGAAGTCATACTTAATCCAAAAATCCAAAAAAACTTCGGGTTCTGATGAGATCTTTAGCCAGATCGAAATACTAGTATCAACCTAGCTAATATGTTTGATTTGCTTTATTTTTGTAAATATACGGAGGTTGAAAGCTCGTTATAAATTGGAAATAACATAAAAATAATCTCGATGAATATGAAAACAAAAAACTAATATAACTGTAAAAAAACTGTTGTTTAGTTGAGAATAATGAAATCAGTATTAGTTGAAGGATAACTTGTAAATTTATATAGTAAAATTTTTATACATTTCAATGTTATACATGTGATTATTGAAGGAATATTTTCATTAACTTTTGAATTCCACTAATTAATGTTTTGAATGTTGTAGCACTAGTTCAATAGTTTTGCGTTGCGAAATTTAACAAAAATCGGATTTTTTGATACACCATCTATAATTTCATACATAATTATGATCAAATGAAATCATATTTTGTGTAGTACGTATTTGAGTGGCAAAACAAAAAATTCTAAGATAGTTTTTAAAAAATTTCTAGAAAATATGAAAAATACGCCATTGCAATCAAATTGCAATATCTCGAAAAGTGTTAGTCCGATTTAAAAAATTTTACAATATTTGTATTCAGCATCACAAAATTCATAAAAAATTATGTATCCGAAGACATATTTTTATTAAAGCCACAACCACATAACGAATTCGGTTGTCTCAACAGAATTTCATCGAACCGAATAATTTCGGTTGCTGCAATCTACCATATTGGGCTGTCACAATTGAATTCGCTTGTAGTAACCGACTTGGAGGTTGTGGCAACCGAATTCGGTTGTATCAACTGAATTTGGTTGATGCAACCGAACTTACGAGTTTGCAGCAACCGAATCAATTCGTTTGGATGAGAGTGCATTTAAGAAAAATTTAAATAAATCGAAAACTTTGTTAGCGAGGCGTCACGGATAAAAGCTATTCGATTTTTCTCAAATTTGCACTAATTAACTTTTAGACTAATGCCCGTAATTTCAAGCACCTACCGGTGCTTATATACCTACCGTGTACACGAACAAAACTCATTTTATATATATATGGGGCGTTTCATGTCAAGTGACCCAATTTTTGAAAACGATGTCTACCGAAATTTTTGATTCATCTTCAGCTGCTTTCGTCTTATAACTGCTTCTTTCTGTTATTTCGGTTATAAGTGGAGTCCGAAAAGAGTGAGTAATATGCGTTTTTTTTTTGTCATCACAGTGTAGAAAGGGTAATGATATATTATTATTATTATTTGAAGCATTACTTAAATACAAATAATGCATTACTTAAATACAAATAATAATGACTTTTTTTTTTTTTTTAAGAGAAGCAACACTCAGGAAATTCTGCCTATTAATAAACGTGTTGCTTTCTTTGTAAAGGAGATTGTGGATAGATGAAAGATGGTGAAAGATGAAAGGCTTCAAACATGGCAACACTGCAATTGTGCGAGATGATAAGTGTTAGAACAGTTGGTGCTCGCCAGCTGATGTAGAGTTGGCGAATTTGTTGAAGCTTTTTGGTTCGTAGCCCTGATTCACTATTTTACTTTGGTGGGGTTAAGTTCAATGGGAACACAGAAGGTGGGCTCAGCGATACATATTATTTTTCTAAATTGATGTTGTCGGCACCGAGAATGGAACCTGGCACCTTCTGTGTAACAGTTCAACGCGCCAACCATTACACCACAACACCCATTAGCAATTATTTTGATCATTATTTAAACGCAAAGTAATGATATAATATTTTTAAATCTCTTGCTGCATTCATTACTTTTTGAAGACCCTAAAATATGACTTCTGACATCTTCGAAGACTATATGACTGCATACATGACATTTAAAGGGAAAAATATTTTTTTTTTATCAAAGTTTGCTTTTGATCTAAGTCGTACCAACTGCTGATCGTAGAATATTTAAAAGTTACATTTGGACATTACTAAAATAAAAAACCAAACTTTAAGAGCTAGGAATGTTATATTGCATCAGAATTTATGCATTAAAACAGAAACCAAAAAAAAAAGTTTTTATCGACCGGTGTTAATGTGTGTTTCTTTTTAACACAAATTTAACAAAATTGAAGAAACTTTCGATATTGAAAATACGCCAAAGTTTTCGAATTCTCGACGTTGTGCCAACTGTGTCGCCGTTATCAATCGGATAACATGTCACTGCTGGTAAGATAATTATTCCCACGTTCTGCTCACACTACCACCACCGTTTATAATTCTGATTGGTTTATATGTATTCTTCCCTTTTCTTGTACTTAATTTGACATTTTTTATGTCTGCATTCAAAGACCGTGTAGTGTATTTTAATAATTACATTTTTTCTCGTTACAATTGTGGTTAATCTGTGCTTAATTGAATTTTATAATTTATTATTGTTTTTTCTACATTTGCATTGAATTAAAAATAACACTAGCATCAAGCGATATGTATACTCATAAAATAAAGTCAGTTCAAAAGTCTGTTAAACGCTTTTCAACTTAATTGAACTAATATTTTATGTTGATACCATTTAAATCTGTTATTTAACTAAAGTTAACAGTTATCTCATTATACCACATGAACAAATTTCAGTTGTACTTGAGCTAATTTTTTCTTCTAATATTTAGTCACATTTTTTAAATGATTTGGAGAGTTTGTTTGTTAGTTCACAAATATTTGTTTATTGGCTGTTTAAAATAACAAAAACGATGTGTGCGCTAGTGTCTACTTATGGGTGCGTGTATTTTTATAATAAACGTGGTGGGGGTTTTCTTAAGTCTGCATTTTTTTTACATAAAACTAGCAATAAGCTTTTGTAGATAAAATCATGTTTGTGCTTGTCCTTGTACGTCTGTCAGAAACGAAGTGCCGGGCAAAAAGCTAGGCAAAAATTTGCCGGCTAAAATATTTAAATCTATCTATATATATAAAACAGGATGTGTGTATGTATGTAACGTATGGACTCCAAAACGGCTGGGCCGATTTTGATGAAATTTTCAGGGAATCTTCAAAGTATTCAGGCAGGTGACACTGTGAAGTCTGATTTTTGATTTTCGGTGTGTGGGCGGAGGGGCGTGGCAAAATCCAATTTTCATATTGTACCACCAATGACATATACATATAGAGCAATTCCATATGAAAGCGATCACCTTTTGGACGACCCCTCTCCGATTTTAAAATAAATAGTCTCAATCGATTGCCCAGTAAAAAATAATGTACCTACATATTTTTTTTTTTTTTATAGTGACTGGTTTAGTGGTGGTGTGCACCACTGTCATGTGACAAAATTGAAGAATTCTTCATAAGGGACCTCATTGAAAGTTGTTTTAAAGCGATCGCAACGAGTGATAGCTCGTTGGAAAGGTATTGAATCAGGCTTTAATTTAAAAATATAATTTTCCTAATTTTTCTCAGAAATTTACCTTTTTTCCCATGAAAATTAAATTTTCCCATGAAAATTAAATTTTCCGATTTTCCACAGAAGCTCCTAAATTTTCCGGCTAATTTTATTTTTTTTGGATTCCTCATAATTTTTGCTTTAAGAATCAGCAATAAAAAAATGGGCCCGACTCCTTGTTTGGACAGGAGAAGAGCATTTAAGAGACCACCTTGTTCTCATTGTTTTTATATTTTTTATAATTGAATTATTTTTAATTATTTAACATTATTTTATTTTATTATTAAAAATACATTTTAAAAATTATTTTACAGTTAAAAATACATTTATGAAGAAAAAATCTATTTTTTTTTTAAGAGCCCCAAGTTGAGTGTCTAGTGAATATGGTCTGCCTGCCTTCACAAGATCGGCCATAAATCCATGGATAATAGCAGCAGTGGCATGTAATGGCACACCAAACCCGACTGAGGCTACAGGTCATAAAATGTTTTGTAAATTTTTTAAATTACCAGGTAATAAATATTTCGCCTAAAATGACACGTGCAGAAACAAGTCATAAAACACCGATTTTCCATAAATATGGCGAAATATTTATTACCTGGTAATTTAAAAAATTTACTAAACATTTTATGACCTGTGGTCGGCTTATTGGCAGTAACCAATTAAGTCCCTCTTTAAAAAACATTTTATGACTAGTAGTTCACGCAAATTTTCCTATTAAAGAAAAGCAAATATCGCTTATTTTTTTACCTATTTTTTACCAAAAAATAAATATAAATACTTCACACACTCTGAGTCAAATTTCAGTTGAATACTAAACGTGAAAGTGTTAAAGTGTTTTTTTTGTAAAGTAAAGAGTGAAGCTGTAAAGACAATTTAAAGTAAAATGAATAAATTTTGCTGCAATCCGTTTAACAAGAGTGGACATCGTTCGAAAAAGATAAAAGTATTAAAATTAACTGGTGTTTCGAAGCGATAGATGGATGAATTAAATATACAATACGGTGAAGAAGCAGAATTCATTTGCCCCAAGTGTAAAATCGATTTGTCTCAACAAGCAAATGCATTGAAACAAATGCAACTACAATCCGAGAGTGAAATGACAATTGAACAAAATGTTTCATCTGATAGTGAGGCAGACATTCCGATGGTCAATATGCCTTTGAGTCCTTTGAATGAGGCTATTACCACTTTAGGTGAAACGCCTATTAAAAAAAGAAAGTTGCGAAGTGAAAAATACAGGAAAGAGAAAAAAGGCAAGGTTATGAGTGCAATCGCGACAATATTTGATGAAGGCTCTGATAACGAATGCAGTCAAGCAGATGACGTTGATGACGGCAAACAAATGATTGAGCAGTTGAAAAGAAAATTCAATTTAGCGACCACTTTTCCGGAGAAATATCTCATTTTATCTGTGCTGCCTCAATCATGGTCTATACGCAAGATTTCTGAACAGTTTCAAACATCTTTTACATCGCGAGAAGAAGCAAAGAATTAGTTCGACAGAAGGGCATATTGGCGACTCCCACCAAGAAATTTGGCTCAAGGACCCTCGCGAGAAGAAGCAAAGAATTAGTTCGACAGAAGGGCATATTGGCGACTCCCACCAAGAAATTTGGCTCAAGGACCCTCAACGGTGAAATTGATTCAAGATTTTTACTGCAATGATGACAACAGCTGCGCCTGCCCAGGTACACGTGACTATGTTATCACACGTGAAGATGGAGAAAAAGTACACAAGCAGCGCAGATTATTATTATGTAATCTATCCGAAGCATACCATCAGTTCAAAGAGAAATACCCAGCAGAAAAAGTGGGATTTTCTAAGGTTGCCATCCTACGACCAAAAGAATGTGTGCTGGCATTAGACAGGCACGGAACGCATTCAGTCTGCGTTTGCATGTTTCATCAAAACATCAAATAAATGTTCTTTCCATGCAAGAAATTGAAAGTATTTCACGGTGAAATTGAAACATATAGGGACCTCCTGTCGAAGTCGTTGTGCGCATACCCCACGGAAAATTGTCATCTGTCCAAATGCGACAATTGTCCGAAGATTGACGAGCTAGAGCAATATTTGGCGGAAAAGTTTGAACAGCTTTTAATTCAGGAGGTGCATTTCAAACAGTGGATAATTAGCAGCGGCAGATGTTCCCTTGAGACCGTGGTAAAGCAGATTCCGGAATTCATCGAGGAATTCGGATTCAAGTTGAATGAACTGAAGGCGCACCATTTCATATCCGAGATGCAATCGAAATTTCTAAAGGAAAGTAAGGAGAAATTAGCCCAAAATGAATTCATTGTGATAAGCGACTTTGCCGAGAATTACACTTTTCTCGTTCAGGATGAAATTCAGGCTTATCACTGGACAAACGACCAGTGCACGGTGCATTCTTTTTGCATTTATTTCAAAAACGAAGATAACGAACTACAGACCGTAAGCCTTGTTGTTGTCGCGGAGAGTTTAGCTCATAATTATGTGTCCGTTTATTTATTTCAAATGAAACTGTTTGAATTCTTAAGATCAAAATTCGATGCAATCGACAAAGTAACGTTTTTCTCAGACGGCGCGGCTTCTCAGTACAAGAATAAAAAAAATTTTTACAATCTTTGCATAATTGAAGAAGAACAAAACTGCAAGGTCGAGTGGCATTTTTTTGCGACGTCCCACGGTAAGGGCCCATGCGATGCGTTAGGGGGAACCCTAAAACGCATGGCGACTAAGGCAAGTTTGCAAAGGCCATATACTGACCAGATCTTAAATGTACAACATTTGTTTTCGTGGATTCAAAGCAAGGAAATTGCCATTAACACAGTTTTATGCACTCAAAAAGAACACGATGCCATGGAGCGACGAATTCAAAACATATATAATAATGTCAAAACCATAACTGGAACTCAAAAGTTTCATTGCTTCATACCAAATATTTCTGATATGTCAATTAATGTAAAGCGGTACTCTTCGTCTGCCGACGTGCTAAATTTAAAGTTACTTTAATTTTATAATGATGCCAAGACAATTGAAATTTTTAATAAATATTGTAATTAAGTATAACCAGCAAAATAAGAAAGATTTTTTCTTCATAAATGTATTTTTAACTGTAAAATAATTTTTAAAATGTATTTTTAATAATAAAATAAAAAAAAATTAAAACAACTTTCAATGAGGTCCCTTATGAAGAATTCTTCAATTTTGTCACATGACAGTGGTGCACACCACCACTAAACCAGTCACTATAAAAAAAAAAAAAATATGTAGGTACACTATTTTTTGCTGGGCAATCGATTGAGACTATTTATTTTAAAATCGGAGAGGGGTCGTCCAAAAATTTGGCAATTTTGATCGTTTTCATATGGAATTGCTCTAAATTTATTTTTTTTTTTGCTTTTTTTTATTTTATTTTTTTTGAAAGCCGTTGTCATGTTTTTCAAAACGAGATATCAAACTCTTAAATCGATAATGTAGTTCCGAAGATATTTACAAAACACCTATGTTAATCTTCAAGCTATGTTACACTAACACAACAGCCTCATCCGTCTATTCAAAACAGCCCTAGAACAGATGCCGACAGATGATTATACGGTTGTGATAAGAGCTGACAAGACACCGGCTGGTGAGCATGAGCGGTGCTTCAAAGCACCGGTGATAGGTGACGTCGCAGTTGTTATGGCAGTTGTTTTATATATTTCAGCAAATAAAGGCGATAGAAGGACAAAGAGGCGTTGGGCTTCTCATGAAATTACAAATTTTAAAATGATTTACTAATGTGAATTTATTTTTTAGTTATTTATTTGCGTAAAAAAAATTTCTTGATTTAAAGAATTAATTACAATTAAAATTTGAAGGCAAAACAACGTTTGCCGGGTCAGCTATATCTTATAAGGGACCAGACCTTATAGGAGACCACTTTTACGACCACTTTTTTTGAATTATGTAATTGCTTCCATATAGTTTTTACACATTTACTTCAAATTGTATACACATTATATACTCCAGTCAAGTAAGATATAAACGTTTCATACGCCATGCCCCATTTCACGCCCCATTTTGCTTAAAAGTTTTAATTTTTTAGTCCTCTGTACAAATTTATTCCTTTCAACGGATTTTTTTTTCAAATAATGTATATGGCATTTGATTTCACTAATTAAGAACGGTTGTGATTGGCTGTCTTAAGAATAAATACTTTTTCACCAAACGGGAGCTATGTTTGCAGCCATTAAAGTTTTAACTTTGATCGCTAATTAAACTCTGCTACTTTTAGAAAAGTTATTAGCCTTAAATAAAATTTTAGGCAGGACAACGTCTGCCGGGTCAGCTAATTAATACAAATAAAATTTGAAGGCAAAACAACGTTTGCCGGGTCAGCTATAATAAATAATTATTAAATAATATAAATAAAATAATATGGTTACTATTAAGATAAAGAAAATATGTGAATATTATTAAACATTATTTTTCATCACTTTAATATTGTCACACAATTCTACATGGCATTAACAAAAAAAAAAAAACAGACAGACAACAATGATCAAGAAGAATAATCGTGGTGGTTGTTTTTCAAATGTGTATCCGTTTTGTTTTGTAGGAATACAAGCCCGAAACAAAGAAAATATAATTAAATTGATAAAATATTAAGGTTAGTTTTAAAATAAAAAAATATTTATAATTATGTGCGTATGATTAAATATTGTTTTTCTTTTCTTTCAGTCCTTTAATATTTTCAAACAATTTGACATGTTATTGATAAAGAAAACAATAAATAAAACACACTTAAACAAGGATCGTATAAAAAAGGATTTAATAAAAACCATATTAAGTACATTTATAGCGTGTTTTCCAAAAAAATAAATAAAGAATACTTATAATTTGTTTTTATTTAATAAATAATTAGAAAAAGTGCTAGTTATTTCAGCAGCATTTATTTTAAACAAAAATTCTCCCAAACTATATTATATGTATTAACACCATTTTTTTTACCAGTTTTTATATGAGTGTACGTAAAAGCAAAAGGCACAATTGATTCATATTAAAATGTATAAATAATTTGAATTATATAAATTTAGTTTATTTAAAGATTAAAAACAAAACGAAATTACGCTTTATTTTAAATCACATACTACACCCAGGAAAGCTTTTTATTACCCGGTGTTAATAAGCTGGGGAATAAAATACTAAGGTCGGTAAATTGTTAATTTTCTATTACAAACCATATTATTTTAACAAGGGAATATCCCATTCTGGCAACACCTTACAAAACACATGTTACATCCAGTATAAGTGCAATGTTTTTTTTCGAAAATTTTATTGTTCATATTCTGTATTAAATTAAAGTTTTAAAAGTTTAAACTAAAAAATTTTATAAAATAAATTTTTTACAAGTTTTGGGTGGAAAATTTAACTTTTCGTATAAACGAGATATCTTGAGATCATAGATGGGCATACTGCAGTACCAGTAAAATTTCAGTAAAAAAAAAATTTACTGGTTACTGCAACGAAATTTTCATTACCAGTAAACTGTTACTGATTACTGAAAGAAAATTACAGTAACCAGTAACGTTTTACTGATTACTGAAATAAAATTGCAGTACCAGTAATGTTTTACTGATTACTGAAATAAAATTGCAGTACCAGTAATGTTTTACTGATTACTGAAATAAAATTGCAGTACCAGTAACGTTTTACTGATTACTGAAAAAAATTGCAGTAACCAGTATTTTTTTACTGATTACTGAAAAAATGCAGTAATAAATCATTTGGGTACTTAATAGCAATTAAATATACCAACTAAAAATGAGTGTTATAAAAAAATATTCCTACACGCAAAAAACAAAAAGTGTATTATTATCTAAGTACTTAGGTAAAATACAACTTGAATAGTTGTTTGGTTAGTTACACATTATCTAAATTAAAAAATTATATTTTCTTAGATAAGTTACAAAAGAAAAAACTTAGGTAACTTAACAAATTTTTAATTGCTTCAGAATGGAATGCAACAAAAACTACGGAAAGTTAACAAAAACGAAAAATATATAAATCTATATTCATTTTTTTATTAACTCTCACAAAATACTCTTCAAGTTGTATTTTACCTAAGTAATTCGATAATAATACACTTTTTATTTTTTGTGTGTAGTTATCATTTTTAAATTTGTTTGTTTAAAATTCCCAGCAGGAGTTCAATTACAAGGCTACTTTTAGAGAGCCAAAATCGGTTTATCAAAGAACTTGCTTCTAAGATTGAAGAAGTTGAATATGTGTGCGTAACTGCGGATGTGTGGTCAGGTGGAAAAAGATCGTTTTTTGGTTACACTTGCCATTGGTTAGATGCTAAAAATTTCGAAAGGAAGTCTGTAGCACTGGCTTGTCGAAGATTTAAGGGAACCCATTCTTTTGACAATATAACGAAGATGATATGCGACATAAACAACCAATATAAACTGCCAGTTGAAAATATTGTTTATACGATCACTGACAGTGGAATAAATAATCACATTGCCATTAAAAACGTATTTCTCAAATACAATACAGCATTACCCTCATCTGCACCTGTAGAACGATTGTTTTCATTCGCTGGGATTGTGAATCGTTCCAGAAGACAAAAACTCAGCGATGTAAATTTTGAAATGCTTGTGTTGAGAAAAGCTAATAACATATAGTAACAATAAAAATAAAAATAGTATGTCGGCCAATTCTTTGATATTTGAAAACTGAAAACGTTAATTTTTAAGTTTGTTCAAAAAGACTATAAATAGAAAATTATGATTGAAATTTGAAACCCCAAGGTCAGATTTTTGACTTTTTAACAAAAAGATACAATTTAATAAATTTGTTTTGTTAACATTTTACTGATTACTGCATTTTTTTCAGTAATCAGTAAAAAATTACTGGTTACTGCAATTTTATTTCAGTAATCAGTAAAACATTACTGGTACTGCAATTTTATTTCAGTAATCAGTAAAACATTACTGGTACTGCAATTTTATTTCAGTAATCAGTAAAACGTTACTGGTACTGCAAATTTTTTCAGTACTCAGTAAAACGTTACTGGTTACTGCATCGTCTCTTTCAGTAATCAGTAACATTTTACTGATTACTGCCAATCGTAATGCAGTAAAAATATACTGCAGTGTGCCCATGTATGCTTGAGATATACTTTTCTATTACAACCCCTGCATGTCCATCGAGGTAACTACTTTCCTCGGTAACATGTTACTCCTCACTTACAGGTAAATAGTTAAGGTGCGCCTTATCAATTGTGATAGATTATAGGACGTATATCAAATTTAAATATTAGCACCACTTTTCGAAATATTCGCGAATTTAGTTTCTATCAAAAATATAGTTTTTTCTTTAAAATTTCTTATTAATGCAAATACCTGAATAAACTACGAATAACTTTTAATATCGTTTTAAAGTATGGACTTTGAGCATTAAAAACCACATCAATTAATTACGATGTGGGTATGGATGTAGGATATCCTTGCAGTTAAAGGGAAAACTTCACTAATTTTTATTTTGAAAAAAAAAATCTAGAATTTAAAAAAGTATTCGTACATAATTGTTCATATATTTTTAACGGCCTAAGCTACGTGATTCATTAATACCTCATTTTGAAGACTCTGTTTAAATAAAATAATCAAAAACATTATTTTTTGAAGTAAAAATGCATTTTTTTCCAAATCCGCGGTTTAAAAATCTGCTTAGTTAAAATTTTCAAAAAATATATGTTAATTGTAATTTATTAATTTATACTATGCCGTTGCCAAATTAATTTGTGGAGCTCTTACGGAATTTAAAGTCATGGATAGAAATTTAAAAAAGTACTAAATTTAATAGAAAAAAAGATTTACAAAAAAAAAAATTTATTGAAAAACATTAATATAAAAGCTTTGCAAAAGTGGTTGCACATAATTGCCCAAACATTTTTAACGGTTTTAGATACAAGATTCATTGAAACCTCATTTTAAGGGTACTTAAATCGTGGTTTTCCTGGTTAACAAACATAATTCACTACTTGACAGTAAAATGTATTTTTTTTCAAAATCCGTGGTTCAAACCGCTGTATTTCAAAAAAACTGGTTCCCTAATATTGTTCAAAAAATATGTGTTTATTATAAATAAGACTTATATTCCGTTACCAAATCCCTATGAGGTACTCCTGCATATTTCTGATTTATTGGCTTTTTAGTTAAATTTGTTCAGATTTTTATTCTTAACTCGGGATACCGTGAGAGCTCAACATACGGATTTAGACACGGCATAGGGAAGTAGTATTTAACATACATTTTTTTAAAAATTTTTTAAAAACCATTTTTTTTTATATAGAGCTTTTTGAAACGTGGGTTTTAAAAACAATTCATTTTGCCGTAAAGAAGTGAATAATTTGTGTGCTCAAGTAAAACCACAAGCAGCTTTAAAATGGGGTACCAATGACTCTCGTACCTTAAGCTGTTAAAAATAACTGGAATATTATGCACGACTACTTTTTAAAAATTTTCTAATATTTTTCATGTTTTGAAACGCGATATTTCAAGATCAGCTAGGTTTAGCTGTCTAACCTTTGGACGAGGTTATAGTTATATGATGTTCATATCCTATACCAAGTTTGGTTGAAATCAGTTGTGGTGGAGGAAATCGAGTGGCTGATTTTATGTTTTCAGTCTATGGGGGAAATACAAAAATACATTATTGAATAGTAAGTTTAAGGAAAACGCACTTTAATTAACCGGAACTTGGTTGGTATTGATTAGAAAACATGTATTAAACATAGTTGAATGTTTATCAAAAAACAATTTATTTCATTTACTATAACAATAAAAAGCAAAACATAAAAGGCAAAAACAATGAAAAATAAAATATAATTCAAAATAATAAAAAACGAAGTAATGTAATGTTAAATTAAATAAATTTTTGCATTAGATTACACTTTATCACTAGAAATATTATAAATCGCTTAAATCACCAAAGGAAACAAATATACTGGGGTCATCATTTGGATTATCATTACTAGAAATATTCTAATTTTGACTATAAGGAACTCTCAAGAAGTTTTCATGAGCTTTAGTTTTTCCTTTTCGTACTATGCTGAGACTTGTTTTTTTGACGGCGTTGTAACTATCCTATGGGGAATGGTACCGGTTCTGCGTGTTCTACAGGATCGGTCCCTTCGTGCCAGATACCAGTCCTCTGCTAAACCCTACCATATGTAAACAACTGGCAACTTTAACATTGGCTTGTCATAGGAGGGGGTCATTTGTCCTGCTTTAAACCACATAGTGGCATGCCACAGGACTAACCAAAGATGGACATACCACAAGACTGTCGCAAAAGTGACATGTTGTATAAAATAATCGAAAAGTAAACAGCTTCCAATGGGTAAAATTCTGGTCAACTGGCTTTTTCTTGTTAAAAAGCATTCTGGTTAAATGGTATGTCCTCCCTTTACCAGTCACAGGATTGGTAAGTTTAGGACAATTGACACTTCAGTATTAAATTATACCAGTCCTGTAATTCGTCCTTCTTTAACCAGTCATTTTTAGGACTATTGACTCCTCATTCCCTATAGGGTATGTAAACAGGTATCAGTGTTGCTGTTTTTAATAAAAAAAGTGTTTTAAAAACCAAAAGTTCGCAAAATTATAAAACCGCATAAATTTCAGTTCTCATAAAAAGAATTAGCATAACACATATATATAAAATATATTAAATTTTATGTAAACACGAACTAATTCTACAAAAAAAAATTATAACATGTGAATTTGGTATTCCTAATGGGCAGTCAGTAACTCCAACAGTTACGAAGTTATGCAAGGGTAAGAAGTTTAATTTATTACCAGGTAATGTGTTCCGTAATACCAACCTATTACCGAGGTTTTGCTGGGTAGTTACACATATTTATTGATACTTATTTTTAACAATAAAATCCAATTTTTGAAAAAAGCATATCCTTGTCTTATATTCAAATGGAGCTAAAGTATCTACTTCCATACCAAATGTTCAGGAGAGTGGAAAACCCCCCAGGAAAAAATTACACATTCCAAAAAGAAGGTGATGCCCACACTTGCTTACATATCTCATTGCCAAATTTAGTAACTGCACTACCAAACTCATTCCAACGATAGAGTCAAAAAAGCAAGTAGTATTGTAATCAATTCTTTTAATTTAAACCAGAAAGCATGAACTCAATAACAAAGTAATTATTTACTTAAAAGAAAATAACAATGTTATTAACTTATATGTTAAACTTTCTGTCCTCAAGAAGTAATCATATACTTTTTCTTAATAAAAGGACGTTATTGGAAGTAGTTCCTAATTTTGAAAAAAGAAGTTATACAATTTTAAAGAATTTATCTCATATATTTTTTCAAACAAATTTTTATTTGCAGGAAAATAATACTAAAAACAGAAATTGCATGTTGCCTAAATTTTGTTAAACTGTGGTTAGGTATAAATTAGGGAAGCGCACTGAGCAGAAAATTGTGAGTGGAAGTTGAAATTACTGACGTTATAGTGAGTGAGTGCAAAATAAAATTCGAGGGTGATTGTGCGTAAGTCATATTTTTGTTTTTCAATTTTGAATTGTTCTTTTTTTTTGAAAAATTTATATTTTCGTGGTTTATAGCTCCAAAATTATGACAAACCCATGTTATCATAACAATTCGATGTTTCACTTTTTATGATTTTATTTCCGTATGAGTTTAGATCGTTATATTTGAGTGACCTAGGAGAATCACGTGTTAGTAAAAGTTGAATTAACTTATAGAACTACTTCTTTTTTTTTTAAATGTAAGTACTTCTAATTTTTTCTAGGGAACTATTTATTTATTTTTTTGTGTAAGTACTTCGTAGTTTTACAATGGAACTATTTCTTTATTAAAAAATGTATGTAGTTCTTAAAAATATAAAGTAAATGGTTCTTCGGTAAAAAAATAATCAATTCTAAAGAATCAATTATTTTAGTCTCACGCCCTGTTAAAAGAATCGAGTAGGTAATCTAGTAAGGAATGCGGTCTGCCCAAAATGCTTGATTACAAACCCGCTTACCTTTTTGGAAATTTTTTGCTGGGCCGTTTAATATGCTCAAATTAGAACTATTTGCAAATCAATATTTTATTTAAAAACTGCTACTGAATAATATAGTATTCAGAATAGTGTCGCTTTTAGTGAATACTACACGTAATTTTATTTTTAATAATTCGTAATATTAACGGCGTTACAGTAGATAGCACCGTATTTTTATTTCAAATTAATCCAAATGAGAAGATAGCTCTTTTAGTTACTTTCATTAATATTAGAAATGCGTAATTTGTACTGGTCTGGATTTAAATAAAGTTTTTTTTTTGCTAATAAAAGAAGTGATGCTGAACATAATTTTCGAAATAATATTATACAGGTATGTACAATGGAAGCTGTGTTGCGCGTTTTGTAATCATGCAACAGGGAAAGCGTTGTTATTGCTAAGTCAAATATGCTAAATGCAATTTTGCTCGCCGTTTTAAAAAGTTAGAGCTTATTTTCCAAATATTCGCGATATTAAGTTCGGTATTGAAGTGTAATAAAACCGATATATTATTTTCAATTTGGGTAATTTCTTGAATTGAAAAAAATGTTTTCACCCATTTTTCTTTTTAATTTTGATTAGAATTTTTACAATGCGTTTAATATAATAAGACATAGTTTTTTAAAGGAAATGAAATCGATCAAAAAAACTTTGGGAATAATTTATGGAAAACCGGGAAAAATTGTTGTCAAATAACATTAGCTATGCAAATTGTATTCACTATTAGCGGTTTCTTCATTAAATTTAAAATCGCAAGTATTGCAAGAACGGGTGCTAACTTTGAAAATGATAATCATGCTAATTATGATTAATGTAAATTATGTTCAAATAATTATCATTTTCGTGATTACATCGTGAATACACTCAGGGAAAAAGATTCATCATATTTATGAAAAACTTCGTAAATATGATGAAAAACTTCATTGATTTTATTCCAATGTAACACTTCACAAATATGATGAAGCTGTTTCATAAAAGGGCAATTTTATGAGATTCTTTTTCTTATTTATGAAATGTTTCAAAAATGTACTTTCATAACTTTTTATGGAATGGCTCATAAATGTTTATAAATATTTCGTAAATAGGATGAAGAAATTTCATAAATTTTTATGAAGATTTTATATATTTTTATGAAATGTTTCAATGAAAGGCTAAAATTTAATTTCACAAAGTTTATTTTTTACGAAATGATGACGATCTATGAAACATTTATCACAAGTTTTTATTTTTGTAAATTTTCATCATCTTTACGAATACTTCATATATATGATCAATAATTGATGACAAACGATTTATGAAATTAATTTTGGTTCCCTGAGTATACCTCAGAATCGAGAGCAACTCAAAGATTTTTGAGGCCAGATTCGTAACAAGCATATTATAAATATTCGAAACAGTTGTTAATTATATGTTGTATATAGCTCATTTCCATTCAAAAATAAACATTGTTGCACTAACAATATTTGTCTCTAAAGACTACTGAATATACACATTAAGTTAATTGAAAATCAGTTCAAAAATACTATTTATTGTTCGTTGAAAACAATTGTATTTTTCAGTTTATTTTCAACTTTTAAAAAATTAATTGATAAAATCGGTAAAAACAATAGATTTTTTTCGTTTATTTTAAAATACTCAATACAATAAAAGAACTTTTTGTTTTAAATAGAAAATTTTAACTGAATATTTTAACTAATAGCGAAAGTACGTTTATTTGTTTATTTTTTTATTTTATTGAATAATAGACTGAAAAGTTAAAAAATGTATTTCTTTGATAATTTAACTACACTCAGGCAAAAAAGGTAGTAGAAAGATCTGTAAAAGGTTTTCTATTCCTCTTTACTATTTTATTTTTACTAATTTTTAGTACAATATATTTTTTATTGTTGTAGTTTCTCCTATTCTTATTTTACAAATTATTGAATTTTTTTACTAATTTTTGTTGCTGATTTCAGCAAAATATTTTAATAATTTTTCAAAACCAAGTGCTAAAATTAGCAAAAATTTTGGTAATTTCAACAAATTTTATATATAAGAAAATTGTGTTCGGAATTATTAAAGCAAAGCCTACTCTCAGATGCACTGATGCAATCTCAAGACAAGCATTTGCAGACAAAATCATGCACAGTGTTATATAGAACGTAGAATTACAAACAAGATACAATTTGCCAGCTTTAAATTAATATAAAAATAAGGCTAGTTTAATAAAAAAATATATATTTATGTGATATATTGTATAACTAAATATTTCTCTTCTTTCAGCTTTTAATATTTTCTGCATTTCATCAATGATGAAACGAAACAAACGATAATACATGTATCATATACACAGACAACAATGTTCCAGAAAAATAAAAATTAAAATGAAAATTAAAATATTTTTATATTGTTTCCCAAATGTGTACAAATACCCACAAGATTAAAATAAAATGAATAATATTTATAATTTGTGCTTATTAAAAAAATAGTTGCTAAAAGTGATAGTTACAAAAATTTTACTAGAATTTGGTAGCGCTTACTAATCTCTTTTACTAATTTCATTGTACTAATATTATGAAAATTTAGTAATTGGTTTAGCTGATTTTAACAAAACGGTTTTAAATTGTATTTTACAATAATTCTACTAAAAATTCCATTAAAATTTAGTAATTTCTTTGCTGATTTCAGCAAATCGATTTTGAATTGTTCTTTACAACAATTTAACTAAAACTTAGTAATGGCTACTAATTATTTCTACTAATTTCATTGTACTACGGTTCTGCAGACATGTTTTGCTAAGTTTGGCAATAAATACCGCAAATCTCAAAATAGTTAAATTTTTCGTAATAACAGCAAAAGTTCAGCAGCCATTACAGACTGTTTTTAGTTAGTGTACATATTCCGTTGAAACAACTTTACGTAATAACTTCTTAAATAACTGCTGAACTTCTATGAGTGTGTAGATAGGCAAAATAACAGTGTTAGAGTGATCTTTTAATTTTTAAATTAATACCATAGATGGGAGTTAAGTCAATGAATATTTTGGCATCATGACCTCATTTTTTTTTACAAAAATGTAGATAGCTCTGTTTGCATATAAGACTGCGGTATGTAATAAAAATGTTTGCCAAATAAACTTTATGAAAGAATATGAAACATACATAAAGATTACAAGTTTTTTAAAATAACATAAACATCCAAAACAATGCAAAAAAAATACTAACCAAAATCAACCACAGTTTTTGGTGGATAAAGTAGAAAAACAACTCTGGAGAGTAACTTAAACTTTTCAATCGCGATAAACCGAAATGTAAGATTTCCATTTATATTTCCCGTAAGACAATGAATGACTGCAAATAGCGACAGAAGAAATAAGCGAGAAAAAAAAAAGAAAAAAAAAACTAAAGAAATGGCAACAAAACTTTAACACAGATAAACTTACGAAGTATTGGGTAAGCAGGGAGTATGAAATTGTAACTGTAAGTAAAATTGGAAAATAACCTTAAGGTTAAGATTACATACAAGGTAATTTGATTCAATTCCTATGATAGGCGCGTCATGTTTTTTGCAAACAAAAAAAAAAAAAAAATAACTTGAGGTTTGTACAATTTAGAGTTGCCAACTTCATGAAATATAAGTAAGAATATTATGGTCACTTAAGAACACAAATATTAAATTCATAGTATAACTGAGTTCAATAATTATAGTTGGTAATAAATATAATTTTTTTTAAAAGCTTGCCGGCTAGGGACACCACGTTGAATACACCAAAGTTGAATACTTCAAAGTTCATATTAACTCATTTTGGACACAGTGTTCCTTTTTTGACCCAACACTTTTGAGTGTCTATATCTTGTTATTGGAACGAAATAATTAAGTCATTTAAATACCTTAAAGTTCCTTAACATCTTCACTACAATTGTGAATAAAAAATTGTATAAAACTGTTATCAAGAGTTGTCAAACAAATATTTGAAAAAATAAACTTTTTGACCCATTTCGACGGAACTTTTTTCAAAAGCAATTCAAAGATATAAAAAGGCCTAATAATTCGTATTTTTGATCGCTATGTTGATGGAAAAAATATAAAAACGAATTTATCTGATAGAAATTCCTACATCGATTGCATATACTTTGTTTAAAATCTGACCGATCGAACAGTGAACTTTTCAAATATAAAAGTCTAAAGTATTCCAAAATGTATTCTGCTTTCTCTCAAAACCATTAATAACGTATGGTTTTTATTTAAAATATTACTTAACTTATAAACATTTTAGCGTCAGGGTTTCCATATGGCAATTTTTAAAAATTGCCAAAAACCACGATATTTTTCCAAAATATTTTAAAAATCGGTTAAAAATTATTTTTTCATATATTTTTGAATAAATATTTGGTCACAAAATATTATAAAAGTTTAATTTCTAAAATATCTTTAACCTCCCAGGATTTATAAGCTGTCAAAGTGTAATTTCTGGTTGCCAATATTTCAACTAGAGAGCGCTTAAGGCATACAAAATTACAAAAACTTCTGTATGAACCATGGTTCTATATATCTGGAAAGTTTGGTCGAAAAATTCCCAGTGGATCTTCTACGTGCCATTAATGAGAGAAAAGAAATGGAAATAGAAAACTAAAAATAATTTAAACAGGTAAAAAATAACGTTTCATATTCAACAAAATAATATTCTTTATTTTTTAACCATTGCGTATGATTATAACATATTCTTAATATTAAATTTAATATTACTTATACACATCTAGGCTAGTGGTTTAAAAATTTTTAGTCAATAAAATATTACCCGCTTTTTTAACCACGGCGTATGATTAATCCAATTTTTTAATATGAAATAAAATATAACTCATACGCCATCTGGGCCAATGACCTAAACATATAAGGAATGTTAGTACAAAATAGGCTGATAATCTCATAATTTGAAACGAATCGTTTAAACTTTTTTAAGAAACAAAATGTGTTTTCGAAATTTTATGAAGATTTTCTAGAATGTTGTCATAAATACAAAAACGTTTCTGAATAGAAAAAATTAGATTACAATGTCTTTGTAGGAAAAACTTCTTAAATTAGCAGCTATTTTTTTCTAAATATTAGTAAGAAAATAATAATACAAATAAATCTGTTGAATCTATTTTTTAATATTTGGAACAGTTCATCATTCTATGCCATAACTGGGGCAAAGGTTTTAGATTTCACTTTGAAATTAAAACAGAACGAAATAAACAATTAGACTATGGACACTTGAGATGCACTCACTATTTGGAAATACACTCTGCGTCCAATTTAGCAGAATTTAGAATACACTCAATATCAAATCAATGATTTGATATTTTGCTTACTAAAATCATGCGACCTCGGTACAAATGTTTAGTAGCTATATATAATTAAATGTAAAATAATTGTAATATAATAATTTTAAGTTATCGAGTGACTTTAGAAAGTAAATCAATTTTAGTCTAAGCATTATTCTTGTGTTAGCTTTATAAGCAGGGCAAAATTTAAATAAAGAATCAGTTTTAAACCAAACACAAAACTCGCTTATATATTCACTGCCATACCAACCGGCACTACTTTTATATATTACACTATTAAATATCAAATACATATTTTTTTAAGTGGGCGTAAAAGTGGGCGTGGCCGTTAAACAGCATAAAAGCATAACAGCCTGTAGTAATAGGATCAAGTATAAAAAATTTCAGAGAAATCCGTTGAGAAATAAAAGTTTGTATGGCGAACATATTGATTTTAGTGCATGGTTTCCAAAAAGTTTATCCTTAAAGAATTTTTTTTTTGTTTTTTTTATGGACTTGTTACTGCCAAAAACGGTAAGGAAAAATAAAATTTTTAAAAAATGAAATCATACAGATATTGCAAAAAAATCAGTAGTTATATTATACTGGGAAAAAATTCTTAAAACTGAAATGTTTTTCATAAAATGTTTTGATTGGATTTAATACTTTCAAATTAAAAAAACAAGCTTTATTAAAAATAGTGAAATCTTTTGGTTTGGACGTTTTTGATGAAAAGTCGGTATTGAAGTGGGCTATGGTAATAAAACTTTTTCTGAGGCCTTCCTCGGAAAAAGTAGAATATATGTCAGTAATTTCAAAGAAATCCGTTAAAACTTTCTTAGAAGTTTGTATTCGAAAAAAAAGAAAAAAGTTGGATAAAGTGAAAAAAATTTTAATTTTACATTTTTTGTCAGAAGTAGGCATAGAAGTGGGCGTGGTCGATGAAAACTTCATTACGGTCTAAGATGAGGTCCGAGGATTATTCATGCCAAATTTGAGAAAAATCCGTTGAGAATTGCAAATTTGTATAGAGAACAAACAAACAGAAAAATTGTTTTATATACATTGATTTATACAAAAACAAATTATTATAATTTTGATATCAAATTATTTGTTTTTAACAGAGCCTAATACAGGGTTTCCACCGGGAAGGTATACTACTTTGTTTTGCCGCCATTTTGGTAAACAGTAGTCTTGACAGTTCATATTTGGCAGTAGTGAAGTAGACACGTGGCAAATTTATTATGGAAAAATATTTGATAAACCAACGTGTTTTAATCGTTAAAACATTTTATCAAAATCAATCATCGATTACTGTGACGATGAGAGAGTTACGTGTTATTTCAAGTTATTTCAAGAAATGGTGATGTTGATTGGCCTCCATGGTCGCCTGATTTGACTGCTCCGGACTTCTTTATGTGGGGATATCTGAAAATCAAGGTTTATGCAAACAAACCAGAAACGCTTGAGCCACTCAAACAAAATATTCGTGATGAAATTAATGAAATACCGCGTGAAATGTGTGAGAATATAATGTAAAATGTGCTCAAATGGGCTCGCATTTGTGAGGCCAACAGAGGCGGACATTTATCTGATACTGTATTCCATACATAATTGCCGACATTAAATAAAACATTTATCAATATAAGATCCATTCTCTTTCATTTAATCAAAAATTATAAACAAACAAAGTAGTATACCTTCCCGGCGGGCACCCTGTATAAGCAATACTATAGTGAAATTGTAGTATGACTGTCGACTATATTTTTTTAATTTTGACAATCGGACTAAGGTATCTTGTAACCTTAACAAAAATATAAATAAAGATAAATTTTAAAATTAGTGGATATTATAATCCGTGGTTTTCGATTTAACAAAAAAAGCTTTAGATGTGCTTGAAAGGCCGAATTCTATATCTCAGAATAAAAACGGATCAAGTTCCTCTCTTAAAGTTTTAAAGCAGCATCAGCGGAAAACTTTTTATTATAGATTTGTAACACCTGAAATATTTAAAATAACCAAAGTTTACTAAAATTAGATTAACGAAAAACCAAATGAAAATGAAAGTTATTAAAGTTCGAGGCCATACTCTATATTTCTTGTTTGTCCTAACAAATAATCTATAGAGTTTTTGTTTTAAAATTTGTTAATTGACCGCTTTCAGGAATGTGTTGATAGATCCATTTCGGAAATATTCTATGTTCCCATCATCAGAACACGTTTTGAAAGAGTTAACAATCCCATACAAAACATCAAGCATTCATACAAACTAGTTTTCTCACTAAATGAGAACTAACATATGAGCTCGAAGTTAAAAGATTATCACCATTGATCAAAAAATAAATTAAAAACTTGTTTTTGTGTGTAAGGGTTACCATTGGTGGATATTGAAAATAAATATACAATAATTTCCGTCAGTAAGTGCTGTTCTTGCTACTCATCATGTGTAATTTGCAATGATATTCCTGAATTAATTTGATACCTCTTTCCGTACTGTCGTTTACAACACTTAAGTTCTTAACAATATTCTGTCCTCTTCTGTATTCTTCTCAATTATGCCAAGTAAGTGGGTCTAATTAAAAAAAATTAGTAAGAAATACCAAATCTATGAAAGAGTTTTTTTTTTTCGTATTTTTTGAGAACAGTTCATCTAAGATGACGGAAAATCTCGAAAAATAAATTTTGTTTAATTTTCTTTTCTGACTTAAAGCTTTTTTGGAATACTTTCGTCTCACCGCATCTTAAGCAATGATTATGGCTTAATGAAAGTTCAATTCTGTTGATATTCACAAGGGAACTCTCCTAGGAGAAATCCAGATAGCGCTGGAATTCACATTATTTTTTTAATTTTACCGAAAGCATTTTTTCACCTAATTTGTGTGAATGTTGTCTTCAAAGCAGAGGCAATATGGATATCAAAATTTCTGATTTCCAGAGTATTTTAACGTTGCGTCCAACAAATTTTAATTTCTCATATTTCAGATATGTGCTTTCACAAAAGAAATATATATATATATATTATATTTTTCCGCTCCTTTTTAACCCCTACATTTGTGATTGGGCCGAGTTGAATAGACTAGATTTGGAAAGATTAAATTTTGTTCAAAATTACATCTTTGGAAGTTGTGCAAAAGAACTTCTTTAGAAGCGGCAAATCAGGAATAAATTAGGAATCAATGAAACATTGATTCTTTTAGAATCCTTTCCATATTTTTTACTGGGTACACGATATTTGACTTAAAGCAGACTTATTCTTGTTTGATGATATACTATAAACAAAAAAATGCATGCATGTATAAATTTGTCTTTAAATACAGTTATTTTTCTTTAGTAATAATTTCTCAAAATAGATTATTCTAAAGCTTTGATATGTGTTATTTTTTTTTAGCAACTTTATAAGGATTTTCTCTAAATGTTTTAAAAATTTGCTTTAATTATAAAATAATTAAATATGAATATAATATTAAGAGAAAAATTAATTAAATATTTAAAAAAAAATTAAAAATTAATTTAAAGATGAAAAAAAACTATTTGGGTGCAAAATTATTTTAAAATTTCTATATGAAATACACGCAATCAACTTTTCTAAATTTGTTTACGAGGGCGGATCAATATGTCCGTGACTTTTCGAACTTCCCTCGTAATTATATGAAATGCAACACTGCTCCCTTCAAGTTCCACCTCTTACTAGACTACTGTCAAATTTTGAGCAAGTTCCGTCATTTACTTTGCGTTTAACAGCAGTTCAAAACATACAACCTTGTGGATTTTTTTTAAAAATTGAAAAAAGTGAATTTCGAGTGCTCATTAAACATTATTTTTTGCGAAAAAAAAACGTCAATCAAACCTAGGAAAAGCTTGATAAATACTATGGGGACTCTGCACAATCGATTTTAATGGTAAAAAAGTGGTTTACTGACTTTCGTTGTGGTCGCACAAGTACAAATGACGCTGAACGTTCTGGATGGCCAATTGAGGTCAATATACCCGAAAATGCCGAAAAAATCCACGATATGGTGTTGGCCGATCGAAGAGTAAAAGCGCGTGAGATTGTTGATGCCATAGGCATTTCATAAGAGAGTGTGGTTTATATTTTAAATGATCAGCTGCGTTTAAGAAAGCTGTCTGCAAGATGGGTGCCGCGTTTGCCCTCAATTGACCATAAACGTAATCGTGGTCAATAAGGTGATGGCAACAGTTTTTTGGGATGCACGCTGGATAATCCACATCGATTATCTTCAAAAGGGAAAAACAATAAACGGCGAATATTATGCCAACTTATTGAACCGATTTAACGAGGATTTAAAAAACAAAAAAAGAAACGAAACAAATAGCCAAGAAATGCCTATTTTATTGACATCGAAAATCCTATTTTTTGGAAGGAATACAAAAATTGGACAAACGTTGGACTAAGTGTTTTGAGCTAAAAGGAGATTACGTTGAAAAATAAAAAAAACTGTGTTTCATTCAAAAAGTCACGAACTTATTGACCCGCCCTCGTAATATATAAATGTTAAAACATTTGGTACAAAGGATATATTTTCAGAAAAGTATTTCCATTTGAAATTTTTTATATGTTCATAAAATTTCATTAAATTATAAAATAAAATATATATTTAATAAAATCAAATATTTTCTAAAACAATGTTTTATCATAACAATAAAAAACAAATAATAATTGTAATACAAAACAACAAAAAAGAAAGCATTGGCGGTTCCGGAATTTGAACACGGAACCCTCTGATTGCTAGGCCAGCACGCTTACATGCAACATCTTGTCACCCGTGAAAAAGATCACCTAATTGGAAAAGAACTCCGAATTACGAACCACTTCTTGTTAATGTAATGAGTTGTACCACTTAGTTTTGATGGGTAGCTTTATAATCTTCTAGGTTATTTAGTTTCAAAAATTTTAAATCGTTACGCGCAGCTTTATCTGGTTTGTGTGAATCAAACCAGAAAAACGAATAGCATTTAAGTATAAATCGTGATCCTAAGCTCTGCTTTAATTACAGGTCACTAACTGCACAGAGAGATTTCTCTGCATGATATCAATGAATTTCTGCATTAGATCTATGAATTGTCACTGGAACTCGTCCATTGAAACTTTTCATTAAATTTTATGAAAAACTTAATTTAATTAAAAATTTCACGCGACTAATGAAAAAGTTTCATTAAACATTTTTTCACTGAATACATAAGGCTTTTTCATAAAGTTTAAGAAATTTTTTATTTACATTGTGAAGAAAACTTCATCAGTTTAGCGAAAAATTTCATTAAAACTCGTCAAAGAAATTCTCTCTGTGTGTGTGTCTCACAAATAAAAAGAACTTCTACTAGTATCAAATTGGATCAGAAATACGTCTAAGACTTTGTTTTGTATAAAAAAGTTATTTGTCAATATTATTTCGCAGATATTAGTCTGAAGCTTAATTTTTAGGGTATTAAAAATATCTGGTTGTTGGTCGTACACTAAAAACAAAAAGTAAACTGAAATAAGGATTGACCACATTGATTAAAGTCCGCCGAAAAATATGAAATATTTAGAACACAACACAATGCAAAATTACATTTTATCTCACATTTGACCTTAAGGGAACGCATATGAGGATTGTCTAATCTTCTTCTGTTTTTCAATATTTCATTATTCGACACATTGTTACATAGTTTTTAAGTTTCCTTAAAATCAACACACAAAAAAACCAAATATTTATATAAATTTAAATATTATATGTAGAATTTCCTAATACTTGACATTTGACCTCGGTGTGGCACTGATTAACATTGCCTGATTTGGCTCAAATTGTCATTAGATTATTTTCATATCCAAATGAACAAAATTTCGCCCGGTGTGCTACTTTAAATTCCAAAAAATAAAAAGTACTGCCACCCTAATATATATGTTGAAATGATGACGAAGTTAAGATAAAATTAAATATGAGGGTGTCTACCAAAGTTAGGCGTATAACCAATGATATGGCGTATTTGAACTTTATTTGATTTTATCTCAATATGCATAAATTTCTCAAAAAAAAAAAAAAATTTGCCACAATTTGTGTGTGTTTATTTTTTATTATTTTTTTTTTTGTTTCACTGACATATAAAAACGCACAACTTAGGGAATTTTGGTTAAAATTACTTTGCAATAGTTTCCTTGAAGGCATTTAATAATATTGGTTACACACAAACTGGCAAATAAACAGGATCTAAGATACTGTTTACTAAATGTTTCTAAATATAACTGAATGTTTCGAAGACTTTATCCGTGTATGCATGTCTATGTGAGTGTGTTTGTGTCTGAAAACATTATTAAACGGTATTTAAGATGTTGTATTTAAGATAAACTTCTAGTTCATAAAAATTAAGTACTTTCATACATTTTGTTTGGTGTTTTTTTATAATTTCTGCGTTGGTAGTTTTGTATATGTTGTATTTATTTATTTGGAATACCAGTAGGAAATAAATTTGATGCAGAACTCGTTTTGCTTTAACAAAACTTAAACAGTTTCTAGTTATAGTTTATATTTTCCAAAACAGAAAATTTTAATTAAATTGTTTTAATAGGGAAATTTCCTCTCCCCTACCCAAAATCGAAAAAGGGGGAAAAGGAAAAAAGAGGAAAAAAAGGAGAGAAAAAGAATTAAGTAAGAACAAATAAAATAAATAAAAAAATTGTAATGCATAATTAAATGCAATTTGAAAAGTTATCAATTGGTAAACACGTGAATTTCATTTCTAACTAGATGCATTGTTCGCTTATTCTTATTATCGATAACCATAAATATGCTCTAAAAAATCACTTTCGTGCCCATAAAAAATGTCATAATAATATGCTGTTAAAACACATTTTTGTTTAAAAATCCTTATTTTATACTCGTAGTACAGTTGGACTAGCTTTTGTGAAATTTATTTCAATTGCTAACAAAAGAGTACACTCATAAAAAAAAGTTTGTAAAGTCAGCAAAAAATTTTGCTGAGTCAGCAAAATTTTAGTCAGGAGGATGCTTGCAAAAAAGTTGCTAATGTCAGCAAAATCTTTTGCTGAAAATCAGCGAGCTGATTTTTAGCAACAAAATTTGTAGATTCAGCAAAAGTTTTGCTAACACTTAGTAGATTAGAAATAAAAAAGCGTTGGTAAAAATTAATAAATTTTTTGCTGAATTTTAGTAGACTGAAAAAAACGCAAAAAATTTGTAGAAAAATTGTAATTTAGTTAATTTATTTGCTGAAAATCATAAAACATATTTTTGTGATTCTTTTAAAAATAATTTACTATAATAACGAAATATAACAATTTTAATTTTTCCACATTGACGACATGAATTAATTTAATATCTGAAAGTATATAGAAATAAATATATATAACATAACAAAAATTTTCTTTCAACTACTTACATCAATGGTTGTCTTAATGATGCTATGACGAAACTGCCGAAGATAATTCTAGAAACGAAACGAAAAAATAAACAAAACAAACGAAACGAAAAAAACAACCCTTTTTTTGCAATAAGAAAAAGAAACCATACAAATCTACCTAAGATGTGTGTTTTTGTCTTTCTCTTTACTCTGTCTACATGTCTGTATATGTTTTTTCATGGTTGATTTTTTTACTTGTCTTGTTAGAGTTGTACTTTTTAATATCATTTTCCTCTTCTCTACTACATCTTGACATGCCGCGACATCTGCTTATCAGCACAATTTTTTTTAGCAAAATTAATTAGTAAAACATTAGTATATTAGTAAAGCATTAGTATAAAACAGTTAAGTGCTGAATAAGTATAACAAAAATTTTAGCTGAAAACACGATTTTAGCAAAAATATTTGCTAAAAAATAGTATACCTGATTTACAAGACGTTTTACTAACTTTTCTACTAACCTATTTTTTTGAGTGTAGATAAAAGCTTAATTATACCTATATCAGTAGTATTAAAACTGAAAATTCAAATTTGCAAAAATGGTTTGAATTTTCAAAATCATTGTTACAACCCCCAGAAAATCTGGATAAAAAATTTGATTTAACAAAAAAAAAAAAAAAACACATAAATATGTTTAAAAAAATGGTTGTTGCTCCAAAAAGTACAAAATTATGCAACCAAATTAGATTTCTTTACCAAAAATATGTTCTTATGATCAAAATATGCAAAAATACTCAGTTAAGAGCAAAATGTGCAAAAACTATGCTCTAATAAATCGATGTCAGAATTCGTCAATTGTTCTCATATGGATTAATATCTCTATTTTCAAATCATGGTATATATGAAATCTTAATCCTCCATAAATGTTTAAAAATATGACATTTGTAAAATAAATTTTGAATTGTAACTTTTAACGCGAAAAGTGACTTGAATTACTGAAAAAAAATTAAGAATTTACGAAACCATTGTTAAAACTTCAAATATATTTTTTATGGGAAGTGAAGGGTGTTTTTTATACAGGTATATAACTTTAAGTTGGCATCACTTTTTTAACTGGCGCCCATTTTGTCAGCGGTAAAGTGATTTATGTTCAGTTTTGTTTGGCATTTCAACATGAATAGACTCACGCCTGAACAACTTTATCAAATTGTGCAAATTTATTTTGAATATCTTGGTTCTGTTCGAAATACGTATAATTTTGTTTAGCGATGAAGCTCACTTTTGGTTAAATGGATACGTCAATAAACAAAACTGCCGTATTTGGAGAGATGATAATCTTCAAGTGTAAAATATTTTTTTCAAAGGTAAAATACATTTTTATAAAAGTCTTAAAAAATATATGTTAATTTCAAATTATTCCTCTATATGTCGTTGACAAAACACTTTATGTAACTCTTACGGCATCCAAAGTTGAGAATAAAAATTCAGAAAAACGATACTACACTCACGGAACTTCTGCTTTAAAAATATGTAGTTGTTTGGGTTCTAAATCAGTTTCTTTAATTTTAATGCAAATGTCAGTCATTTGTAGAACAAATTAAAATTGTTACTAACCTTGTAGTTCATTTAAAAAACAAACCACATCAAATGAATGTTTTATAATTCTACATGAACTTTTTACTGTAGTTTTTTTTGTTATTTAAAAATAAAAAAAATAAATATATTTTTTTTTTACTAACATGTGGTTCATTTTTACTACAATTGTTAGTAATTTTTTGAACATTAAAAAGCAAATGACAATGTTAGTTGATAAAAGTGAAATTTTATTTGTTTTTAACTACATTTTCAGCGGTCTTTACCTACGTAGTATTGTAATTTATATATTATTCTACATTTATAAATGTAGCATATATCCGATATGTTTTTAACGGCTTTAGCTACGAGGGTCATCTTTATTATCTTTATGAAGGCACATGCGTTTTTTTTTTTTCAAAATTAGTGGTTGAAACCACTGTATTTCCAAAAAAAAACAATATATGTTACGATAATTATAAATTATTCTTCTATACAGTTGCAAATTCCTTTTATGGTACTCTTTCGCGCCCCAAAGTTATCGGTCTTTTAATTATATTTTTTTACATTTTTTGCATAACTTTGGAGTTCGTAAGAGTTCCAAAACGGGATTTGGCTACGGCATAGTGGAATATTTTATAATTATCATATTTTTTTTTTTTAAAGAATTTTAAAAAGTCAGTTTTGAAATACGGTTTGAACCGCGGATTTTGAAAAAAAAATTAATTTTTTCTTCAAGCAACTATTTTCTAATTTTATTTAAAGAACGATAACAGTAGCTTTAAAATAAGATATTAACAACGAATCGCGGAGCTTCCACCGTTAAAAATATATAAAGGATTTTATACTACAATTTTTGTTAAATGTGCGATTTCTTCGAATGTATGGACGTTTATTTACGACTACTTTTTTGAAATTTTCAAATATTTTTCTTATTTATTTTGAAACTAGCTCTCCTATACCAAGATTGGTTGAAATCGGAAAGGGTGGACGAAATCAAGTGGTTGTTTTTATATGTTTTAGTCTATAGGAACACCGAATAAAATAATATATTGTGCACAAAAACAATTTTAATATTAAAAAAAAATTTAATTGAATTTTTTTCGAAAGTTTCCCCCCCAGAGTCTTGAGCTGGAGCCGATATTGCTACATATTAACTCTAGATTGAACATTATTGGGCGTTGTGGTGTAATGGTTAGCGCGTTGGACTTTTACACAGAAGGTCCCGGGTTCGATCCCCGTTGCCGGCAACATCAAAATAATATGTATGAGTTTTTTCTATCCCTTATACGTATCGCAATGTCCACCTGCGGTGTTCCCATAGCAATTAACCCCACCGAAGTAAAATAATGAATCAGGGCTATGAACCAAAAAGCTTCAATAAGTTCGCCAACTTTCCATTAGGTGGCGAGCAACAACTGTTCTAAGACTTGTCATCTCGCGCAATTACAGTGTTACCATGTCTGAAGCCCTTCATCTTTCCCCACCTTTCATCTCTATACTATCCCTTTCCAAAAAAAAGCAACACACTAAATATAGGAAGTATTTCCTGAGTGTTGCCTCTCTTTAAAAAAAAAAAAAAAAAAAAAAAAAATTATATGTTGCATATTATTCTTAATCGAATCGGCTAAGTACATTTTTAATGCAGTCCCAGTCACTCCCAATACAAAAAAAAACTTTAAAATTCCTATTTGATTGGAACAATAATTTAGTTTTTATTCGCATTCATCATTAAATTTGTTAATTTTGACACAACTTATACCTAATATATTTGAAAATCAACAATAATTTTGTGTACGCTTTTTTATATTTATATTATATATATTATATTTTTTATATTTATATATATTATATTTTATATTTGATGAAATGTTAACTTTCACACTTCCTATTTTTGTTATTTCTAAAAATGATTTAGTGTGAGTTTCCCAGATTTAATGAATCGATCGAAAAATTAAGCATTAACTTATGATGTGCTTTTTAGAAGTGTTGGAAGAAAAAAATTCATAGAAATTGTTTGTTAGCAAAAAAAAAAAAAAAAATTTGCAAAAATATATTTTTTAACAACCTATCTAAGATTGCTACAAAAAAAAAAAAAAACTCAAATATCGTTAATTTTTCGAAGTACCTTCTTAACTCTTAAGGCCTGATGACTGAATGTCCAGCTAAACAGTTAAATTTAAATATATATGGAAAACAACAACAAATGTGTCAGTTAAAATCCCAGTTAGAATTTAACGAAACATTGAGAAAATTAGGCTCAACAAAAAAAAAAAATAACCTAAGCTACATTGTCGTTTTAAATCTAATAATTTTTTTTCCAGTGTAAACGCATCCAGTCAGAAACTGTCAGTGGTAGAAAAAATTAAGCAAATAAATTACAGGCAGAACACAATTTCCTAAAGTGTTTTGCCAGTATTTTTTTACAATAAATTCAGTGGTCTTAAGACTTATGTGATATGCAAAAGGACCAGTATTATTTTTGCTTTGTGCGACACTTTTTGAACAGCCGGAAGTTTTGTCTCTTTTTGTATAGTTTATATACTTTTCCAAATATTAATTGTTATAATGCAGTTAATGTCATATTTTTTTGTTGTATATAGAAAAAATAAACATATTTTTAAATTGATTTTTGTTGTGCTTTGAGTAAGTTAAGTGACTGGCGCCGAACGGGGTATTTAGCAATCCGTACATAAAAAGACACACGGTGAATAAAAAGTGACGATTTGCTTCCTTATAACTTTTCGCCTGCCCGGAGACATGTAGACCAGAGCAGTGTTATGTCACAAAACTATTCCATTCAAACTATCATTGTAAAGGAACCCATTGCGCTTAATATGTGAGTAGATTTGCATCAAACATTTTTCTCTAGTTCTACGATACGTACACCTACTGGTTCTTTTGCATATCACATAAATCCTAAATGATACTTCTTTAAGAGTTCCTACTTCTAACCTGTCCGACAGCTTATTCATTTCAGTCGGTATGGTGATAGGTTACCTTCGGCAAGTTTTTCGCCACGTCACAATGTGCTCCAAAGGTAGCAATTGTCACCTCCAATGACAAGCCCATGTTAACAAAGTTCTGGTTACGTGACCATACCAGGGCTCGTGATAAGGTACCCATGTACAAAATTTCTAATTCGCTGAGTGGGAGGCTTCCACCTATTACTCTTGATAAGGAACCCACACACCAAATGTGAATTTCCTCCCTTTAGTGGTTTGGTCTGGCTAGCAAGTGGAGGGTTTTCCTTCTGTTAACTCCTATTTGTAACATGTTCCTGAACGGGAATCTAGGAAGTATCCCTACCCGTAAAAATTTCTAAAAATTCGCTATATGCAGTCGTCTATAACTCATCTGGCAAAAATAGGTGACTTTCCCGCTTTTTTCCCCTCCCTGTGAGAAAACCCAAAAATCCCTTCAAAACAGAAGCCTACTCGTGGTATGGTACGAACATACCAATTTTGTTATATACCTAAGTTCATCGCGCTAGTGGTTTGGCCAGAACGTCAAATAGGGAGACTTTTCCTTTTAGCCCCTTCCATATGATTTGCCAAAAATTCGCTTTAAATAGATTTCATATCCGAATGAACACATATTGAAAATTACAGCTTTCTAGCTAATGCGGTGTAGGCAGGCCGCTAAAAAGGAGATATTTCCCTTTTTGTACATACCAGTTGGAATTTAAAAAATCGAGTCTTAGAGAACGTCTACGCAGGAGTATAGACCTCCACTCCAAATTTCAAGTTCCAAGCTCTAGCGGGATAAGATGGGCGATGATGAGTAAAAAATTCCGTCTATACAGATGCCTCATTATCAAATTTAGTATTTTGGCCATTCCGCCGAGGGGAGAGTTTTCTCCTTTTCGCCACTCCCCGTTGAATTTTCCAGAAATACGCTCTATAGAGATGTCAATTCCTGATTATGAACCCACATACCAAATTTCAAGTTTCTATCTTCAGTGAACGATACTCAACGAATATGAACTTTTTGAAACGATAAAAAACAAGTTTTTTTTTAATTAAAAAACGATTAAAAACATTTTCGCCGATTTTTAGATAAATTTACTTAAAATATTCGGAACTAGTTCTAAATTGAAAATAACTAAGACAAATTTATATACATATTTTTAAAATTCTCCATAACAAATATATTGATATGGCCAAATTTATAGCACTTTCCAAATTCAGTTAAATTATTATACGAAAATAAAATTTTGCAAATAAGCGAGCTTACTGAGCTGAATTTTTGGAAAAATTTAAAAAGATGTTCAATTTTTTGTTTGTCTCTTATAGGAGAACAAATACTGTAAGTTTGGCACTACTGCGATGTATTTTTTTTTCTGTAGCCTGCTAGTTGGCGTGGAAAGCAACACATGTTAATTAAAATAAATTTTGAATCTTCGCTTTCACTTAATTTCCTACTGGGAAATTCCTTATATTTCATCTTGAAAACCCTTACATAAGTTTATTTGCTTTGAAGAGCCTAAAAGTATGTTAACTTTTAATTAAAACTTATGCTTTTTCCTTTACATTTTGAAATTACTAATGATACTACTACTACCACCAACTAAAGATGTTGGTTTTTTTTTTGTATGTATGTACCCTTATATAAACTTTGTGTGGCAGAATTATCTATCTACTCATCTCATAAAAATTAATTTAATTTTTATTTCAGTTTTTAGTATTTTTATTATTTTTTTATTTTAATTCTAACTTTTCATTAGAACTTTTACTACATTTACTCAAGCGTATAATAGCAGTGTTTATGATTGTCGACCAAAAAAATAAAAAAAAATATGTTAAAATTTTTGTTCAAGTTTATTTCTTAGCAAATAAAAATTGAAATTATTAAAAAGCATAAAAGTTTTTACAGCAAATTTTGTTTGAGAACTTGTTATTTTTGTGAAAAATTTTGTATATTTGCTATTTTTACGACTACTTTGTTTTGAAGTAGAACAGTTGGTTTTAAAATTATAATTTCTCCCAAGATAGATAAATAGCATTTATATATTTTTGGGGGAAAAAAAAGTTTAAGGAGTTGCTAAATTTCTGATTATTTCAATTTTATATTTTAAGTACAAAAATATTTGTATTAAATTATTATAATATTTTATTATAAATGAGTCAAATTACAAAACAAGTTTAAGCTACTGACTGTTCAATAGCCTGGCAGCGAATTGTTAGGAATTTTACAAAGTGCTGATATAAATAAGCGCGTGGTTAAAAAAGTTTTTTATTTATCGTAAAAAAGCATCTAAAATCTTAAAGCTAATCTGCCAATAATTGATAGACAAAAAATTCAAACAGAGTTTGTATGGGGTAAACAATTACTTTTTTCAGTTTCTGTAAAATTTGTTTAATCTCATAAAACAATGTACTATAGATCATAAATTAATCGGCATAAAAATAAAATTATGTTTTCCAAAAGGTATAAAGTTTCAGAATTGATTAAGAACTAGCCTACACTTAGAATACTATGTAAGTTAAGACCACTGCAAATGTGGTTGAAAACAAATGAAATTTCACTTAAAGAAAGGACGACTTACATTTCAGTAAATTCAACTAACATTGTCATTTGTTTTTAATGTTCAAAAAATTAACCACAATCGTAGTGAAAATGAACCACATATGTTAGTACAAAATCAACAAACATTTATTTTTTATTTTTGTATAACAAAAAAAACGACTGTAAAAAATTAATATAAAATCATAAAACAGTCATTTGTTCTGGTTTGTTTTTTAAATGAACTACAAGGTTAGTAAAAAATATAATTTATTCTACAAATGACGGACATTAACATTAAAAATAAAGAAAATTTACTAGAACATAAACAACTACAACATAAAGCAGAAGTTCGCTGAGTGTAGTTATAAATGTTGTAAATACTAGACTCAAAAAAAAAAGGTTGTAAAGTCAGCAAAAAATTGCTAGCAAAAAAATTTCTAATGTCAGCAAAATCTTTTGCTGAAAATCAGCGAGCTGATTTTTAGCAACAAAATTTGTAGATTCAGCAAAAGTTTTGCTAACACTTAGTAGATTACAAATAAAAAAGCGTTGGTAAAAATTAATACATTTTTTGCTGAATTTTAGTAGACTGAAAAAAAAACGCAAAAAAATTGTAAAAAATTGTAATTTAGTTAAAATATTTGCTGAAAATCATAAAACATATTTTTGTGATTCTTTTAAAAATAATTTACAATAATTACGAAATATAAAAATTTTCATATTACCACATTGACGACATGAATTAATTTAATATCTGAAAATATATAGAAATAAGTATATATAACATAACAAAAATTTTCTTTCAACTACTTACATCAATGGTTGTCTTAATGATGCTATCTTTTCAATGACGAAACTGCCGAAGATAATTCTAGAAACGAAACGAAAAAATAAACAAAAACAAACGAAACGAAAAAAAAACAACCCTTTTTTGCAATAAGAAAAAGGAACCATACAAATCTACCTAAGATGTGTGTCTTTGTCTTTCGCTTTACTCTGTCTACATGTCTGTATATGTTTTTTTATGGTTGATTTTTTTAATTGTCTTATTAGAGTTGTCCTTTGTAGTATCATTTTCCTCTTCTCTACTACATCTTGACATGCCGCGACATCTGCTTATCAGCACAATTTTTTTTAGCAAAATCAATTAGTAAAACATTAGTATATAAGTAAAGCATTAGTATAAAACAGTTAAGTGCTGAATAAGTATAACAAAAATTTTAGCTGAAAACACGGTTTTAGCAAAAATATTTGCTAAAAAATAGTATTCCGGATTTACAAGACGTTTTACTAACTTTTCTACTAACTTAATTTTTTGAGTGTACTTGACCACGAAATTCGAGTACACAGCCTAATCGTTTTTAAAATTGATTTTTCCAACAGATATATGAGATATGATATATGCTTTTTTAGGGTGTCGTTAACCTGTCCTAAGGTGCCGTCAAAAACGCACACAGAGAAAAATGTTGGTATTTGCCAACTGATATTCGGTTACTACGACTCAAATTTTGTTACTATGAATTTTATTCGGTTGGTACAACTCAACATTAGTATTCACAACAAATTCAGGTTAATTCAACTGAATTTCAGTTGCTACACCCAAAATATAAAGAAATCTAATATAAATATCGTTATACTAACTGAAATTATAAGCTGTTACGATTAAAATACACTTTTCAATTCGGTTGACACTTTATTTCTCTGTGTGCGGACACTATTTCTGAGATATTTTTCAAAACTCCAATTTCAAATTTTAAAAAATTTTCTTCAACAAAATTGAAAAAAATTAAATTTGAACCTCATGGAATTGTTAAATATATTTTAGAGAAAGAAAATAAAAAAATTTTAAATGTCCCCCCGGTACACCTGAGAAGAGAAGCGATTTGAATTTTGCCAATTAATAAACTAATAACAAGGCTTATTTGTGGTCATAAAATATTTAAAATCGAAAATTATTATTTATTTTATCATTATTACCCGAGGTTGGAAACCAGAATGTTGTACATCATTAACCCATATGGACCTGCGGGACAAAACTAACCCAGACTTATGTATTTCAATTTACAAACAACATCAATGTTTTGCTACTAATAACTTTTAATAAACGTGATTTGAAATATTATGACTCAATGTGTGAAGCTGATGTACTAAAAATTTTGGCCAAACTGAACAACGTTAACCAATGCCGTTCCGCATTGATATTAAAGGAAATATATTAAAACAAAAATATTTAATTCTTCTTATTTTAAACGAGGATCATTTATTTATTAATTATAATTATTTATTTCAAAATATTATAAATGTTCCCTGAAGAAGTCACCCAATGTGGAGACGAAATATTGGAAATAAATGATATTAAGCTCGTTTAAAAAAATTAAATAAAGAAGTTTAAAGAAAACTTAACATTGAAAAAAAAAAAATATTTAAAATATTTGTTTTTCCAAATGTGGTGAAGCCATTTATTCTTCCATAAAAAAATATTCCGAACTATATTAACTCTTGATGTTAAAATGACCTTTAGGTAAAAAAAAAATAAAAAAAAAAAATATATTGTGTTATGGTAATTCTGTTTAACTAAGTATCATTATGACAGCAAGAGCATATATTTTTTAATTAAGTTATTTTTAATGGCTTAAAAATTACCTTTATTTTTTTGTTTAAATGTATATGTATATTACCCCACAGTATTTCCTTTAATCTTAATGCGGCACGGGTTCATTTTGTTTAATTTGGCCAACATTTCTAGCACAGCAGCTTCGCATATGGTCTCATAATATTTCAAATCGCGTTTATTAATATTCAATAGTAGTAAGCAAAGCTTTGATGTTGTTTGTAAATTGAAATAAAAATGTTGAGTATGTATGTATGTACAGTCAAACATTTAACATGGATTTTTTGATTTGACAAACAGGGATATTGAAAGATCAAATTTTTTTAAGGACACTTTTAAAATTTTTTGGTCTTGAAATATTACGATTATTAATTTTGTGTAATAGACGAGATTATTACCTTTCATCTGATATCTATATTGGCATCAGTTAATGAGTACAAGAACTAAAATAATTTGTTTTAAAATTTAACTTCAAATATGCTTTTGAAAGGACATAGGATGTGATAGCGAAAATCTGTGTACTCAGTTTAACTACATGTAGTCTCCTGTTTAACATGGATATGTGATAATGCTAAATTTTATATTGAATATCAAAAATACTTTCAGAAAAACTCCGTTTATTTAGATTGAGTAATTCAGATGAGTAATTTTATTGGATCGAGTTAGATATTTTGAGATTATATTCGATTTACTTAAGCCCCATGAAATATTTAATTTTTAATAAAATTTACATAAAAGTTGTAAAAAAAGGTTTAGTCATTAGGAGCATATACAATTATGCATGGTTTTATAGAAAAATATATACTTATATATTATACGCATAGCAAACTTAATTCTTAATCTTATGTCAAATATGTAATCATAAATTCAAAATAATTGGTATTTGAAATTAACTGAAAATTTAACTTAACATAAATGATAAAGCCATTAAAACCTGGTTTACTTACTTTTTATTTAAATAAACTGTTTGTTGTTATTTATTTTTAAATATCGTTTAAATAACTAACAAATTCGTAAGAACAAAAGAATATTCAGTTAAAAATAAATGTTCAAATTCTAACTACAGATCAGTAAAAATAAATGTTCGAGTCAGTTATTTAAAATTATTTCAGTTTTTTGTTTGTTTTGTTTTCTACAAAATGTATAGACACAGACTACATGTGTAAAATTTTTAAATTTCTTGTAATTTCAATTAAAATAATTTTGTATATAACTAAACCATTTTAATAAAAACAGACTCGAATTTTTTGAATATTTAAAAAAAAAAACAAAAATAATTTATAATAACTGTAACAAACACAAATAAACGACAATATTCCGTTTTTGTGGTTAAATTGGTATGAAACTTTAAATAAATTAAAATAATAAATGAAACTAAAAAAAATCGTTAGTTGGTAGTAATTTTTTTTTTTATTAATTAATAATCATATAATTACAAATTATATACTATTACCCTAACCGAGCACTAGCTACTATGGCCTTCGGCGCATTGTAGCGAAAACAGACCAGTGCCTCTGGTGGGAATCGAACCCACGACCCCCGCACTGATAAGCCAGCACGCTACCAACTAGCCTACCGGGGCGCACTGGTAGTAAATTATTTTGAACAAATGTATAAAAAAGTTAAAAAAATATTTATTTGAAACATAAATGCATGTTCCTTTATTTTTAACTCAACTGAAAACTTATTAGACTACAGTGAACAGTAAACTACATAATGTTCTTAGTGCACATAGTTATATCTTATATCATTTAATATCATATATATTAATATCTTTAGTTTTATTATACATATGGCATCGTAACAAAGCATATCTTATATCACACAAAAATATATTTTTTATAATAAAGTAAATTATTATAACTTAAATTATACAGTAGTGGTCAAAACATTTGGAACTGAGATCGCATTTGTTGTTTTCATTGATTAATTTTCTTCAAATCACACTTAGTTACTAAAATTTATTTTTTACACATTCTGCATACATTGTTTTATGTTAAACAAATAAAAAAATTAATTCCGTTAAATTAAAACAACAAGAATTAATAATAATAGATTTATTCAAAATGCAGGTGTTCAAAACATTTGCAACTCTCATTATTCTTACTCTTAACGAAACAATTTATATTAACAAATGCTAGGATATAACGGTAATCGCATTCCTTTTTAATATGAGATTCAGGCCGTTACATTTTTTAAACAAATTTATTATAATTATTGTTCTTTAATAGTTGTAATAATTATATTTTGGAAGAATAATCATCGTAAGGATATTTTTTGTAAAAAATGGCAGGAAGAATTACAATTCTGATTTTAAATCAAAAGTTTTAAATGATTTTCAAAACGGACTTTCCCAAAAAGAAATTTCTATAAAGTACTCCGTTCCAAAATCAACGATTTGCGGCATTATTAATAGTGGTAACATCCACACAATTTATAAAGGTGGAAGACCCCGTATTACAACTGTAAGAGAAGATAGGAAAATCAAGAGTTTTTGTACGAAATATCCCAAAGCAGTTCCCAGAGAAGCTAAAACTGAATTTTTAATAGATGCCAGTCTTCCCACCATTAAAAGTAGAGCCCGAGAATATGGTCTTAGAAGTTATAGATGTACAAAAAAAACCGTTTGTGTCGGAAAAAAAAAAAACGAAAAACTCGGCTTGACTTTGCACGCACCCATTTGAACTGGACGCAACAACAATGGAAAAATGTATTGTGGTCAGATGAGTCTAAATTCAACCTCGGGGATCAGATGGAAGAGCCAATGTTCGAAGACCACGAGGCGAAAAGTTTAATCGCAGATACACAACCGCCACAGAGAAGCACGGAGGTGGAAACATTATGGTGTGGTGGACTTTTTCAGGAAATGGGATTGGCCCAATTTGCCGCATTACTAGCACAATGACGGCCACAATCTATTGAGATTATTTGAGTTCAGTTATGCTTCCGTATGCTGAATGGAAAATGCCACTCTCATGGACCTTCCAGCACGACAACGACCCAAAACGCACGGCGGGGGTTGTAAAAGTTTGGCTGCAGGAAAATAAAACTAATATGTCGTGGCCGGCTCAATCTCCCGATCTCAGCCCGATTGAGAACATGTGGATGATTGTAAAACGGAATATCGGCAATAAAGTATTCCGAAATGGTGATGAACTTTTCGTCGAGTTGGAGAAGCAGTGTATTATATTAAAAAGCTCAATACCTCAATGCCTAAGAGGTGTTCAGAAGTTCTAAACAATAATTGCTACGCTGCAAAATACTGAGCGTTAAAACCATTGTTTGTATTTCCTGTTAATTACTTTAAGAGTTATAAATGTTTTGAACACTTCACTATCGACTTATTTTGTTAAAATTACTTATTTTTATTTCTGAGAAGTTATGAATATTTTTTTTTGTATTTGGAAAATAATATGCTATAACTGAATTTAATAAAAAAAAATACAGAAACTTATACCACAAATCTTTTTGATCAAAAAAATTATAATTACCTAAACCATGATTTCAGTTGCAAATGTTTTGAACACCACTGTATATATTATATGTCACCATACATGATTACATATTATATTGCTATTGTATATAACAATTGATCTATCATATATTTTTCTGTGTAGCATATGTGCTTAATAAATTATTTTATAAAAGTAAATATATAAACAAATATATAGTCAGATATAATAATATATGCATATTCATGACACTATATATAGTCACATATTTCATTATATTTTAGGGTGAAATAAGATAAGACAATATTTAAATTATTTTGCATTTAATCAAATGAAATCCCAACTTCCGTTGATTTGAAAACCAAAAATGGTTTTTATTATTTTAAGTTCGATTTTACGGTATTAATGCAAAACTTCTAAAAAAACAGTGTATTCTATAAAAATCAAGCTAAAATGGTTAAAAACTACACGCATGATTCAAGTATTTTGCCATATTTAAGATCAGCGAGAAGTCTTTAAAATATATAAAATTCTTCTTGATTAGTCTCAATTCAACTCACTAAACGGAAACCCAAAGAGAAAAGCAATTTCCAACAGAACTTACTTTCCAGAAATCCATCATCGTTTATTTAGTATGTAAAAAAGACACAACATATTTGACGAACACTCATACACTTAGAATACTATGTAGGTGAAAGCTACTGCGAATGTAGTTAAAAACAAATGAAATTTCACTTAAAAAAAGGACGACTTACATTTCAGTAAATTCAACTAACATTGCCATTTGTTTTTTAATGTTTAAAAAATGAACCACAATTGTAGTAAAAATGAACCACAATTGTAGTAAAAATAAAAAAACCTATATTTTTTAATTTTTTTAAATATTGTAACAAAAAACGAATGTAAAAAATTAATGTAAAATCATAAAACAGTCATATGATGTGGTTTGTTTTTTAAATGAATTACAAGGTAAGTAAAAAATTTTATTTATTCTATAAATGACTGATATTAACATTTAAAATAAAGAAACTGTATTACAACCCAGACAACTACATATTTTTAAAGCAGAAGTTTCTTGACATTTGTAAAAATAGAAGAAAAAGCTACTAAAAATGAGCTTTCAGAAAAAATGCTAAATTTAACAGATTTTTTTTTTTTTGCTAAATATTGATGCAATAAGAACAGCAAACTGTCAACTTTACAAAGTTTTTGTTACATTCGATGTGACTTTTAGTTAATTGAAAATAGCATTTTACTCTGTAAAATTAGCAAAAACTTTCACTAATTATTTGTAGACTCAGAATAGCAAACAAAAACTCTAACAATAATTTGTGTTGTTAGTGTTGTCACTTCTGAGTATAATATACAATAACACGAATAATAGGAATGAAAACGGCAATTTAGCTGCATTTAATTCTAGGCCATACTTGGGTGTGATCGCTAAACGGTCATGACTTGGTATTGTTACGTTTGTAATGATAGAAGAGCGCAGGTTTGATACTTACAATCTGACAATTATGAGGTTGTTGAAAAATTTATCATATAGAGACAATCTAACAATTATAAAACACAAATAACAGTACAATTTAAATGAAAAATCACTGATGACGCCTATCCATAAAAATGCAGAAACTAGGCTAGTCTGATTTAAAAATTAAAAGTGTTTATAATTTTTAAAGAAAAAACGTTTACTCTTCTTCTTAACCTCAAACTTTCTAAATTAAATTTGTCAAATGCATATTAATTAAAAATTAATTGCGACTGTCTATATGACGTTAAATTAACACTGTACTAAAAAGCAATACCAAAATATTTGCAATATTTACCTTAAATTTTGTAGAATGTATTATATTTCGCTAAATAAAACTGAAATGTTGGCTAAAATGTTGTATATTGCTGATTTAATAAGGGCAGACTTTTACTTGCATTAAAAAAAATTTCACATTTGTTTTGTTTAATTTTTAGTAAATGTTTTTGCTGATTTTAGCAGATTAATTTGTTAATTTTAATTAACTGAATTTTAGCTCAAATATAACTAAATATTTGTAAATTCAACAGATTTATTCCTACTCTTTTTATATTACTACACTCAAAAAAATAAGTTAGTACAAAAGTTAGTAAAACGTCTTGTAAATCAGGTATACTATTTTTTAGCAAATTTTTTTGCTAAAATCGTGTTTTCAGCTAAAATTTTTGTTATACTTATTCAGAACTTAACTGTTTTATACTAATGCTTTACTAATATACTAATGTTTTACTAATTAATTTTGCTAAAAAAAATTTTGCTGATAAGCACATTAATAGTGTGGACGACAACCAGATTGAAAGATATACGCAGAATGAAGTAGATGTCGCGGCATGTCAAGATGTAGTAGAGAAGAGGAAAATGATACTAAAAAGTACAACTCTAATAAGACATATAAAAATATCAACCATGGAAGACTATTGTATCTCTTTTTCATACATAAAACAAAGTTGAGGATTAAAACAACTTAAATTTTGCGTTGTCACCGGCTTGTGAAAATAATTGTCTATTAATATAATAAAAGACAAAAGAAAATATTTAAATTTAATATGTATTTCTATAATAAATGTTAATAGATTAATAATCTAGTGTGGTCAAATTGCAAACAAATATATACAGACAAATATATATAGACAGAGTAAAGCGAAAGACAAAGACAAAGACACACATCTTAGGTAGATTTATATGGTTCCTTTTTCTTATTGCAAAAAAAGGGTTTTTTTTTCGTTTCGTTTGTTTTTGTTTATTTTTTCGTTTCGTTTCTATAATTATCTTCGGCAGTTGCGTTCTTTAAAAGAAAGCATCATTTAGACAACGATTGATGTAAGTACTTGAAAGAAAATTTTTGTTATGTTATATACATTTATTTCTATATATTTTCAGATATTAAATTAATTCATGTCGTTATTGTGAGAAAATGAAAATTTTTATATTTCGTAATTATTGTAAATTATTTTTAAAAGAATCACAAAAATATGTTTTATGATTTTCAGCAAATATATTAACTAACTTACAATTTTTATTACAATTTTTTTGCGTTTTATTCAGTCTACTAAAATTCAGCAAAAAATTTATTAATTTTTACCAACGCTTTTTTATTTTTAATCTACTAAGTGTTAGCAAAACTTTTGCTGAATCTACTAATTTTGTTCAGCTCGCTGATTTTCAGCAAAAGATTTTGCTGACATTAGCAATTTTTTTGCTAGCACCCTCCTGACTAAAATTTTGCTGACTCAGCAAAATTTTTTGCTGACTTTACAAACTTTTTTTTTTGAGTGTAATATTTAGTAAGCAAATCTGCGAATTTTAGAAGTTTTTTCTGCAAGCTCTTTTTAACTAATTTTTAGTAGCTTTTTTTTTTTGCTATTTTTACAGCTTTATTTCTATGAGTGTGCTTACTATTTTACACATTATATGGAGTTGCAGTCCGTTTATGAAACGTATCCGCTAAAGAAATGAAGCACTTGATTCCAAAACAAAATATTTGTTTTTCTTATTTTGTTTGAGTATAAAAAAATTACTTAATAAACATGAAAAATGACATTAAGTTATTGTTAAATAAAAATATTGCTTGTTCATTTCATGTATTTATTGTTTGAAAACAGCCCACTCAAAACATCAGACATATTTATTGCTTATCATTGATCAAACTATACAAACATGTCAGAAACGGTAAAAAGAGAAGAAAGAACAAAAAAAAAAAAAAAATAAAAAAAATAAATAAAAATAACAAACGAAAAAAATTGTTGAAGTGTAAAGTAAAATAATCAAGTAAAATCAAATAAAAAAAGGAACACACAAACATGATTGTGTTTGAAACAATTGAATAAACTGGGCAAAAATGACACAACAGTGTAAATGTAGTGGACTGACTCTTAACAAAAACAACAAAAATAAAAAATAAAAAAACTGTAACAAATGTCACTTAAAAAAATGATAAAGGACCAAACGGTCCAAAAGTGACCAACAACACGCAACGACACGCAATAACGATACAAATACAGATGACTGAGTATCCTGTTGATGTTTTGTTGTTATTTCTATTTTGTAATGTTGTTGTTATCATGAGTTAAATGTCAAGGCAACCCTTATTGTAAACAACATAGTGACGAAGAATTTTTCTCATGTTACAAAATTATAAAAAAAAGCTGACCAAGTTAATGGTATTACAATAGCTTAAAAAATAGCAACATTTATCAAAAGAAGTAAAAATTATATATGGCAGCAATGAATGTGTTAATGCCCTACAGAGCTCAATTTTATTTTTAAATTCATACTTTAGTTTTAGCAAACTAACAGTATTTGATCTTCTACACGCAAAAAAAAAAACCATGGTTGAGGGAACCATATTCGAAGAGCATCATACATTTTTGTATTTATGATTGCAACAACCATGTTGTGACAACCATACTCATATCTGCTTATGTATCACAATATGATAATTAGACTACCATATTATGGTTTCAAATATATCCCAATATTATCTTATTATGGTTCTGGAAATTTGTATGAATTCTAATAATATGAGCCCTACCGTTTTCTCCCAGCATTCTCTTGAAGCTGGATTAAAAAGATATGCGTGTTTTTTATTAGTATATTTATTTAATAATTCACACATTTAAATAAACTTAGGTTTAAAATAATTTAAGTAATCAAATTGCCTTTGCGCTGAAGAATAAGCTTTGTGAAATATTGTGTCAGCTATACACGCTATACATGTGATTACAGAATAAATCATGCATAAAAATATTGTTAAGAATACAATTTCACAATACATTTATAATGATTAAACCATGTTTCCAGCAATTATAATAATTGCATTATAACCATATTATAGTCCTTGTTAATGATCATGGACACGAATTTCGTCATCATTTATTACCATGTTATGATTATTGCAAACATATTATGATTATTACGTACTACAAAATTAAAAGCACGTGCATTTTGTTTAAATCTTTCTTTCACATTTTTTTTCTTTAACAATATTTTTTTGCATGATTACAAACAATTAAAAAATAAAGCACTTCTTATCACTTTTTCACAATATACAATAACTTTATTTAAGGTGTGCGGGGCAATTAAACTTTTACCTAGACTTCCAGGGCAGACCGAGTTTAGACTACAATTTATTTCTTCGTCCACAAAACAAATCACTTTTACAATTACCACCACTACGTTGTTTGTCCATATTTAATATCTTTCTGTTTAATATTATTTAATTTGTTGGGGCTGACAACTTCTTTTCACAAAATCTCAAACAAGAATGAAACTAAAAGAGCGAAGACGCTTGTAAAAAAAACGACTGATCATCTTATAGTTGGCGCAACTCTAATATGGCTGCAGTTAGAAAGAGGGATATGGTAATAAATACTATACTATATAAAAAAAAACAAATGCAATACAATAATATGATAAATAATACAATACAATAATATGGTTGACAGAACTTATGAAATATGATTGATACAATAATAGTTTAATTGAAATAACCATTAATTGCTGTAGGAAACATAGTTTTGTGGCCGCACTCATATTGCAACCATATTTTTTGTTTGCGTGTATATAAAAAAACCAAAAAATTTCACAATCTTATAAATTCTTCCAAAAAGTGGGCAAAATAAGCTTGGTTCAATGTCAACAAATTTTGCATTAATTTTTTGAATATTGTTTATAATAATTTTAGTGAATTTGGCAAATGTTAGAAATTTGATCATGATCATGAAGAATTTCAAAAAAAAAAAAAAAAAATAGTTTTGAATTTTTAGTGCAATAGAAAACTTAATTTATCAAAAAATCAACAATTTTTTTTATTCATAAAAAGGATAAATATTTTGTAATCGATCCGGAAAATTTCATCGTATAACTAGGATAATTTTTGGAGAAAATATTCCTTGAACATTGTCCTTTATAAATAAATATTTTAATGGTTGTATGTTAAAGCTATAGAAATGTACAATAGGTTGTCCCGAATAGTACCACTCAATCGATACATATTAAAGATTTGAAAATGGGAAAAATTAGTAAAAAAAAATTTTGAAGTGGATCTTCATTTCACTAACAGCGATTTAAGTTATCGATTTTAGTGCATTTTGACCAAAAATACGTTCCGATTTTTTTTTTTTTTGGAAATAAGGCTCAAAAGTATCTTAAGTTTTGGCTTATCACTAGAAAAACATTTTAAATTTTCTGTAGCATAATTTTGGTACACCAGAGTATTTTTTAATATATACCAAGTACAATTTCTATAATTTATATTTTTTTTTTAAATTTGTACAAAAAACAATTATACTTGCTCAAAACTAAAAAATCCTCTGGTTGACGGAACTTATTCTATGGAAAATTTAAAAATATTTTTAAAGTAATAAACCAAAAATTACGAAACTTTTGCGACCTAATTCGAAAGTTTTTTGTGGGTGAAAATCAATCGCTGGTAGAGCAAATAAGATCCATTGAAATTTTTTTACTTATTTTTCCCATATTTAGCTCTTAAAAACACATCGATTGCGTGGTATTCAAAAGGTTTTTTTATTCGGGACACCCTAATGTACAATGCTGGTAAAAAAATTTGCAACTGAGATTTCTCTAGAGCTTTTATTTGATTTACATTATTTAAATTTCTCTTCGTTATTAACTATTTATTATTTTCTTAACTTCATTTATTGTTTTTGTTATAAAATTAAGAAGAAAACCGGTTCCGGTAAATTACAACAAAAAAAAAATATATATAATTATTGAGATTGTCGAAATTTAAATGTTCAAAACATTTGCAACTATCATTTATCTTACATAGTGTTTCTATATCCCGCATTTTTTCGGTTCCCGGGAAAGCTGCAAATTTATTTAAATTTTGCAGGATCTCGCTCCATATAAGTAATAAAAAACTACACCCAAAATAGTTTGTACTTTAAATTAACTGAAAATTTAACTTAACATAAATGATAAAACACTTAAAATCCGGTGTACATACTTTTCATTTAAAATGATAAAACACTTAAAATCCGGTGTACATACTTTTCATTTAAATCAACTGTTTCTTGTTATTTATTTTTAAATATTGTTTAAAGTGCGCCCGGTAGGCTAGTTGGTAGCGTGCTGGCTTATCAGTGCGGGGTTAGTGGGTTCGATTCCCACCAGTGGCACTGGTCTGTTTTCGCTACAACGAGCCGAAAACCATAGTAGTTGGTGCTCGGTTAGGGTAATGGTATATAATTTGTAATTATATGATGATTAATTAATAAAATAAAAAAAAAAATTAAAAAAAATATTGTTTAAATAACTAACAAATCGGTAAGAACAACTGAGTAGTAATTTAAAAAATACATGTTCAAATTTTAACAAGAGATCATAGATGTGCGAGTCAGTTATATTAAAGTATTTCTGTTTGTCTTTTTTTTACAATATGTAGTTACACAACACTACATACACATTTTGACTGTAGTATTTTTTTTATGAATTTTTTAAATTTCTTGTAATTTAAATAGAAATTATTTTTTATATAACCAAACCATTTCAATAAAAAACAGAAAGGATTTTTTTTTTTTATTTATTTTGTGTTTTTTTTGAAAAACCAATAACGGAAACGGAAATAGAAACAAATAAAATACAATATTCCCTCTTTGTGGATTTTATTTTGAATTGTCATGTTTGAGATCATAATTATGTGTTACTATTACAAATAAAAAAACACTAATTGTAAATAATTCTAAGAGAATAAGAAACAATGTTAAGGCGGTCACCGCAAGAGGGAGCGCCGCACTCTTTACCTAAGCGACTAGGTCATCTTCATACTCATTTTAATCCACCAACCACAAGAAACTCAAAGTTTGATCAACCAACCAAAGAAAATCGGTGATGTTAATTGATTAAATCGAACACCATGAGTTATCTTAATCTTTTCTTGCAAGTTAGCCAACAGCTTTAAATATGAAATCTATTTATTTGGCAGCGTTGGCAAAATTTATTTGAAATTTTAAAAAATATTTAATGAATCTAAAAGTATCGTTAAATGGTAGTAAATTATTTTGAAAAAAATTTAAAAAAAAGTTTAAAGAATTATTTATTTAAAAACAAACTTCATATTCCTTTAATTTTAACTCAACTGAAAATTTTGTATTCAACTAAAAACAGTAAACTAAATAATAATCTAAGTGCGTACTAGTTTTTGGTTATTGTATAAATGCTGTGCCCTCCATGCAAATAAGTCTGTAAAGATAGCAGAAAAACTCACAAAAATTAATTCAAAATGATGTTGCAGGAAAAAACAATAAAATTAGCAGAATCTTTTTGTTAAATATTAGTAAAAAAAAAACAGCAACAAAAAACTGTAAAATTTACTAAATTTTAGTAAAATTTTAGTTGGTTGCATTGTAAAAGTTGTAAAAATAAGTGAAAATTTAAATAACCATAACTTTGTCAAATTTCAACCGATTTAAACAAATGAAAGGTCACTTTACTCACTAGCTTTCAGAATATTGTTTTTCTCAAATAAAATTCGAAAAAAAGTAGTAGAAGTTGCAAAAGTTGTAAAAAAATTAAAATTTTAACTATTATATATACAGAAAAAGAACCACAACTTTGTAAATTTCCACCGATTTTAACAACTGCCCAGGAAAAAATTACACATTCGAAAAAGAAGGTGATGCCCACACTTGATTACATATCTCACTGCCAAATTTAGTAACTGCAATACCAAACTCATTCCAACGATAGAGTCAAAAAAGCAAGTAGTATTGTAATCAATTCTTTTAATTTAAACCAGAAAGCATGAACTCAATAACAAAGTAATTATTTACTTAAAAGAAAATAACAATGTTATTAACTTATATGTATAACTTTTTGTACTCAAGAAGTAATCATATACTTTTTCTTAATAAAAGGACGTTATTGGAAGTAGTTCCTAATTTTGAAAAAGGAAGTTATACAATTTTAAAGAATTTATCTCATATATTTTTTCAAACAAATTTTATTTGCAGGAAAATAATACTAAAAACAGAAATTGCATGTTGCCTAAATTTTGTTAAACTGTGGTTAGGTATAAATTAGGGAAGCGCACGTGAGCAGAAAATTGTGAGTGGAAGTTGAAATTACTGACGTTATTGTGAGTGAGTGTAAAAAAAAATTTTCGAGGGAGATTGTGCGTGAGTCATATTTTTGTTTTTCAATTTTGAATTGTTATTTTTTTTTTGAAAAATTTATATTTTCGAGGTTTATAGCTCCAAAATTATGACAAACCCATGTTATCATAACAATTCGATGTTTCACTTTTTAGGATATTATTTCCGTATGAGTGTTGATCGTTATATTTGAGTGACCTAGGAGAATCACGTGTGAGTAAAAGTTGAATTTACTTATGGAACTACTTCCTTTTTTTTAAATGCAAGTACTTCTTATTTTTTCTAGGGAACTATTTATTTATTTTTTTTGTTAAAGTAAATAGTTCTTCGGTAAAAAAAAGAATCAATTCTAAAGAATCAATTATTTTAGTCTCACGCCCTGTTAAAAGAATCGAGTAGGTAATCTAGTAAGGAATGCGTTCTGCCCAAAATGCTTGATTACAAACCCGTTTACCTTTTAGGAAATTTTTTGCTGGGTGAAGGCTGGATTTACTTAAGAAAATAGTAGCCTTAAGAATAATTTTGCTTTAAAAGAATATTTAAATAAAAACCCTTGAAAAAATTAAAAAAAAAAATTCAAAATTTTAATTGTTATTAATAAAATATCTACAAAATCTCTATAAACAAAGTATATATATTTAAAAAGACCGGTTAATTTTTTTTTCGACGCCGTTTAAATTTCAAAATCGGTTGATAAATGATTGAGTTGCAAAATAAATGCAATATACGCAAAAAATACTCTTTTACCATTTTCTCGAAAATTGGAGGGTATACTGAAACTTCTCAAACCGGTTTTGTAATACCTCCCTTCTAAACATACAACCTACACTAGATCACTTGAAAAGTGATTGCAATTTTTTTTTGTAGCACCGTGTAATTAACGGGAATGTATTTATAATGCTTAAACATTGGCTAATATATACACAAACGCTAATTCATGCAATACAAACAAAAAATTTTAAAATATTTTACATCAAAGTGCAAAATGTTTTTGAAATTCCTCATATACCTTCCTTTGAAACATAAAAATTTTATACACTGTTACAAACAAAATAACAAACTAAATACACCCAACATCCCTTAGAGAATTTTATGAACAACTACTTTATCAAATCAAAAAGGGGCAAAAAGTGTCAAGTTATATTTAAGTTAAACTAAAAAAAAATATATATAAATAAACCCAGCTAAAGCAAATAAAATTACGTAGAAAATAAATATAAATGGCAACAAAAAATAAAATAAATAAAAATAAACCAAAATGTAGTTACTCACAAGTGGTTGTCACATGACCAGGAGTTACAATCAACCAAAAAAATAACAACAATAAAATAATAATACATGTCCACTTTAGTACGGCAAAAAAAAACACAAGGGTAGTCATTTTTTATGTGAGTGTGTCCTTTTTTTAAAGTCCTGTTCAATGTAATGTTCATACTGCGTCACACATGTTCTACGTTGTACTTTGTGTTGTTCCTCTAACCACCCTTTCCCCAATCCCTTACTTTCTTGTTACATTACCAGTTGTTACTCTCGTTATTGTTGTGTAAGTGCAACATAGTTAAATTCATATGAAATGACATTTGTAAAGTTCACTCAAGTGGCGCATCGTCAACTCTACTTTACTCTACTACTTTAGCGCGTAATCATACATGCGACAATATAGACTTTAACATGAACACACCACACACATACATTTATAGTGTATGTGTATTGTTAAATGATTACTGTTCAGTCATGTTGCTGTTGCAAATTGTTGGTGCTGTTTAAGCTCGTAATACAATTTGTTTTACATGCAAAGTTAAACTTACAACAATTTGTATATCTAAAGTTACGGATTTATAAATTGTGCATGTATGAGTGTTAATGTGTTTGATTAAAGTATAAAGTTGTAAATTTCAATTAAAAGGAGCAAGAATTGGATTTGAAAATTAAATTATTTTTAAATGGGTTGTTAATGTACTTTGATAAAATAAATAAATTGTTAAACAACTAGACGACGTATGATTATTGCCAAAATATATTAATATTACTCATACGTATGAATATCTAAGCCAGTAAACCCTTTGCATTTAAATTATTTAATTAATTGTTTTTTATATATATATAATCCTGTAATTCCTAGTTGGAACAAAGGGCCAGTACAAATGATTTCGATTGAATTTTGTCTTCAGCGTGTCGTTTTGCTTCCATCCATGTCATTCTGGCTGTACTGAGTTCGGATTCTATTTGACGTCTCCACGTCTTAGCAGGTCTTCCTCTACGTCGGCTTCCCTGCGGATGGAAGTCTATGGCCTTTCTGGTAACGTCATCTTGGCTTTTCCTGAAGGTATGGCCCAGCCAGGTCATCTTCTTTACTTTTTTATATATACGCGATTAAAATTAATTTCTATGTGACGCTATATGTAATCTTATTAAATTTAATCCGAAATACGCGTATCTGCTTGTATGGGCTTAGATCTGATCTGATGCAATGTTCAGTACACTTTTATCCGAATTATGGCAAGATAGTTGTATCAGTTTATTATTTTTTCAATATTCGGACTATTTCGAATTTGATTGCTGTTTTCACGAAGTTCCATTTTGGGTGCATTTTGAAGAGCTGTGTGGTCAAAACATACGCAATATGCATATCAAGCTTCATATTTTTTAGAGTAATTCGAACGTGCACACATTTCAGTTTTTATTTAGTAAATTTGAGAGATGCTTCTATACAAACAGTATAAAAACAATCAGTTTATGTCAAAAAGAAAATGTTATTAAAAAAGATCTACTTTTCGTCACTTCAGAATGAGTACTTTTTAATAGGCTTTCCAACGATATATAATATTATATACCAGAAATAAATACTCTTAGTAAAATAAGCAAAACAGTACCTACTTTCTGAATGTATTGTTGGCCTAAGGAATTTTGTTCCATAGCCAATATGTAGTTAAAACATATAGAATATATGCATATTGTATATGATCAAAATTTTTACTTTTTTTTACTAAATCAATAAAAAATTTAAATATGTTTAATTTTCACGAAATTTCAGGGACCGTATCGGTTATAAGTGATATCAAAAAAGTTTTAAACTAAAACTCCTCAGATGAGTTTTATTTTAGACGGAAAAAATAAAACTCCTCAAAAGAGTTTTATTTAATGAAGGCGAAATAAAACTCTCTTTTTAAGAGTTTCATCCGATCTTTTATTTTTTCGTTGAAAAATGACTCTTAACTGTGGAGTTGTGCGACCCGGTAGGCTAGTTGGTAGCGTGGTGGCTTATCAGTGCGGGGGGTTATGGGTTCGATTCCCACCGGAGGCACTGGTCTGTTTTAGCTACAAAGCGCCGAAAGGCATAGTAGCTAGTGCTCGGTTAGGGTAAAAAAATGTAGAGTTGAGATCGTTTTCTTAAGATCACCATATATTCTGGAAGAGCACTTTAATACAAATTGGTATATAATAGTATACGTCTCCGCTGACTCTAACAAAGAGAGTTTTTGAGTTTAAGTTTTCGGGATAACTGTTATTTTCGGTGTCTGCTAAATTTAGACATGTTTCCGTACAAAATTTCAAATTTTTTTTATTTTTAACCCTTAAACCTTCAAGATGGTATATAAAAACGTATATCCTAAATTCTTATTCTATACAACATATCCGAGTTTCATTCAAATCGGTGTGTAAGCGTTGGGAGGATTCCCTATTTAGTAAAATGCAAAAAAAAGTGTGCTATTTCTATGATACCATAATTGGAACAAAAGCATAGGTAAACTAAAAAATTAAAAAAAAAATAACATGTAGTTGTTGTATTATAGTATATATTTCCATCACTTAACTATTATATATGAGTCTTTCTATAATTTTTTTTTTTTGCAAGTAAAAACATTTTCTTCTCAACTTTTTAAAATCACTGTACCTATGACTAAACTTTAAAATACAGATTCTATCATAAAACCTTGTTTTATCAAAATCTTTACAACTAAATGTTCATGTTGGATACATATTCTGTAGAAAAAATGGCTGCATGTTAAAAGAAAATTAAATTAAAATTCAATCTTGTGTGTAATTATTACTTTCAGCATAGTTCAGCTGAGATTTATGGGAATTTCATTAAAAAAAAACTATGTACGAGTATATAAAAAAAAATATAGAAAACAAATAAGAATATATAAAAGGAAACTGGGAACACATACACAACAATATACAACCAACATACACAGAGATAATTTTCTTAGACTCGTTTTAATGAAATTTTTAATTAAACTAATGAAGTTTTTTCACCAAGTTACTGAAAAATTTCTTAAATTTTATGAAAAAGCTTAAAAATTCGCATGAAACTAATTTAATGAAACATTTTCATTATGCGTATGATATTTTTAATAAATAAAATTACATTTCTCATAAAATTTTATGCAAAATCTGCATTATGTTAATTGAAAGTTTGAAAGGAAAACTTCCAGTGACATTTTATAGATATAATGCAAAAATTCAGATAATTCTCTCAGTGTATCCATAAAAAAAACTTATACTATGTAGTAGATGCATGTCAGAGACTACTTTTACTAGTATGTAAGATGCAAAAATGTTAAAGAATTTCAAAACAGGTAGTAGAGTAAAAAGTTGATGTACATAACTTTAATAATGGCCCAAGGTGATAAAAGTTTGTGCACATATGATTTAAATTTAAAACTTAAAAAAAAAGCAGAAATTTAGTTTTAAGGGCTGGTAACTTATCTGCAATGATTATTTTGCCTTCATCATTGATTAAGAAATCATTGATTAGTACTTAAACTTACTTAAAATAATAAACTTATTAAAATTCAAATAATGATAATTTTGAATATATTTATTTGACAACAGGAATAGGTAATAAAAGAAAATAAAATTTTTTTAAAAACTCGATAACTTAGAGCTTTTTATAAAGTTTTTTGCACGATACGGGGTAATAAAATAGGGGTAGTAAAAAAGTTTATATAAAATTCTGCAAATAAAATAGGATATAATTTAAACTGAAAAATGGTTCTATTAAATTGTATCACTTTGGATTTAATTATATTTAAATAGATACAATTTAAAAAAAAAACTAACCAATTCTATCCATGTTTTGTCCCGATATTATTTATTACATCTAATTATATTATATTTGATACAATTTAATACAATTGTATACATGATAATCCAAATGTATTTAAATTTAAAGATATTAAGTTACATATATTTTACCTACATAAAACGGGTTCAAAACTTAAAATGTATGATTGAAATTTGTAAATAGCTGAAATTTTATTTATATTTTTTAGGACATATGTTTGTAAATATTAAAATGGACCAGTAAAATCCAAATGTTGCAGAACAACTTATATTGTATTCTAATACTTATAATTTCTGTTTTACACCCGATTCTTTTTATATGGAGTTTGTCCTATTTGTGATAAGTTTTATACCTCAAACTAGAAAAAGTTGCTTTAGAACCGATTCTTAAACCCGTTGTATAACTGGTTCTGGGATAGTGAAACGGTTCCATGTAATCGGTGGTAAAAGAAGCTTTTCTATAACAGGTTCATAGGTAATCTGTTCTAAATTTTAAACTATTTTCGTAAAATATTTTGCGATTTTTGAATTATATATTGAATTATATATGGTTACATAGAAACGGAGTTAGGACATTTTTTTAGTTTTTTATTATATATAAATATTTCTAAAATGACAGTAAACATTATTGATGTTTGTATTATATATAATTATGTATTGGATTATATCTAGTTTTATAAAAATTTAATCACATTTAACAAACATGTATTATCATATATAGAATTCAGAGTAATATTTTTTTGATACTGGATTGGATGTGCTTATACATGTGTTTTTTTGCTAAAACATTTTGAAAATATGATTCTATATAAATACTTATTCATACACATGCTATTTTATATGATCATATATTTTTATATTAAAGAATATATCGTTATATATATTTTTTTTACTCGGGAAAACACAATAGATATTAAAATTGTTATTTTTAAAATTCGCTAAATGATTAAAATTAAAAGTGCTATTTTGCTTGCTACACGAATATATAAATTGTTTCCGATGGGTAAGTGTGTGTAAGAGAAAACGATTTGGGATGTTTTTTGATAATCCAATAAACTATCAAGTTGGACTAAATTGGAAAACCTGGTTTCCGTGAATATCTCTTGTTTAGAAAATTTTCCAATTAAATTAAAAAGTATATTTTCGTTTTTATTTCGATATTTTAAGCTATTTATGAGATACAAGAAGGTTGAATACGTTAAATAAATGGATCCGTAGTGTTTGTAGCTCCCCAATCTCATATTTTGAGACTAAAATTTTAGTGTAAAAACGTTCGAGAATTTGTGTAAAAACGTTCGCAATTTCAATGAACTTTGGATATATTGTAAAGTAGAAAAAAAAAAAGATACGCATACAAAAAGAACGTTTCCGAATATCGGAAAAAGCTCAGACACCCCTCGATTAAATTAAATAGACATTGCTATGCATTATTTTTAGCTTTACTGAACTAAAATTCCTTAACAAAGCGCTAGATTTACTATTACTCAAAACACATATTTCGGAATGACAAAAATACTTGAAAATCTTAGCGCATAATTAGTACACCAGTGAATATGTCTTCAAAAAACATTTCATTTTATACCGAATTTGTCTATAGTTACTTTTTATAAAACGAAACGCATTGCGGGTCGGGATACCTCCCTTGTTATATTATTTTAATATTTAATACTTAACAAAATACTTCCTGTATTACAGGCAATTTACTTCTAAAAACGTTAATATCACCAATTTGGAGCCGTATTTTTAAAAATAATTTTGAGTTTGGGTCCCAAAAACGAGGGTATATTATTTATTTGTCCTCTACAACACATCTAAAATTAATTGAAATCAGTGTGAAATACTCCACAGTAAAAGTTACTAAATATATTAGTTAAAAAGGACGTTGCAGAAAAAACTGCTAAAATTTACAAATTTTTTTTTCTAAATATTAGTCAAATAAGATCAACAAAATTCTACTAGGTTTTGGTTCTGGTATAAATAAAGTATATAGGAAAAACACACATACTACATATACTGACATTCAAAGTATATTTACATATAAAAATTGTTATTTTCAAATAGTTCTGATGATATAATAAGGTTTACCAAATCAGCCAGTTTATACACTAAGGAAGACAAATTCTCATAAAGTTGATTTTGTTTGTTGTATGTAATAACTCGGTTTGAGTTATGCCAATTATCGTTTTCTTTTGCGGACAACTGGATATTTGGTAAATGCTAAAGGAGCATATACACGACATGTATTTGTCATCTGACATGTCAAATTTCCCACTGCAAAATACATACATGTCGTGTGTGACCTTTTTAACTTTGCTTCTGTAAAAGTCAGACGCAAAGTCATCTGACAAAATTTCAATTAGAGCGTGCTCTATTTTCTTCTGACAAACCATCTGACATCAGCTGTTTTAAATATGAAACAAAAAGTTGTCATAAATCCATGCCGTGAGAAAACAAACAGCGGCGGTCCCCTATTGACGGAATCATTAGCCGGCTAAAGTTAACATTTTACAATACCAATAAATGTATATACATTTCCCATTTAATAAAATTATGTACATATATATGTTTATAAAAAGTTTTATAATTATATCCCAAATTAGTATATCCGCATTTAAAGAAAAATTATTTAAGATGGCTGAACTATTTTGCGGCGCATGCCATGTTGAAACCCAGATCGAATTGATTGTTGGCTCCACAGAGAACGGTTTCTTTTCCTCTTTTCTTTTTTTTTAATTTCGATTTCATTGCAGTTATAATTGAAATTACACTGCACACTGCAATTGCATTATCCTTTGATTCCATTTGACTATCACTTTTAAAAAAAAAATATTTTAATAAAATTTTCGCACTGATCAGCTGTTGAAGAAAAAAAACAGAGACTGTGTCAGAAGCAAAAAACATGTACGTTTGTGACCAAATATTATAAACCTTATGTAAAACAGCAATTTTGACAGACATGCACAATTACATGTGACTTGAAAATTTGACATGTCAGATGACAAATACATGTCGTGTATATGCTCCTTAAGGAAACAAATTGCATTGTCTATCATTAAAATGTAAACAATTTTTAAAAAGCTAAATTAAAATCTAATATAACAATATCATATTAAATATTATACTTTGTTCTAACTAAATATATAAAAATTTTGTTCAATTTAAATTTATGTCTTTTTCTCGTTAATAACTGAAATTGAAATTTTTTTTAAATAAAAAATTGTTTATGTTTCATTGCTTCAAAAGATTCTATATACAAATTAATTCCGAATTGTTTGATACTTTTTAAAACAATAATTACCCTTATCCGCATCATGTCTACCCTATGCCTTAAGCGAAATTCTTCAAATGTCCTCATTCGGCTCACCCTAGTGAGCATAGCTTATTGTTGAATCTGCACTCATAAAAACTGCCCGTTCGAATAGTTGAAAATTGTTGAAGTTGGTAATTACGCTCTGATAAATTTAAATTTCAAATATTTTAGGTACAAGAGTTAGCTGAAGTACAATAATTTGGTAGAAAAGCTGTTAAATGGAAATGAAAATAAGTCAGTAGAAATCAGCACATGTTTTCTGTTAAATGTTAGTTGGCTAAAATTAGGTAAACAATTCAGATAATAAAAAAAATTTAGCAGAATTTTAGTGTAAAGCAAATGTTGCTGAAATAACTTTTTTTTTGCCAATTATTTATTTAATGAAAACAAGTTTTTCATATAGAGCAAAATTAACAATATAAAATACTTTGTTCAATTGACACATAAATTAACCACTGACGAGTCCCAGGAGGGGGACGAAACTGCGGCAGTCTGGTGTATCCCTTGTGTCCGTAAAATTTTTCAATAAAAATGTTTTCTTCTTCTTCTTCCTGTAAAGAGACTAACTAAAGAAATATTCTACAGTAATTAATATAAAAAATTAATTACGATTGTCATTGTCTGACGGTTGCAAAACACTTTCTAACATAAAATTTGAATAAACTTGCTTAACGGCGACTCAATCTCTAACCTACACTTGGTATCCAACTATTGTATGTGAATAAAGCGCATCATAAAACGTGATAATTACTTGTGAAAAAGAGATAGGATTAAGAAGAAAAAGCATTCTAGTTGAGAAATGAATTGTGCATTGGTATTAGCTAATTCTGTCTCTTCTGATCAAAACAATACTTGTGTGTACGTAGTGTGACCAAACTCCAATTTAGTCGCAGTCAACGCTGTGTCGACCGTGGCTCAACTGGTTAAGAGGTGAGATTACGATGCATAGCTTTGATGCTAAGACTGTGAGTTCAAATCACAGTACGACACCAAAAAATAAAAAGTTTTTCATATAGAGCAAAATTAACAATATAAAATACTTTGTTCAATTGACACATAAATTAACCACTGACGAGTCCCAGGAGGGGGACGAAACTGCGGCAGTCTGGTGTATCCCTTGTGTCCGTAAAATTTTTCAATAAAAATGTTTTCTTCTTCTTCTTCCTGTAAAGAGACTAACTAAAAAAAAACAAATTTCTTTTTACCAGTTTTATTAGTTTTTGTTTTTAGGTACATCGAGATTTTTTAAATGTTATTTTGAATTTATACCTCCGTATATTTACAAAAATTAAAGCAAATCAAACATATTTGCATTCTGCGTAAGGATCTCATCAAAAACCGAAGTTTAAGAAAACCTAGATCCTCGGGAATAGGCAAGCGTTTATTATACTCGTAGAAATGCACGCACACATAACTTCTTGCGCACACACATTTGAGAAAAACTAAAATTTGTTCATGTAGTGAAATGAGAAAACTTATAACTTGGGCAAGGAAGTTCATGCAACTAAAAAAGGAAAAATTAGCGTTTAAAATATGCAGTAAAGAATCATAAAATCGCGATTAAAATATGCATTTAAATTGAAATATGTACAAAAAACTAAATAATATTCTCTAAACATCCGAAAATATGGCCTCAAAATCAGAAAACTATGCTCGCACATCTTTTGAATTTTAAAAAATCGATTTATTACTCGAGCTTACTGGTTCAAATGTGAAATTCATTATAAATGTGTAACAAATTAAAACTTGATGCTATATTCAGGGTTACAAATGCTTTCTTTTGTTTATTTTGAATTAAAATTTAATTTTTACAAAATATCCAAAAAGATGCAATTAAATTGCAAATATGCAAAATATGCAACAAAAAATACGCATAACATACGCGCTTAAAAATTCATTTATAGCTAAATATGCAACGACAAATCGATGTCATTTTGTTGCAAATTCAAATTCTAACGGATTTAAACAATATCACGAGAAATAATAAGTTCAATTGAGTTGGAATCCATTTAACATACTTTTGAACTAACTTTGTTTTATGATTGGAGTTAAGAGATGATTTAACGTCATTAGACTTACATTTTTGTTTCAGTCTTATTCATATTGGAACACAAAACTTTTTAAAATTTTCTCCCTCTCATCTTCTGGGCATTTTTTTTTGATTTACAAACTGCCATGTCTTCAAAAATAATGTTTCTAATGCTGTTGTTAATTATAATGTCATAATCATGTGCTGTTTTATATGAAAATTGTATTGCCTTGAAACACGCAATAATACAATCTTAACACAATACCCATATGTGTATTTTTGAAATGAAAACATTTGTTACAATTGCAATTTTCAAGCAGACACACACACACTCAAAAATAATAAACTTTTACATTTATGTACATTAATTCATCTTGATATTATTGCCTTTTCTCTAGATCCTTTCCTGCATCCATTTAAAGCAACATATGTTCTTTGGTACTCTTAACTCCCTAAATAAACCTTAAGAAAGTACTTGTTAAATCTTAACATATGCCAGTGTGTGTGTTAAAGTTTTTCATGATAGACTTCTTTGTAGGATTTTACAATAACACAACCTAACATGTATTTCCGTTTCCTATTTTCAGCTGCTAATACTTCTTCGTCGTTTTTTTTTCTTCTTTTCTTTGCGAACATATTTTTTTTACTCATTCAACTCTTAACAAAATGTTAATATTTTTATTTCATTTTCCTGTTGTTATCTTCTAATTTGATGAGTATGTTGGATTAAATGTCTGTCTGTCTGTCAGTGTCGATGTATATTTTCTTTTCATTGAAGTTTTAAATTCATTTTATTTTCACTTTTTTTTGTGTAAAATAAAATCTTATATAAATGTTTGCTTTAATACACGTGTACTTTTCTAAATGTGTTTTCATGTTTAAATTGAAAAGTTTACGCATTTACACTTTTTTGTGTGTTTTTTTAAAAACTTCCATATATTAAATATATAAAATCTGTATCAACATGGGTTAGTTTGTATCATTAAAGACGTATTAGTGTGTATTGTGATGCCTGAGTGCGTGTGTATTACATTCGCACGTGCTGTCATTAAATACGCATATAACTGCATCACACACGCACCTTAATCATAAACAATGATTTTCTTTCTTACAACAAAACTGTAAAGTTGTAATGAATTTAGAATTTTTACGATGTGGTCTGAATTTTAAATGAGTTATTGTCATAAACATTTAACGTTGTTTAGAAAAACTTTTTTATTAAAGAATTTTTGAAAATTTTGTAGTCTAACAAAACGTATTTTATTTGACGGCTTAACCCTACTATACTCAAAGAAAAAAAAAAATCAGTAAAGTCAGCTACATTTTTGCTTGGATTTTTTTTTTTTTGCTAAATTTACTATTTTTTTTTACTGATATTCGCAATTTTTCTGCAAATATCCTTCCGGCAAAAATGCAGCTGACTTTACTGCAGTTTTTTGAGTGTACGATAAGCGATAAGCTTTTAAGGTCAGACTACAGGACGATAATGCATAAGAATTTGCCTGAAGTTATTATTCATATCTAAAGATGGTGTCCTGAAGTGGTTGGTAATTGTTTGTGTATGTTATATACTCAAAAAAGTCTGTAAAGTCAGCCACATTTCCGCTGGGAGCATCATTGCAGAAAAATTTCTAACATCGGCAAAAAATTAGTAAATTCAGCAACACTTTTTCTGAATTTAGCAACTTTATTTCTAATATTAGCAATTTTTCTGCAAAGATCGTCTCAGCAAAAATGTTGCTGACTTAACTGACTTTTTTTCTGTGTATATATTAATATAAAATGCTCCAGATTACCTAGACTTATAAAAATAGTTGTTGGCAACGCAAGCAAATTAAGTTGAAAAACTAAAAGACACTCGTATGATTTTTTTTTAATAATAGGGTATTTCTTGAAAGAAAACGGATTTTGAGCTTAGCTCTTGTTAATAAGTTGCACTTGGTGTATAAATAGTTGAGGATAATTGAAAAATCATTGATTTCAACTGAGACTTGGCTTGTTTTGGCTGTGGTTATGGTGTTCGTTGCTGGAGAAAACTTTAAAGTTTATTTAAAAAAATTGTTTTAAAAGCCAAAATTAATATTTATATATTAGAGTTCGTCAGAAAATTATAAAGTTGTTTTGTTTTTGCGAAATCATGACTTTTTAAAATGTTTTGGCATTTATAAAAAAAATGGCGTTATTACAATTTTTATATTATAACTCCTTTAAAAATCGCGTGGAGCCCAAAGACGCTGATTTAGGGTTCCTTTTCCTGCAGAGCAAAAAGTGCTGTATTTATATTAAATTTGAATTCACCATTCGATTCTACACCAAAAATTATTTTTAAAAAAAAAACTTTTCTCCCGTTTTTAAAGTGCATTGAAATAGAGTGCACAATGGTAAAAGATGACCAAAATTAATTTTTTTTTTTTAGAAATTGTGATGACAAACGAAAATTTACATTTCAGATAAAAAGAATCAGCCACCTTTGTTATTGTAAGTGGACTATATTAAATTTTATGATACATCAAAGTTGCAACATTTCTTATATCGATTTTCTAATTAACAAATTTCAGTTTCAAACTTCGAAAATAAAGTAAACTGTCAATCATTTTTATTTTATTTTCAATTTATAACGAGCTTTCAACCTCCGTATATTTACAAAATCAAGCAAATCATACATATTAGCTAGGTTGATACTAGTATTTCGATCTGGCTAAAGATCTCATCAGAACCCGAAGTTTTAGAAAAGTTAGAGCCTCCATAACAGGCAGAACTTTAACAAAAAAACCTATTAATAATCAATTTTGCTCCATTCTTGTCTTCTTAGTAATCAAGCACGTGGTTAGGTTTTTTCCTAACAAGCATCATGACGTTACTAAACTTTGAAGACCAAAAATGTTCTATTTATATAAAAATATTTTAGTTTGTACTCTGGCTCAAGTAATATTTTTTACAGTTATATAAGTTTTTTGTTTTTATATACATCGAGATTATTTTTATGTTATTTTCAATTTATAACGAGCTTTCAACCTCCGTATATTTACAAAAATAAAGCAAATCATACATATTAGCTAGGTTGATGCTAGTATTTCGATCTGGCTAAAGATCTCATCAGAACCCGAAGTTTTAGAAAAGTTAGAGCCTCCATAACAGGCAGAACTTTAACAAAAAAACATATTAATAATCAATTTTGCTCCATTCTTGTCTTCTTAGTAATCAAGCACGTGGTTAGGTCTTTTCCTAACAAGCATCATGACGTTACTAAACTTTGAAGACCAAAAATGTTCTATTTATATAAAAAAATTTTAGTTTGTCCTCTGGCTCAAGTAATATTTTTTACAGTTATATTAGTTTTTTGTTTTTATATACATCGAGATTATTTTTTTGTTATTTTCAGTTTATAACGAGCTTTCAACCTCCTTATATTTACAAGAATAAAGCAAATCATACATATTAGCTAGGTTGATAATAGTATTTCGATCTGGCTAAAGATCTCATCAGAACCCGAAGTTTTAGAAAAGTTAGAGCCTCCATAACAGGCAGAACTTTAACAAAAAAACATATTAATAATCAATTTTGCTCCATTCTTGTCGTCTTAGTAATCAAGCACGTGGTTAGGTCTTTTCCTAACAAGCATCATGACGTTACTAAACTTTGAAGACCAAAAATGTTCTATTTATATAAAAAAATTTTAGTTTGTACTCTGGCTCAAGTAATATTTTTTACAGTTATAGTAGTTTTTTTGTTTTTATATACATCGAGATTATTTTTATGTTATTTTCAATTTATAACGAGTTTTCAACCTCCGTATATTTACAAAAATAAAGCAAATCAAACATATTAGCTAGGTTGATACTAGTATTTCGATCTGGCTAAAGATCTCATCAGAACCCGAAGTTTTAGAAAAGTTAGAGCCTCCATAACAGGCAGAACTTTAACAAAAAACCTATTAATAATTAATTTTGCTCCATTCTTGTCTTCTTAGTAATCAAGCACGTGGTTAGGTCTTTTCCTAACAAGCATCATGACGTTACTAAACTTTGAAGACCAAAAATGTTCTATTTATATAAAAAAATTTTAGTTTGTACTCTGGCTCAAGTAATATTTTTTACAGTTATATTAGCTTTTTGTTTTTATATACATCGAGATTATTTTTATGTTATTTTCAATTTATAACGAGCTTTCAACCTCCGTATATTTACAAAAATAATGCAAATCATACATATTAGCTAGGTTGATACTAGTATTTCGATCTGGCTAAAGATCTCATCAGAACCCGAAGTTTTAGAAAAGTTAGAGCCTCCATAACAGGCAGAACTTTAACAAAAAACCTATTAATAACCAATTTTAATATTTTTTATTTTAGTTTTTATAAAATTATATCTATGTATATCAAAATTAGTTTTATTTTCAATAATTGTATGGCGATTTCAAGTATTTTGAGTATGATTTATTTAATCCTAGCAATTGTCTTTTTAAGAAATAAAAAAAGTAAAACTACCAAATTTTAATAAGTACCAGATAATTCTTGGGACTTCTTGGAGGTTGAGGCTTCACATTATTTGATGAAACTTAAGGTCATTACTGTGCAATATAAATAAATATTTAACTGGTAGCATTTTTGTGACTTCAAGTATTGCAAATTAATTATTGGTAAAGGCATCACAAAAGTACAAAAAAATGCACATGTAATGTTCTATACGTATTCCTAAGTTTTGGCAAAACATGTCTTTGCATCAGTAGATATTTAGAATAAAATGTCATCAAAATCGTTCTGTATATAAGATTATTACAGTTTTGTCAGATTTATGGATGAATGCACTATAATAGCAAAGATTTAAAAAACGAATATAGTTGTGCTCCTCTTTAATACATATTAATATCTAAATATATATTGAAATGTTATGGCATATAAAACTACATATGTTATATATTATCATGATTTCATATATAATTCTACATGGCTTAATACAGGTTTACGTACAACAATGGCACGTAAAAAAAAATTGAAAAAACCCGAAATTTTAATAAAGCCTTTTGCACTTTAGCTGACTATGTAAAGTTAGCGGCGTAACGTCATATTCCCCAAAGTCATATTGCCCAAGAAAAAAACGACATAGCGCCCAAAAAAATTATGTGTAAATTGTTGTTGTAAAAATTTTCTTGTTTTTGGGCAATACGACATTGATTTGGACGAAATAACATTTTTTGTTGGGCGCTATGGCGGTTTTTTGTTTGGCCAAAATAAATTTGGGCGCTATGACGGTAAAAAAAAAGTTATTGCCCAAATTCATAATTTATTTTTTTTTAAATGTCATAAGACATAATGTCTTTTGTGTCGCACGAGGAAAAAAACCTCTAAGAGCGGCCGAAGGCCGCCACACAGAAAAACTTGTTTTTACAAATCCAATGTCGAATCCGTTGTAATTTTATTTTTAAGACAATAAGTTATATAATTTGACCAGTCATAGCTTTGTCATTTAAACAGTTAATTGATTGTTTTTTATCTTAAATAATAGAGTAGAGCATTGACCTTCTGTTTATTTAATGTTTAGACACTAATATATACGTAACATTTTTAATAAAATAGACTTTTAAAAAATAATCATTAAAAAACAATAAATCTTGGTGCGGGTTGGTATTTGGGAAATAAAAAGTATGACAGGTTAAATACATGTTACTTGATATCTTAAAAATATTAGATTTCAACGGATTCGACATCTGATTTGAAAACAATAAATCTTGGTGCGGGTTGGTATTTGGGAAATAAAAAGTATGACAGGTTAAATACATGTTACTTGATATCTTAAAAATATTAGATTTCAACGGATTCGACATCTGATTTGAAAACAGGCCGCTCTTAGGAGTTTTTTCCTCCGTTGAACGCAGAAGGCGGCTTCGCGAATTAAAGTTTTTCTGCGTGCGACACAAACAACATTATGTCTTATGACATTAAAAAAAAAAAAAAATTATGATTTTGGGCAATAACTTCTTTTTTTTACCGTCATAGCGCCCAAAAAAAAGTTTTTTCAAAATAAAATGCCATAGCACCCAAAAAAAGTTTCGGATTTTCTGTCATTGATTTGGTCGTTATAACTTATTAACATCCACAATTTTGGGGGATATGCGGACATTTGGGCAATATGTCATTTTGGTTTTTGGGCAATACGACTTTGGGGAATATAACGGTACGCCGAAGTTAGCTTATTAAACCTTGATTATCAATAACAATGACAATTTTGTCAATTTTGAATTGAATTTAGCTTTTTACATGTTAAATATTATTAACTAAATTGTGTTTTTCCTTGAAAATGTAGACAATTTTAAATGTAATTAAGTTAAACAAAATCTTAAAATTATAGTTTCAGTTGTAATTCTGATTTAATAATATCAGCATAAAGTTTAATATTTTGTTTGAATTTTATAAAATTACAAACATAATTGGAATTTGCATTAAAACATACATTTTGAAAGTTAATTTGGGATTATTTATTTTAATTAAAATATTAAATAATGCAGATATCTTAAATTTAATTTGAATATTCGCACTATCGTTTAGAAATATAAAAAAAAACTTTATTTAATTTATAACGTCTTCAATAATCAATTGAAAATTTTCTCCATTACAAATGGAAAATCTTTACTTCAATTAATTTGTTTTTGATTTCAGCTTAAATGGTAAACAAGATAACAAACTAAATAATATTATTATTTGTAAATTTGATTTTTAAAAAAATAATTAAAAACAATATGCTTAAAAGCTATAATCAATTTTATGTTTTACATTGTTTTACAATGCTTAGAAGGTATATGCTAGTTTACATGAGAAGACTTAACATTATTATTTTTAAAATTGGAAGTAACCATACGATATTGGTATTAAAAATCATATGCATGCTATTGTATATCCTATTGTATTAAAACAGATATAATCGTATGATATAACTAGGGCAAGTTTTTTGTTTTGGCAAATGCAACAAACTGCAGGATTTGCCATTTTTTCAATTATTTTCCAAAAATGCCATTTTTGCCCCACTTTGCCATAAAATGGCATTTTCTCCCTTCTTGCAATATTTTTTAGATTTTTTTCTTAAAAATTCTAATTTTACCTTAAAATTGACACAGAGAGGAGTAGCAGACTTTATACGTTTAAATTTTGAAGATGTATATTCACTTATTGCAAATTGTAAATCTGTATTTCTTAAGGTAAGTTTAACATTCAAGGCCTAGTTTTTGGGATGTTAGTTAAACTTTGTTTAGCTAAACTGGAAACGAATCTGGTCCACCAGATCCAATTTTATTAACAAATATTTGCCTGAAGAACTTTAACTCGTTCAGAATTTCTATCTTTACTGAAGTAAAGAAAGAAAAACAAAATTCCAATAGCAGTATTCCAGTTACAAACTGATGCAGTATATAAAGGTGTGAAATATAATAAAATATTAAAAAAAAAATGCTTCTAATTTGTTGTAATATTGGTAAAAACAATATTTTCAAAGAATTTTGTGGGTAGTACTGGCAAAACACATGCTTTGCAAACAAAATAATATTTTCCTAGTGCAATATTATTAGTTGTACCTTTGGTAATTTTAAACACGGTGGGTTTTACAAAAATAGCAGTTGTTTGCCCGTAATTTTTTTTTTTGTACGGCTTAAATTTTTTTAATCAGTTTTTGTCAGTTTTTTTTTAAATTTTATCAATTTTTTAAATTTTTGGCGGTTTTCTTTAAAGTTTAGTGATTTTGTTCAATTTTGGAGATTTATTTCATTTTTATCGTTTGGTTTTTTGAGTTTGGAGATTTTTTTCTGTTCCGGCGATTTTTTTTAAATCTTATTTTTTTTTTATTTTTTTTTATATCCATTTTTTTAATGTTTTGCGTTTTTTTTTTTTTTTTATCAATTTCAAAGTTTTTTTTTTAATTTTTTGGCAATTTTTTTTCAATTTTAAAGATTTTTTCAATGTTAGAGATTTTTTTAATTTTTGGCAATTTTTTTCAATTTTGTTCAAATTTAACGATTTTTTTTAAATTGATTGAGTAACAACCGACTGGATTTGAGATATTTTTCAATTTTAGCGATTTTTGTAATTTTTTCAGTTTTAAAAATTTTGTTTAATTTTTTTTCAAATCGATTGAATAAAAACCGAATGAATTCCAAACGATTGAATTCAGTAATTGAATAAATCGAATGAATAATTTAATTCTAATAATTTAATTCTTAATTCCTCCTCTTCAATTTTTGTGAACAAAAATTCGTTAAACATGGCCCGATAACGATCGCCATTGACTGTAACGGCCACTCCTTGCTCACACATTCTGCAACATTACCATGATTTTCAAAGTAATGTCGCAATATTTCCCAGCGTTGTTCAAGCGTATACACAACCATATTCGTTCAGCGGAAGATTAAAACTAATTATCTGTCAAATCAGACATGAGCTAAGTGTTGCCATTCACGAAATAAGCACTAGTTAAAAAAAAAGAACGTTAGATGGCGGACCCTTTATTACGTTTTGAAAATATTTTTCCACAATTAATATTACATTTATACATTTTAATTTGTTAATTAATTCACAAAAATTTTCAATAAATTTTAATTTTTAGATTTTCTTTAGCTTTTTTTTATATATTTTTTCAATTTAAAAGTGTCAAAATATTTGCAACTATCATAAGTTAGTATGTGTGCAAACTTTGTTCTTAAGAATTTTATTTAACAAAATAATACTACTTTTAGACATAATGTGTTTAATTGTAAACACATAATGGGTAAAAATACTGTAAGTGTGTTTTATTGTATATAAAAGTGTGCGCACAATAGTTTTACGCATTTTGTGTTAAAATTTACCGAATTTGCGTAATACTACTAAAAACTTTACTCCTTTTGTAGTAGTAAACCTACAATCATATTTTAGAGTCCATTTAAAGTTTTAAAAATTTATGAAATTAAATAAATCTATAAAAATATTTGATATATTAGCAAATTTTCTAAAAAAAAACAATCGAAATCTGTTAAATCTGGCATCATTTGCTGCCACTTAACACACATTCATTAAATTTTAGAGTTTATTGTATAAAATATGAATGAACACAATTTATGTTGCTGTTAGTAACTACAATAACGATTCATGTTAAAATCATAATGGATAAGTTTTACCTTTTTCATAAACTAATCTCCAATCAATAAAGTTTCATTCAATGACCATTATATATCATTCACAAACAACTTTGACAATGATATAAAATTTTAATTTCAAAAGTTTATTTCCACATAAAAAACAAAATCCAAGAGATCAACCATAAATAAAGTCATTCAAAGAAAAAAGTTTTAAGCTTCCAATGAAAACCATAAAACTATTCAGGTAGTTTTATACCACAAAAAATAATGCATAAATACAAACTGAAAGAAAAATCAAATAGAGAAATAAAATAAATAAACACGCATACGCTCAAAAAAGTTTTACAGTTAATACATAACAGTTGTTTGTGTTGTTATCAGTAGTTGTTGTTTTTAACTGCAATTACAGTTACTTTTCTCTGAAATAATACAAAACAAACTATTATGACAGATAATTAAAAAAAACATTTGAAGAAGAATACTCTATTTTGTAATATTTGTTTGAAGCAGTTATTTTAGTTATTTTTAATAAACAACTACAAAAAGAGTAATATTGCACAAAAGAGTAATTTTTTGTTAGTTGTCTAAACTCAGGCACGCAGCCAGGACTATGTTTCACCGCAACAACAAAAACCAAAAAATGTTATTTTCAATTTAAAACAAGCTTTGAACATCCGTATATTTACAATAATAAAACAAGTCAAACATATTAGCTAGGTTGATACCAGTATTTCGATCTGGTTAGAGATCTCATCAGAACCCGAAGTTTTAAAAAAGCTAGAGCCTCAATAATAGGCACGTTCTGCCCACGTGCCTGTTTAAAATAGAAGATTATGTTGAATATTAAAAATTCTCGTTTAGTTTATATTTATTATTATTGGTATGTTCAGAGTTTGCAAATAATAATTTGAATATTGTATTGTATTTTGCAAATAATAATTTGAGTATTGTATTGTATTTCCAATTCATAAAAACATAATAATTATCGTTTGGAATTTTGAATTTGCATTTTATGTAGAATTTAAGATACACAAATTTTTTATAGTAATAGAAAAAAAAAAATTTTTATAAAAAATATTTCTAAATTACCGAAAAAATAACTGTTGAAAGCAGTAGTTTTTACTAATATTTACAGTTGTTTTAAAAATTTTTCAGTAAAAAATTTCAGTTATTGTTACGACATTATTAGTTATTTTTATTACATTTGGTAGTTGTTTTTCAGCAGTTAAAAACAACTAAATTTTCAGTTATTTTAACTGTAATTACCTTTGTCGCATTTTTAACTAAATTATATTGTCAAACTTTTTTGAGTGTGATAACAAAAAAAAAAAAACAAACCAAAAGTAACTAACTACTTGAAAAAAGAGTTGAATAAACCCTTTTAACACTACAATACAAAACAACAACTAAAATTGTAGTTTTATAAAACCAACAAGTTTTGCCAGGGAAAAACAAAAGAAAATTGGAAAACAATAACACAAATAAAAATAGTATAAAAACAAGGACAAAGTGCCATTTGTAAAAGTTAAACTTAGGAGAAAATAGGAAAACAGAAACCAAACAATAGAAAAAGTCAAGTTCATTAACAGAAGTAAGAAGAGCAGCATAAAATAAGAATTTATGGACTTTGTAGGGATATTAAGTCCCAGTACCCCTTCTTAACCAACACAAAAACCCCAAATGGAAAGGTAAAAAAACTTGACTACAACTTTAGCTTCATTCAAGTATAATAAACCGAAAAAAATACAATTGAGAGATGGCTTATAATGGTTGTATGATTTCTTAGGAAAAAGTTAATGAGTAAATAGTAAGAAAAGTTTATAAAGAAAAAAGTTTTGAAAAAAACAGATATTAGAAGATATCTTCACTGCCTTCCCAAGTAAAAAATATTATATGGTACCATATCTAAGGTGACATGATATAACCCCCAAGGACATAATCCCCATTTTTATTTTGGGGGTTATGTCCGGAAAATGTTCGGTCATAATCAGCAAAATAAAAGAGGATATTATATCCGAGGTGGTTGGGGACATAACACCATTAAAAAAATGGGCATTATCCTCATGGGTTTTATGTCTCAGTATTACATAGGACATTTTCCCCAGTAATTGGGACTACTACCAATTCCCTATTATTTCGATTATGACCATGTATTAAAACGGACATAATACCAAGAAGTTGTGGTTATATCCATTAAAAAACCAACAGATTTTCCATTTTTTGACAAAAAAAAATGATAATTGGGGTTTAAACCGCATACAAACACGGTCATAATCCAAAGAATTACTTGACAATATAATTATAGGGTTTTTGTCCACTAATGTCCAGTATTAATTTTTAAATTATTTAACAATTAATGATAGAAGTTAGCTATTTCTTAGTTATTGTATATAAACGGTTAATTTTACAGCCTATCCTTTGCAGTTTTTAATAAAAATCTAAATTCAAAACTTCTTTCTGATCATTTGTTGTGCAATTAGTGAAAAATGAATATGTCGAATGAAATCGAGGTATGAAAAAATCGTGAGTGACCGAAAAAACAGTAACCGAAAAAGGAGTGACGTTCCATCGCAAAAACAAATTTATTCATTTACGTAAATCAAAACGCTTAAATAAAAACAAAAAAAAACCAACGTAGAAATAAAAGTTATGAATGTTTCGAGAAAAACTGCAAAGCAAGAATCGACATCAAAGAAGCAACGCGAACTTGCATGCAAAATATTGAAAGTAGTGATCATGCGGATCAATATGATCGCATGATTGAATTTCAATTAAAAAATAATATTAAAAAAGTGGTTGCACGACCACGCTTGGAATTTAATAAAGTACGTAGCGCATTTTATTCCGAATGCAGAAAAAAAAAGAAGCTGCAAATTCAGTTGTAAAAAAAAAAATAATCGTCGAAGTATAAAATCGGAAAATAGACCAAAGGCGCCACAATCCTCTTCTGAATTTACAAATAATATTTAAAAATGAACAATTGGTGATGGAATTTATCATGTGCGAAAGTGACGTGAAGCAGCGATTTTATACAAAAACTGTATTAGAAGATAATAAAAAATGCATTCTATTTTTTCGCCACCAATTGTGAATTTACTCGAAAATTCGAATACAAATGATAGAAACTATTTTATGGATGTAATATTCTCAGTAGTGCCTTCATGTGGTTATAAGCAGCTTATAATAACGTAAATTATTAATTAATTTAAATTCAGGTAAGTAGCGTTTTTATTTTAAATCTTTCGATGAACTTCACGTAAATTATTGAACAAATTTAAATTTTGAAATAGCAACTTTCGAAAAAGCGCCCCAGGGAAAAATGTTTGTCTTAAAAATCGGGACATTTTTTAGGCAACATATTTTATTTAAGTGACACATACCTTTAAAGCAAACATTTTTTTATGATTTTGTTTTTATTTTCATGAAAAATATAGCTCGTTCCGAAATGTCGTTGCAGGCAAAAATTTTGAAATTAAAAAATTTGAAAAAAGCATTCATTATTTTTACATGGTGCTTAATATATATTCCGATTGGCCCATAACAAAATCCAATGTTTTTTTTTATTAACCACTCTAACATATATTATTCAACTTAACATCTCAATTCAACTTAAATTAACGTCATGATGCTTGTTAGGAAAAGACCTAACCACGTGCTTGATTACTAAGAAGACAAGAATGGAGCAAAAATGATTATTAATATGTTTTTTGTTAAAGTTCTGCCTATTATGGAGGCTTTAAATTTTCTAAAACTTCGGGTTCTGATGAGATCTTTAGCCAGATCGAAATACTAGTATCAACCTAGCTAATATGTTTGATTTGCTTTATTTTTGTAAATATACGGAGGTTGAAAGCTCGTTATAAATTGAAAATAACATAAAAAAAAAAAATAATTTCGATGTACATAAAAACAAAAAAACTAATATAACTGTAATAAATTATTGCTGTTTTTGACATCACTGCTTCCAAAATGACAGAAGTTTGGAAGGCATAAAGCATATCAAAGAGCTAAGACAAAGTTTGAGGATACCGGCGTATCTGACACCGAAAATATGAGCCCTTTATAATTCCAAAAAGCTATAAAAATGTTCAAAGTTTTACTTGAAAAGTGTTATAGGTACAGAACTCATCATTGGAAAAGTTATTAAATTACCTTTAATTTTATATACACTATGGTTTTGTATTTGGAAAGGTCATTAGCCAATAGTACGGAAGACTATATCTTTAAAAATAAAATATATGTTAAAGATAACTTCCTTCTTTGCAGTTGTGACAAATTTCTAAGTTGACGTATATTTGGATCCAGAAATATAAATCATAAAGTAAAGATATATATTTTGCCATGATATTCAAACTATTTAGTAAGAATAGTCCGTTCATGTGTTAACGCACAGGAGGCGCGTGACCACTCCAAAATTATTTCGATTACTTTTTCTTTTTTGGTTTGTAATGTTTAGTATCAGGGAGGGAAACGCCTCGCTAGCTCGGGCATGTGCTCTATTTTAAAATTGAGCGAGCCCAACAAAAAAGCGCATTTGTTTTTTAAAACTAGCTTAAAAATATTTGCTCGCTCTATTTAAATAATGTAACGATCCAAAAAAAATAAAGCTCCCTCACTTTTTTAAAACGAGCGAGCCTTATTATTACGGCTAAAAAACTGAAAAGAGATTTTTAAAAATAAAAGCTCTTTTTTAAAATATAAAACGAGCATTTCGATTTCCAGGGCAAGTTCTTTAAGCACAAACAAATTTGAAAATGGCAGCCAAAAAGCACGAAAAACCTTTAAAAATGGCACAAGAAATAAAAAAATAGCAAACAAATAAAATGAAATGTGTAAAAAACAAAAAGTTAAATATAAAAGTTTATATTAAATTTTTCATTATTAAAATTTGGTTACATAGTACAATCATGTGCTTTTTCAAGTTATGAAAAAAGCGATCTACTATTGTCACATAAAACAGTTGAGTTTACTGAAAATACGATTTGCACATCTGTAGATGTAACTGCAGCATATATATATATTTTTTAAGAGAAGCAACTCTCCGGAAGGTGTTGCTTTCTTTGGAAAATGGATAGAGGAGAGATTAAAGGTGGGGAAATAAGAAGAGCTTTAGACACGGCAACACTGTAATTGCGAGAGATTTTAAGTCTTATAACAGTTGTTGCTCGGCACGTGATGGAGAGTTGGCGAACCTATTGAAGCTTTATGTTTCATAGCCCTGATTCATTATTTTACTTCGGTTGGGTTAAATGCTATGTGAACACCGAAGTTGGGCGCCACTATATGTATGAGTGATATAAAACTCATACATATTATTTTTGTGAATTGATGTTTTCGCCGCCGGGAATCGAACCCGAGACCATCTGTGTAACAGTCCAACGTGCTAACCACTACACCACAACACCCACAAATGAAGACATTCGAAATTATTAAATAACGACATTTGAAATTATTTTTATATAAGCTAAATCAGAATTTATTACATTTTTTTGAAATATCAGTTTTGCATTGTGTATTGACTCTGCATCATTCGTCACTGCGCATTAGGGTAATAACTTTTTGCATTTTTTGCAAATATCAAATCTCCCCAGACAAAATCGTGTAGGGCATGGACAAATATTAAGAACTGCGTTTTTAGTTTTTCGCTATCGTTAAAAAAGGTTACGCACTAAAGTTTTGAATCAAACAAAGTTAAAAAAAAACTTTTTTTGATGCCTCAACGTCTGACCATCACATATATATAATTAAGGCATGCTGATTTCAATAGTAAAGTCCGTTTTCGAGTCAATGGAATAGTTTTCTTCCAAATTTGCTTTTAATTTCCGCTATTTTTTTGCAGTTTTTTATATAAAAAAAATCTGTTTTCACATATTAATATATTAAAGGCATTTTAGAAATCGCTGTCGGTGGTAAGGTTTTTTTTTACCAAATTGAACTGAAATAGTTTTTTTTTATCATTAATACAATATTTGCCATTACAGAACCCGTGGGGAGAATGTTGTCCAAAAAAAGTTATCACCCTACTGTGCATATTTAATACGTCACAAATTTCATTGAAATTACCACAACAAAATTTTCAGATTGAATCCAAGGTTTACGTAAATTCGTATACATTGATTTTAACAAATTTTGGTCTAAAAAGATATCAAAATTATAAACTAGATAACACGAGGCGTATGTCGAGTTTGTAACAGGAATATAGCTACTGAAATTTTGTTGCTGAAGCTACTTTTTAAGTTGCACCAAAGTTGCAACATAAAAAAACACAAATTCAAGTTTTTTCGACAAAATATATATTGGGCACCCTCCGAAACAAAATCTTGGATATGACACTGGATACTGATATTCTTCACATTGTTTCAGATCTGAATACATTTGGTTACATAAGTAAAAAGATACATTTAGATATGAGGTCATATGAAATTAGTTCGAAAAACAAAAATTATATGTTTTTATGTAGCTCTAATAAGTAACCCAGCAAAAAACAGAGCTTACCAGAAGCAGTTCCGGCAGGCAGTATTTAATTACGAAGCGCTTCCAAAGCAAATAATTCCAAAGCGCTTCTTTCATGTGCTCTTAGAAGCAATAAATTCATGCCTTCTTAGACACTAAGAAGTGCTTTTTGTATGTTGACAACATTAGTGCTTCATGGTTTGCACACTTTATTGCTTCAGTTTGAGCATTATTCACTGCTTCGAAGAAGGCATTATGGGAAGCACTACAGAATGCCTTCCCTAATTGCTTTATAGTATTCAAGGCGGTGAAGCGCTATTTTGGAAGCATACAAATGTAGTTACTGCTTACCAAATCCAGGTTATTTTTTGATGGGAATAGCGAGATATAGCTCTATTCAGTAATATAAATTCATATATTACTCTTTTTACTCGGGTTGGTAAAGTGGGTATATATTCTTTGGTAAAAACCAATCACGCGTAATAAATAAGACTTGTAGTAGGTTTAACACTACTTACTTCTCATATAACTTGTTGTTAAAGTGATAACTAGAACGATGATTTCAAGTACACTCATAAAAAAATATCTTGACAAATTAAAGATTAAATAAATCTTTAACAAATGTCCCACCCAATTATGGCTACAAAAAAACTCAAAACAATATCGTATTCTGTTAAAATAGATTAAATCAAATTTCTTAGATTTTTTCAGATCTCCACACCAAATACATTCGCTGAGTGCATGAAAATCCCAACACCTTAAACAATATCAAATAATGACAATCTAAAAGTCAATCGTATCGGTGCAGGTGTATAAAAGTCAAATGTACGTGAAATAAATATTGTAGTAAAATCTATATAAATGAAATTCAATACAATCCCAACTCTGCGCTGTAGTTCAAGAAAACATAAGAAGATTTTCATGTTAAATGAATAATGAAAATTGGTATGAGAATAGAGATGAGTAAATTGTACACAATTCTAGTTAGTAACCCAAGAAAGTTAAATAATACCTGGTGGAAATTACAAAATCAAAGTAATTACTGGGGAAATTGTAATAAAAAGAGCATAATGACAGTTGGTAACAATGATTTGTTAGCAAAGTAATTACATTGAGTTAATGCGAAAATTCGATTTTATTTACCAAAACAGAATAAAAAAAAACTTTAAATGAACTTTTTGCAAAATCAGTGTGGACTCTTCACATTAACGCATTATTGAAACATTGTTCCGTTTTCGACCCAGTACTGTATCAAGAAAATTAAGTTGTTTAAAAGTTTTTGAATAATTGAACATCTTGACTACAATCGTAAACAAAATTATGGAATATTGTTATCCAGATTAGATAAATGATTATTAAAAAAATAAATTGTTGACATTTTTTGGTGTGACCTTTTCAAAAAATTATTCAAAACTATAAAAAGCTTATTTTTTTTTAGTTTTTATTGATATAATAAATAGACCATATTAATATTAATTTGTCGAATGCATAAATATTTTAACATCTGACCGATCGGAGCATTTTTTATATGCACAAGGTCTAAAATACTCGGAAATTTATTCCGTTGTCATTAAAACACTAATACACGCATTATAAAGTTAGTGTTGTCATATGGCAATTTTAAAGAATGGACGAAAACCATGACATTTTCCTAAAAATATTTAAAAATCGGTTAACTTAAAAATTATTTTTCATATTTTTTTATTTAATTCCATTATCTCAATTATGTGGAAGTAGTGACTTTTTTTATATATATTTAAAACAATGAAAATGAAAATTATTCAAGTTCGTGGCCATACTCTATATTTCTTTATTAGAATAAATAAACAACGGGTCAAATAATAAATTTGAAAACAAAAAACTCTATAGATTATTTGTTAGGACAATATCCTAATAAAGAAATATAGAGTATGGCCTCGAACTTGAATAATTTTCATTTTCATTGCACAATTAAAGGTCGAAAAAAATATAATTTTTATTTTTCAATAAAAATTATATCAAACTCGTATAAAAGACAAAGTACAGTCTAGTTTAATCCCCCTGTTTTGTTTATAAACGAAACAAAAATAAAAAGGAGAAAAAAAACGTGTATTGAATATCCACCAGAGGTGAACCTTGCACATTACAAACAAGTTTTCAGTTTATTTTTTGATCAATGGTTATAATCTTTAACTTCAAGCTCATATATTAGTTATCATGTAGTGTATAAACTAGTTTATATGAATGTTTGATGTTTGTATGGGATTGTCACTTCTTTCAAAACGTATTCTGATGCTGGGAACCTAGAAAATTACCGAAATATATCTATCAATACATTCCTGAAAGTGGTCAATTAATAAATTTGCAAACAAAAACTCTATAGATTATTTGTTAGGACAATATCCTAATAAGGAAATATAGAGTATGGCCTCGAACTTGAATAATTTTCATTTTCATTGCACAATTAATGGTCAAAAAAAAAAACATAATTTTTATTTTTTATAAAAATTATATCAAATATATTTAAAACAATTACAAAAAAGTAGATTAAAATTTCAGCAAACTAAATTAACTAAAGTAAAAATGTTATACTAAGTTCTTCAGTTTTTTTTTTTAATCTACTAATCTCCAGCAAAAAATTCTGTTGATTTCTACAAGTAGATTTTCATTTGCATTGCACTAAGTATCAGCTAAAATTGTTGTTGCATTTAATAATTTTTTGCTAAAAATGTGCTCACTGATGTTCAGCAAAACACATTACAGATATTAGCTATTTTTCTGCAAGGATTCTCCCTGCAAAAATTTTGCTGACTCAATTAATTTTTTTGCAAACTTTGCGGACTTTTTTTTTAGTGTAGTTAATTTTCCCATTGTTTTAATACAAAAAGTAATGCCTTACCTATAAGTATATATTCCCAGAAAAAAATTTCCAAAAAGGTAAGCGGGTTTGCAATCAAGCATTTTGGGCAGAACGCATTCCTTACTAGATTACCTACTCGATTCTTTTAACAGGGCGTGAGACTAAAATAATTGATTCTTTAGAATTGATTATTTTTTTTACCGAAGAACCATTTACTTTATATTTTTAAGAACTACATACATTTTTTAATTAAGAAATAGTTCCATTGTAAAGCTACGAAGTACTTACACAAAAAAATAAATAAAAGTTCCCTAGAAAAAATAAGTACTTACATTTAAAAAAAAGAAGTAGTTCCATAAGTTAATTCACCTTTTACTCACACGTGATTCTCATAGCTCACTTAAATTTAACGATCTAAACTCATGCGGAAATAAAATCCTTAAAAGTGAAACATCGAATTGTTATGATAACATGGGTTTGTCATAGTTTTGGAGCTATAAACCACGAAAATATAAATTTTTCAAAAAAAAAGAACAATTCAAAATTGAAAAACAAAAATATGACTAACGCACAATCACCCTCGAAATTTTTTTTACACTCACTCACGATAGCGTCAGTAATTTCAACTTCCACTCACAATTTTCTGCTCACGAGCGCTTCCCCAATTTATACCTAACCACAGTTTAACAAAATTTGGGCAACATGCAATTTCTGTTTTTAGTATTATTTTCCTACAAATAAAAATTTGTTTGAAAAAATATATGAGATAAATTCTTTAAAATTTAATAACTTCTTTTTTTCAAAATTAGGAACTACTTCCAATAACGTCCTTTTATTAAGAAAAAGTATATGATTACTTCTTGAGTACAAAAAGTTATACATATAAGTTAATAACATTGTTATTTTCTTTTAAGTAAATAATTACTTTGTTATTGAGTTCATGGTTTCTGGTTTAAATTAAAAGAATTGATTACAATACTACTTGCTTTTGTGACTCTATCGTTGGAATGAGTTTGGTATAGCAGTTACTTAAATTGGCAATGAGATATGTAAGCAAGTGTGGGCATCACCTTCTTTTTGGAATGTGTAATTTTTTCCTGGGTTTTTTTTTTTTTAATATAAAATAATGAACTCAAAATTTTTTGAAAATCTGTTTTTAGATTCATTATTTTTTCAACTCTAGTAAGTGCATATATCATTATGTATTTATTTTTGATTTTTTGTAAGCGGCAAGCAAGTCATTTATATTTTTATCTATCAAGTATAACGTGTTAAGATAGCACATATGGTAGATTTGTAATGACAATTGTAAGTACTTGCCATTACCAAATATGTACTTATATAACCAGTTATATGGTAATGCTTTTCTACACTGTGTTGTAAATCACTACACAACATTTCATCAAGCAGCGATATGGAAAATACTTTTCCAGTGAATGTTTCTCCTATGTCTAGTGACACTATTTTGTCAGGGTTTGGATCTAAAAGTTAAAAACTATGAGCAAAACGTTAACTTATCAACAAAATTTTTTTTCAAATTAAAGTTAACGATTTTTGTAGTTACGAGTACTTCATAAAATTTCAAAGCAAATAAAATTAAAATAACAACTTTTTGTCAAATATTAAAAAACAGCAGAAGATCACTTTTGGTAATTCCACCGACAATTATCGTTAGTTAACGAAATCGATAAAATCGTTAAGAAAATTAGAGAATCGCACTACTGGCATATGTTTTTAACGGCACACTTAATTGATTTGGCTGTTTTTTTGTCAGTGGTTAAACACAAATATTTGTAAACAGAGAACATTTTAGTGAAAGAAAAATAATACAAATTTTCAGTCAATTGATTAAAATTTTCTTCATACAGTATCAAACAATTTCTTAAAATTAATGAAAAGCTTCATACGTTTTATAAAAGTTATTTTTTTCACAAAATTATATGAAAACTTGCACTAGTTTATTGAAAAGTTTCAATTCACGAGTTCCAGTTCAACTTCATTGATTAAATGCCAAAATTCATTAATTTCATGAGAGTTCTCTCAGTGTATATAAATTACCCAAACAGCAAATTTTGAATACTTCTTTGAGGGTTCTTATTCTATACTAAGAAAAAAAAAGCTGGTAATGGCGACGGAAAATATTGCTATTATTACGGCAAATTTACCTGTTTTGAGAATTGCGGTATTTTATGCTAAATTTAACAAAACATGTCTGCTGCAATGCAGTACAATGGATTTAGTAGAAATAATTAGTAGCCACTACTAGATTTTAGTAAAATTGTTGTAAAATGCAATTCAAAACCGATTTGATAAAATCAGCCAAACAATTACTAAATTTGAATGAAATAAGTAGAAAAAATGAGTAGTCATTACTAAATTTTAGTAGAATAGTTAAAATGGAATTGAAAACCGTTTTGCTAAAATCAGAAAAAACAATTACTAAAGTAGCGGGAAAACTACTAAATTTTAGTAATATTATTGTAACTTTTAGCAACCCTTTTTTTAATAATCACAAATAATAAATATTTTTCATTTTATTTTATTCTTGTAGGTATTTATACAAATTTGGGGAACAATATAAAAATAGACTTATTTTAATTTTTCTGGAACATTGTTGCCTGTGTGTATGATACATGTATTATCGTTTGTTACGTTTCATTATTGATGAATTGCAGAAAATATTTAAGAGCCGAAATAAGAGAAAAAACTATATTTAATTATATAATATATCACATAAAAATATTTTTTATTGAAAATGAAAATTATTCAAGTTCATTGTCCTAACAAATAATCTATAGAGTTTTTGTTTTCCAATTTATTAATTCAGGAATGTGTTGATTGATCTATTTCGGGAATTTTCTAGGTTCCCATCATCAGAACACGTTTTGAAAGAAGTGACAATCAGATGCAAACATCAAACATTCATATAACCTAGTTATACCACTAAATGAGAACTTATATATGAGCTCGAATTTAAAGATTATCACCATTGATCAAAAATAATTGAGAATTTGTCGTTATATATAACGTTTTTGTTTTTAATCTGCTTTTTATTTTTACACTTGTTTTGTTTTATTTTAAAACAAGATGTAAAGTGGAAGTAAACTAAGACAGTAACTTTGTCTTTTTTACAAGTTTGATATAATTTTTGTTAAAAATAAAAATTAGTTTTTTCGACCATTAATTGTGCAATGAAAATGAAAACTATTCAAGTTTGAGACCATAATATATATTTCTTTATTATGATATTGTCCTAACAAATAATCTATAGAGTTTTTGTTTTCAAATTTATTAATTGACCACTTTCAGGAATATGTTGATAGATCTATTTCTTGAATTTTCTAGGTTCCCATCACCAGAACAAGTTTTGAAAGAAGTAACAATCACATACAAACATCAAGCATTCATATAAACTAGTTATCCCACTAAATTAGAACTAATATATGAGCTTGAAGTTAAATATTATCACCATTGATCAAAAAAAAAAATTGAAAAGTTGTCGTAATGTCCAAAACATAGAAAACATATGATTTTCTATTGTTGATTTACTTGAATAAACGTCACTACATTGCTAGGTCTGTCAAAAAAAACAGAGTAGTATTCGGAAGATGACAAAGCCAATTGTGACAATTTTTTGTTGTTGTTTTTGTTTTTTCTTTGATATTTTAAATTTTGAATCTCGCTCCTAGACGAAGACAAGAAATTCTCATTGAGTTTGTGATTTAACATAACAAATATCTCTAAAAATTCTAATAACAAATGCCCCTGAAGATTTCCTTAGGCAGGAATGAAATCCGGATAGGGACACGCCTGCATCATATTGCTTTTCACAATTTGTTAAATAAGTTTTGGGAATTTAGCACATTTAATTACTATAAGTCAAAGCTCTACCTTTGGTAGATATACAAAACATGCTTTTTTATTTTTATTCTTTTTTAATTTTTTAGTTTACTTCCCCGGTACATCTTGTTCTTAAATAAAACAAAACAAATGTAAAAAAATATAAGCCTTCCAAAAAGAATGATATGAGCAAAATTATTAAATCTAAAAAATTGATTAGAATTGGCTCAGAAATGTAATTGAAGTCGAATATTTTGTGAACCATTAAAGAAAGAGTTTTTCTAATATCTTTTCTGAGTAATTTTTTAATCATTTGGTAAGGCTCTTTTGGAGGAACCACTTTCATACAAAAATTTGAAATTTTAATAATATATTTTGAGGTCATTTCTTACTCATTTTGAAACTGGTTTGCTAGCATTAAATAATAAAGTCACTGAAATCGCTTTTAAATGAAGTCTTTTTATTTATAAATTGTATTTTCTGGTCTTTTAATAATTTTTTAGGTTTTTTCCGAGTTTGCCATTAATCGACGTAAAGTACTGTGCAGAGCTTCGCCTCAAGTGATTTAAAAAATGTGCCTCTTAATTGTGAGACAAAAAACTATTTAAATTTAAAAAAATATTTATTTTAAATAACAAACATAATATTTGTTTTCAAATTTTTTTTTTGTATCTGAAAAAATGATGCCACAGGCTATACCAACATCTTTTGTTTGTCTAAATTTTTTTTTCTTTCCTGTTTAAATATGACTTTGTTTATATCTTATTTAAAGTTTTTGATAACTTGTGTGTCATTTTTGTTCTCTTTACAAAATGTTATTGCAACATTTGATTGCAACAATAGAAGGATTTTTTTTTTTTTTTGATTTTTTCTATGCTTATACCAGGATCTTTTAACTTTTGCTACAAGTTAAAATAAATATTTATATTTGTATATCTATTATTATAAGAAAAAAAAGCATAAAAATAGGAAAAATTTAAGTTAAAGAAGATGATGAAAAAATACCAAACGTATTGTTTGAATAGTTTAGTGGTTTTTGTGATATGTCTGCATACATTTTGTAGGATTTGTATTTATTTTTGCAAACTTGTGGATATATAAAATAAGAAAATAAAAACTAAACAATTCTGCATTTGTCATTTTAAAACATGCACATTTTATACATTTGTTGACATTTTCAATTTCAATATTATTTCTTTATACATTTTTTGCCTAGGAGAATTCAATATAAATTTAAGGAATGGCAAACCAAAAATTTAAATTTTATTGTATTTGTATAAAAAATATAAGGATAATGGAAAGTTATCAAAATTTGCAAGAGAAATCTGATATGTGGGTCTCTCAGATAGTGATAAAATTCAAATATAAGATAGAGCAGATGATTTATTTATTGTATTTGTATAAAAAATATAAGGATAATGGAAAGTTATCAAAATTTGCAAGAGAAATCTGATATGTGGGTCTCTCAGATAGTGATAAAATTCAAATATAAGATAGAGCAGATGAAAGTATTAAACAATTGGTACGAATCATAGCTGCCCAATTGCATATTTATGTGGAAATTATGGGTTTCAAAGTTGTTTTAAAACTTTTTTGTTGTAAACGTTTTGCTATTATTTGTAGTTAAATCGAAAGTCCATCCACATACCTTTTAATTAATACCAAATCTGTAAATTGTTTCTTTGAAAGAAGCTTGAAAAATTTAAAAAGCGTTTTGCAGTTAAAAATGTGCTCATTCGTATTGCCATCGTTCACATATCCATAATTATGCTATATTTACCTCAACTTTAGTTGAATGCAACCTGCATAACATTTTGCTAAAATCAGCAGAAATATTTGCTTAATTACATTACACAATGGGCAAAAAAAAAAAACTTGTCTTTAAAACGAATATTTTTAAATAGACCTGTGTATGTATGTTGATTCCAAATCTGAACAACAAATTTTTTTCACATTTTCTGTTTTTAAAATATCGCGGTTTTTATATTTACTCCATTTACTACATTTTTTCGTATATATTTGTTCATATAGTTTATATCCCGATACTTCGTTACCGGTAGTTTTACATATCGGAACATGTTAGGATGGACGATGAATTATTTTTCAATGAATTTTTTTCAATAAATTAGTTTATCCTTTTTAAGTGGATGTTTTTGTGATTTCAAGTTTTAGACTTCTACCTTAATGGAATTCCATAGGTCATTAACGGTGAAATTTATATCTTTTAACACCGATTTATATCAAGATTTTTGTAAAATCTTGGTATGATTTTTGTAAAATCTTGGTAAATGTATATACAATAAGTTAACCCATCCCAGCAAAATATAGTGCTAACCCAGAAGCAGTTCTGGAAGGCATTATTTAATTACCGAGCGCTTCCGAAACAATTCCTGAAGGCATGATTTTTGATCAAATGTCCCTCTTGTTATAGCTCTTTTCAGCAGGTGAAAAGCACATTCTTCGTGTGCTCTAAAAAGCAATAAATTCATGCCTTAATAGGAAATGAAAAGCACTTTTTTTTTGCGTTTTAACAACATTAATGCTTCCTGCAACGCATTATTTACTGCTTCGTTGTATGCATTATTTAATGTTTCAAAAGAATGATTTCTGGGAAGTACAGCAAAATGCCTTCCCAACTGATTTATTGTATGCAAGACGGTTAAGCGCTTTCTTGGAAGCTTACATTCAGGGAACTTCTGCTTTAAATATATGTAATTGTTTGGGTTGTAATACAGTTTCTGTATTTTTTTTTCTAAATGTTAGTCATTTGTAGAACAAATTAAATTTTTTACTAACCTCGTAGTTCATTTAAAAAAACAAACTACATCTAATCACTGTTTTATGATTTTACATTCTTTTTTATAGTAGTTTTTTGTTATTTAAAAAAATAAATTTTTGTTTATTGTTTTACTAACATATGGTTAATTCTTACTACAATTGTGGTTCATATTTTGAACATTAAAAAACAAATGACAATCTTAGTTGAATTTACTCGGGAAACGTTTTTTTTTCTAAAATGACAAAAGAACAATTTTTTTTTATCAGTATTGCCCATACCGTAAAAAAGTTATTCCCTTACTAAACAAATATAATATCGCTTATTTACTGCAAGACTGACATATCTCAAAAAAACACGATTTTTCAGAAAACGAGTTTTAAGTTTTCAATCCATATCTGCCCTACCATTTCTCTATTTATTTGGTCACGTTTTTTTATAAATTGGGGGTTTAATTTATTTTTCTCTTAGTGTGCGAATTCGCTAATTATCAAGCGGCCCGTGAGTAGCACAGTTTCTCTATTAAGTAAATACTCTTTGCACCCACTTTAAAGAAAAAATATGCATCATATTAATATTAAATTTTTGCACAATTCAAAGCTTTATATAACTAATATATCTGCATCATCTTTAACTCAAAAGTCACATTTTTGACTTAAGACAGTCTTGTAGTAAATGAGCGATATGTAAATTAAAAAGGTAATTCGCCCAATTGTTTTTTGATTTATCAAACAATTATTTTTTTTTTTTATAAAATACAAATTGAAATTTAACATTTTTTGATTTACTAGATTAATGGACCGAAATTGTTCGAGCTATTTTTTATTCGAAATTGGCCACTTTAATTTACTCTAGCAATTCTTTGATTTAAATTCGTGTATTAATCGAGTAACTGTTAACCGATTGAATACCCTAATAAAAAGCAAATCATTTTGGAATGCTGTTTATAAAATATGAATTTGTATAAATACCATTTAATAATTGAATTGTCACTAAAATTCGTCCATTGAAACTTTTCACTAAATTAAGCAGTTTATCTTAAAATTTAATGAAAACTTTCTTTTTATTTTTTAAATATTTCATACCACTAAGGAAACAGTTGCATTAAAAATTTGTTTCATTAAAAATATGAAGCTTTTTCATAAAGGTTAAGAAATTTTTCATTCATATTGTGACTAAAACTTTATTATTTTAGTGAACAAAATTCATTAGAAATCGTGCAAGGAATTCTCTCTGCTCACATCAAAAGTTATATTGATTTTTTCGTACACTAATTTTACTGATCTCACTCTTCAAGTTTTAGAAAATAAAGTGTGTTCTAGATATTTAACTTTATTTTCAGTAATTGAAAAGTGTCAATCGTGTAATAAAAGGCTTCAAAATTGTTACGTGACGGAAAAATTTGGATATCGGATTTGATATCAGGTAATCAAATAAAGGGTCCGCCATCTAACGTTTTTTTTTTCAACTAGTGCTTATTTCGTGAATGGTAACACTTAGCTCATGTCTGATTTGACAGATAATTAGTTTTATCCTTCCGCTGAACGAATATGGCTGTGTATACGCTTGAACAACGCTGGCAAATATTGCGACATTATGAAAATCATGGTAATGTTGCAGAATGTGTGCGAAAATTGCGTATGGATTTTGGAAGAAGAGAAGCACCGTCAGCTCCGTATGTTCGTTATCTTGTGAAAAAAGTGAAAGAAACTGGCATCCTCGTCGATAAAACAAAGCGCGAAAAGCCAAAAACAGTGCGTACACCCGAGAATATTGCTGCTGTGGCAGAAAGTGTGCGTAAAGCGCCATCAACATCAATTCACCGTTGTTCTCAACAATTGAACATTTCGGAGACATCATTGAGATGAATTTTGCATAAAGACCTTGGTATGACGCCATACAAAGTCTAATTGGTTCAGGAGTTGAAGCCAACTGACCATGCAATGCTTTTGACGCTTTAAAGGACAATATTCGTGAAGCCATTGGTGAAATACAGCTGCACACAATCGATAATGTGCTTAAAAATTGGACCGATCGTGTAGGCTACTGCATGGCCAGCCGAGGCAGCCATTTGAATGAAATTATTTTCCATTATTAACCGGAAGGATTGGACTTTCAAATAAAAAAAGAAATTAGAGAAAATATTCAGTAGTTTTTTTTATAGCATTTTCAAAAAAAAAAGTTATTTGGCGGACCCTTTAGTATATAAATCACGTATCGGCATTAAAAATAACAAAGCTTGTCGCTGTGTGATATCGTTATAAATAGTTTTCTATAAAACTTTTTAATAATTTTTATATTTTAAATATTTCGAAAATTTCATACAATATGTATTAATCCTTAAACTTTTTAATCTAATCTTTATATAAATGTTGTTATTTAATATATTATTTTTTTTTTTTGCCAAAAATTACTTTGGAAACTTTGTTGTTGCTGTCAGCTTTGGGTTATTTCAAAACTAAACATATGTATGCCTGAACTGTGCATATATGATCTACAGAGATGACCTTTTACTTTTACATATTTTTGGAAGGATGGTTGTGACCAGTGACCAGCAGAAGTCATAAACTTTCATATAATAACAATATTTTGAAAATTAGATTTAATAATAAAGTTTATATGTATGAGTACACATTTGGGTGTCCCAAACATTTTTTGTTATTCGATTTTCATGGGTGATCAAGCGTAATCTTAATGCTTATGGAGGTAAAGTATTTTTGAGATTTTTTTCTGATTTTTCGGAGTAGGATATTTAGAGGTAGAAAAACTATTTTTTTTTCAAAAATCGGTATAACCCAAATTTTCTAAGCTTCTTAGTTAATATTTTTATAAATTTTAAAATTTCTACCGAAATCAAAAAAAAACTAATGATGGAGGTTAAAAATTTGGATAAATTCAAAATAATTTTGTTATAAAAGATTTTTTTTTTTTTTTATTTTATTAATTAATAATCATATAATTACAAATTATATACTATGGCCTTCGGTGCATTGTAGCGAAAACAGACCAGTGCCTCTGGTGGGAATCGAACCCACGACCACCGCACTGATAAGCCAGCACGCTACCAACTAGCCTACCGGGGCGCACAAGTTATACCCATTAAAAACTTTATACCCATATTATAAGCTGTTTGCCTGGTTTCATCGTATTTGCTTTAAACTTTGAATTAGGGAAGCGCGCGGGAACCACTCGTGAGTGTGAGCGAAACCCAATTTTACTCACGCGAGTGAGTGTGAGTGGGAACCATTCCTTGTGAGTTAGTGTGCGGGAGTCAATTGCTAGCGTGAATGAGTGTGTGGGATTAGAATTTTAGAAAAAAATCAGAATTTAATCACGCGAGCGTGAGTTAGTGTGAGGAGAACACATTCTCATGAGTGATTGCGCGTCAGTGGAATTTTTCTCTCATGAACGGGAGTAAGTGCGAGTCGTAATTCATTCACGTACCCATTTCTACTTTGAATTATAAGATTTTTCGAGTTTAGTACTTATTTTTCGCTGAATATATAAAAAATGGCGAGTGAGCGAAACGCAAAAAATTTCATAATTATGAAATTTCACTCAAGATAACAATTATCAAAAATTGTTAGTCCGCGAAAAATCACTTAATTCAAAGTTTAAAGCAAATCTGATGGCAAAGAGCTTATAATATTATTAGTTTTATACAATGGGAACAAAGATTTAAAAGGGTATAACTGTAGAACAGTAATAGCAAATTCAAATAATTTTATGACAACATTTTTTAGAATTTATCAAAAATTTTTTTTTTTATTTTTATTTATTAATAATCATATAGTTACAAACTATATCCTATTACCCTAACCGAGCACTAGCTACTATGGATTTCGGCGCATTGTAGCGGAAACAAACCAGTTCCTCTGGTGGGAATCGAACCCACGACCCCCGCACTGATAAGCCAGCACGCTACCAACTAGCCTATCGGGGCTCACAATTTATCAATATTTTAAACTTCATCATTAGGTTTTTTAAGTTTAGTAGACATTTTAGAAGTTATAAAGCTTTATTTACTAAATTTATTGAAAAATTAGAAACAAATTAAATTCGCAAATGTACAAAAGCGTTGCCGAAAACTACGGTTTATCCACATTTGGACATTTTTCTTTAATAATCTAGACTCAAAAGCTTAGAAATTTTGTTTATTGACCAATAAGCATAATTCAGAAATCGTCCAGAATCCCCAATTTTTTGGAAAAAACGATTTGGCAACCCTAAACCTATTCCACAAAATCGGAAAAAAACCTCAAAAATAGTTCACCCCATAAGCATTCAAATTAAGCTTGAGCAAAAACCAAAAATTATTATAGGGACACCCTAGTATACATTTCCGTCCATATTTTATGAACATTTTCATACACTCAATATGTCACAAATATGCTAAGACTTAATGTTTGACCATATCGTCACCTAAAATCCAAAAAGCCGTAACTAACATATTTATTTTTTTTTCCAGGAGAAGCAAAAAACAGTGCCATACATTTTAACAATATCGCTAATAAAGCTGAGAGTTTTAATGATAGAGCGAAAACATTTTGTGGACATTTCATGTATTGCTTCATAATCACCCCATCAATTTTTTTTTTTTTGCAGGGCGACCATAAAACACGGAATAATAAAGTCATATCAGATTCAAATATTATTGATAAAACCACCATTTTTTTCTTAGAAATCCAACATTTTTTGAAGGCATATAGTTTAGCCTAATGAATCATAATCGTCAATAAAATCGGATTTGAACATTTTTTTAGTTAAGCCCTTTGGCCTTTAAAGAGTATATCAAAAATCCTTTTGGATTTGATACAGATATTTCATACATACACACAATATCAAGCAAAGTTATTGGATTAAATTAGAAATTAATTCCTTCCTGGCTATGAGTTTTAACATATGGCCAAAAGAAGCAAAGTTTCTCATGTAAAACATATGCCTTAATTGATATTTCATTGTCATTGTATGCGTGTTAAATGTAGGTGTTGTTTTTTGCTGTTTTTCATAAATTTTCTTGTTTTTTTTTTGATAAATAAAGATAATGAGATTTTGATGCGAAAAATATTAATTAATAATTGTATTTTTATTATCTTTACTGTGGGAATGAGAAAGGATATTAATACACATGAAGTGCTAATCACAAATCTAATTTAACGAAATCACGCAAAACACTCATCAGCATCCAAGGATAACAAATTTCAATATAAGAACTTATATTTGAATTTAAATATAATTAATATTGAATGAATTTGTTCCCAATAAATCAAAACTTTAAACATGTAAAATTCTGCTGTAAATATTTGTAGTTATTTCAGTAGCTATTTTTAACTGCAAAAGCAGTAATTTGTAGAAGAAATTTCAGTTTTGACTAAATTTATAGTTCTTTTAACCTCTAACCAATTGTTGGCGATTTTTGGCGATTTTAATTAAAGCTTTAATAGTATATACTAAAAATTTGTTTGAAATTAAATAGGCAATTGATTTGAGGTTTTGTATTTAACAGAGATAAATATCTTGAGAATTTTGTTGAACAAAAAATAATGGAATTTTTTTTTAATGAAAAGCTTCAGTATTTTTATGAAATCAGTTTTTTAATGAAACTTCTTTATTGAGTGTATGAAACTTTTAATAAATAAAATGATAATTTTCTTATAATTTTATGAACTTGAATTAACTTAATATAAATATATATCGTCGAAAATGGTAAATATGATCGAAAGCATATATAGCAGAACTAACTTCACCGTATGGACTGGAGAAGATTTATCGGAAAAATTTGACACATCATCTGGGGTAAAGCAAGGATGTTTATTGTCAGTTTATTGAGTTAATATACAAGGTTTAAATGCGCGATTATTATTATATGCTGATGACATTGTTATATTAGCTGACGATATTTCAACAATGCAGAATATGATTAGGAAACTTGATATTTACTGTACAACTTGGAACCTTGAAGTTAATTTAAGCAAGTCGGAAATGATGATATTTCGAAAAGGTAGAAAGATATCTAATCGTGAAAAGTTCTTTTTTAATGGTAACCCAATAAATATAACCTCAGAATATACATATTTTGGGAGTAACACTTACCCCAAAAATGTCATTTAGCAAACATCTGGAGAAACGAAATGTATCGGCAAAAAACAATATTAATGCTACATGGAATAACATCCTAGGAAAAAAGAACATATCCCTTAAGGCGAAATGGAATCTTTTTCAGTCTGTATACAGAGCTATTCAGTCATATGGCACTCAAATCTGGGCCTTTACACTTTTCGATGATGTTGACAAACTTTAACGTTTTTTCTTAAAAAAGATTTTAAAGTTACCATCATTTACACCAACGTATGTATTAATGCTAGAAACAAATATAGAAAATAGGCATATATATACCTTATACTTGCACCTGAGATATATTATCAAAACATTATTTTCATACAAAAGCCATCGCCTTCCAAATCAATTATAAAAAATTTTAATACAAAAACATTTATTTTGGTATAAAAATTTTCAAAAATTATCTGAAGATTGCAACACAATTCAAATCACAGATTTTTCAACCAAAGAAGACTGGGAATTTTTAAGATCAGAAATGCTTACTACTATAAAAAATAACATAAACAAACGTTTCTTCAACAAGCCTCTGCTACAAACCGCTTTTATAAACAATTAAATTATGGAAACCCACAGTTTTACTTTAAAACAATCCCGAATATAAATATAGTCAGTTGGATATTTAGAGCCCCATGCGATCTTATTGAACTAAATGCAACTAGATTCCAGCAACAGAGATCCAAAATATGCTCATTATGTAACCTCAAAGAGGAACAAAACCTAATACACTTTTTAGCCTACTGCCCTATCCTGCGTCACATTCGATTACATTGTTTTGGAAAAGTATCATTAAATGAAAGTGAAGTAATCAACATATTAAATGATGTACAATTAAATTGGAATGATTTATTTCGTTACATTGTAGATGCACTTGAGTATAGAAAGGAGTTTATCATTGAATTCAATTATGAATATGTAAAAAAAAAAAAAAAAAAACAGTAGCTTTTATTTGTATATGAATAGAAATTTTAATTACTTTTAACCGACTGACGACAGTATGTCAAAGACGTAAGTTCTTATTTTATTTACAGTTATTTTTCTTTAAAAGTTATTAAAAACTTAAAATATCAAATTTTATATTTATTATTATAATTTTGTAAAATACTTATTTTGAAAAGAACAATTAACTAACTAACTTAATATAAAGTTTCAATTTGCAAATTCCAGTGCAATTTCATATATTTTATTCAAAAATTCGTTAATAACATGCATATAATTCTCTCAGTGCATATTCGACCAGCCTCTTATATTGTTCTTCATTAAAAGCCTACAGAAAGAGCAAGAAACAAATTTACAAGAAGTCTATGCTGCTTTTCTACACTGAAAAAAAAAAATATACATTTGCATTATATATGCAACCTTTCGAACATATTTCGTCATTTCGCACCACGAAAATCTTTCCTAACATATACGAATTCAAAATCTACGAAATTTTTGTGTGCATTTTACCAATTAATTTTTGTGTTTAACGACAGAATTAAGTTGTTTCGCACCAAAAAGTTGTTTCGTTAAATATACAAAATTACGAAATTTTTGAGTGCATTCTATTTATTTCTTTTTGCGTTTTAAGAAAAAGTAGTATTGCTTCGCACCATTTATTATATTTTACAAAATAATTTCGATGTTTCGTTTGCTTTATAATAAAACAAATTTGTAAAATGGAACGCAGTTTATTATATAATTAACAAAATGGTCTAAGTTTTTCAAAAAAAAATTTATCGTTCAATTATGAATAATTTTTAAAAGTTACTTTTTTCTTGAATTCAATCCGTCTGAAGAAGCTTTAGGTTAAACAAAATGAGCATAAACTTTTAGCATACTGGGCAGTGTTGCCAAGTGTAGGGATTTTTCCCTTTTCGTAGGGATTTTTTTCAAAAAATTCATCTGTAGGGAAAAAAGGACAGATTTTGTTTTTTAGTCAAATTGTAGGGATTTTTTTTTATTAAAAATTTTATTCTATTTATAATTTATAATAAACAATGAAAAATATAACCATTTATTTTTTTAGTGTAACAGAATAAAACCAACAAATCTGGCGGCACTTTAAAAATGAGAAATAAGTTTAAACATTTGGCACCATTGTTTGCATGTGCTCTTTTCTTTGCATAAATGAAAATGGTTTTGACATTTACGTTCGCACTGTTCACAACTCGTTCGAAATAGAGGAACCTAATTTTGTATGAAAACTTTTACGTTTTCATTCCACTTGTACTTCAATCATCGTTCGCATAGAAATTTAGTTAGAGAAACCCAAATGAATTTTCTTTCGCTTTCACTGCAGTCAAAATATGTAAAAATTGCTGTGACGTAGGCTGCACGCAAGTTGAAAGCAATATAATTTTTCAAGATGGCGTCGTGAAAGGAAAAGCAAAAACAACTTCAAAAGAATTGTAATCAGCTGTTTTCTTGAACGTAAATTGATACACTCCACTTGAAAGAGAAATCTGAAGCAAGTTCGTTTCAATTTTAGAAAGTGTGAGTGTATTGGTAAAAAAGTGTGAGTGTATTAAAACTTGATAGGCAAAACTTGATCGTGTAACCATCAAGTTAGAAAGCGAAAGAAAGCATTCTTTCGAAATCGAGAAACAGACCATAATTGTTTATACGAGTATTTTTTAAAAATTGCATTTTTTATTGGTTTACCGTTTATTTTTAGTTTTTATGTTATTTTTTACTTTCTGTTATTTTTGTTTAATGAAAATCTATTGTACCTGAATGAATTACTGTACAAATTTATAATAAAAGTAAATATAATTTACTGTTAAAAAACTAAATTTTTGCATTTATTAAAAAAATGTGTAGGGAAAAATGTAGGGAATATTTTTTCTGTCTGTAGGGAAAAAAGGGATTTTTTTTCATTAACGTAGGGATTTAAAAACAAATCTCCTGGCAACACTGATACTGGGTTTTAGTATGACCATCGCAATGGTCCAATAGACCTTTTTTAAATATCCTGGTGGAAAGCCTAAAGAATTTATTTAGTTTACAAAAAAAAAAAAAAAAAAATTCTACCTCCAAGCGTATTTTATTAGAAGGTTTTTGTGTCAATAAAAATAATGGCGTTTTTATTTTTTAAAAATTCCAACTCCTTCAATTCACGCTCGGCGTCTAAAATCTCGAATTTTGGGTACCTTCTTTTGTGGAACAAAAACTGCTAAATATATTTAAAATCTGACTTCACGAATCGATTCTACATGAAAAATTAGGCTTAAAAGCAATTTTTTACGCTTTTACATTCCACCGGATAGCCATTAGAGTGCCTATCAGTTAAAGAGGATTCTTTCCTGAGAAAAATGGTATACTATACTTATTTTTATTACTTCCCGTTAAAAAGTTATTAAGCCTTACATTTTTTTGCCAGTAAGAATAAAATTTTTTTGTTTTGTAAATTTTATTGCAAAGTAAATTTTATTTATTAAAAACAAAGTAAAAATTTTTTATTAACAAAACAATGATAATGATTATTAGAAAAAATAAATAGTAATTATTTGATTAATTACTATTTTTTCAACTGCTAATAGAGCTAAACAATTAAAATTATCTCTATTTTTTACTAAGCCAGAAGTGTTCAACCGCGAAATTTTACCAACAAGTTGTTCGGTGTAAATGCTTGTTGAGTGAATATTTCTGGAGGTTTCAATTGCATTTAAAAAACTTTTTTGGTCTGCCCACTCAGCTGCATTAAAAAGCATAAATGAGATGTTTATTCCAAAATTAACTAGAGTTTTTAAACTCTGAAGAGTTATAATATCAAACGGCGACTTAGCAAAAAAGGAATCACTATACGTCATCTTGTGCATTGCATCTACTTCAACATTATTATGCACTTGCTCAACTTCTTCGATTTCAATAAAATCTTTTTCGTAAAGCATTTAATACAAAAAAAACTTTGTAGACAAAATTTTAAAACAAAAGAAAATAAATGTGGGTATGTAAAAATAAAAGTTTAAGGAATAATAACTCCGACCACTCTAATGGCTATCCGGTGCATTATAAAAGGGCAAAAATCTACTCATAAGCCCAATTTTTCATGTAGAATCGATTAGTGAAGTCAGATGTTAAATATATTTAGCGGTTTTTGTTCTACAAAAGAAGGTACCCAAAATTCGCGATTTTAGCCGCCGCGCGGGAATTGAAGGAGTTGCAATTTTTAAAAAAATAAAAACGCCATTATTTTTATTGTCGCAATAACCTTTTAAAAAGTTATGATATCTCGAAATCAAAAACCAAAAAAAAAAACACTCTAATGTACATATAACACTGCTAAATAGTGACTTTGGTGTGTCGTATGGAGATTTCGCATATGCTATTAGTTTACTAGATCCAATCAATATAGTTTCAGAGTTATTGCACAAAAAAGCGTTAAAATAGAAAAATTTAGCTATTTTAATGTCCATTGTTTAAAAATTTTATTTTTCCGGTGAAATCGGAAACCTTAATTATAAAAAATAAAGCCAGGTTAACAGCTTTTACTTTACACTGAAAACAATATTTCCCTACTTTTTTCAATTAAATCGATTTGTTGAATATATTAAAAGCAGTCAATTCAAAACCAATTGAATGAATTAAATATTTGCCCAATTCGGAACTTGCTTGACATTTTTTTATACTTTCGCTCAAAAGCAAACATAAAATATATGGTTGTTGTTTTTTGTAATATTTATTTAGTTGTTTTTTATAAAAGTTTCTGGATTAGTAATAAATATTTTAAATTCATTTCAGTTATAAAATTCAAGCTATAAACAAGCATTTGGTATGACAACAAAACTTTATCCAACTGTTTTTTATTTTTTTTCTTTTGAGAAAATGTAGAACATTGAAAAGTTTTTAATCAAATGAATTATTATTTAATTGAAAGATAATTCAATTAAAGAGCTATCAATTAATAATTGAATTATTAATTTTCGTTCCTGGGGGAGTTTAAGCAATTAAAGTTATTGAATTGGTGGTTTTCGTGATTGAACTGGGATGTTATTTTGTGTTATCCGCAAATGTCTACGTTTACAAAATTTGACGTTTTAAATATTTCGCAAAATAATATTTGAAGTGTTTTAAAACAAACTCTGACCAATACTGGTTTCGATTCCTTAAATTTATCACAGGTCCAATAATTGTACAAATTTTTTAAATATTTTTTTCAGATATAGATTTTGCGTAATTAAGTAATAGAAATCCATAAATTTTGTATGTTTGAAAGCTTACGCTTGCAAATACTGCACAGTGTGAGATTTATCACAAAATGTTTGGAAATAATTCGACCACTTCTTACTTATTGTTCCGATTGCAATGAAATTTAAAATAAGTGACGTTATATCGAGCTTAAGTTTTGATTTTAAACATTCCAGAACATTTACATTTTAACTAAAACCGAAAATTTTACCTTCCTGTGAGGATGACCAAGGTTTTGTTCTACCAAGAGGGCCAGCACTGAAAATGTTATATGCACAAAGTTCCCTGTTTTAGGTGGTCATAGTGAGGCGCCCGTTGTTCTGGAAGTTCCCAACCAAACCTTAAACTCGATATTACCTCTCGTATGCATATTCCAAATTTCATTGCAATCGGAGTTCTAAGTAAAACATGGCCGAATTATTTCCAAAATATATATCCCACTTTAAACGGTTTAATAAACTAAGACAGATTTAGAAAAAGTTAAAGCAGTTTTTGGTTCACAGGGCAATGTATAATCTAATTTAATTTTCAAAAGTGGTGAAAAAAATTGTCAAATAATAGTTTAAAAAAATATGGTGTCACAAAAAGTATCACCCAAATCAATAGAAATCCGAATCCACATTTTTCCGCCCTTTATCTCGAGTAAATAGTAATTACAAATTCGAAAAAATTGCTTTTAGCTTTTCTAGTTCTATCTAAGTTAGTCTTTAAAATATCCCGTTAGAAAGAAATTGTCAAATGCCTTTCGGGAGAATAATGTAATTGCGCTTTTAAAAACAACAATTTAGAAAAATTTAAAATCCATAAACCAGTGTTGGTCATAGTTCGTTTTAAAAAGTTTACAAATATTCCTTGGAGAACACCATATTTCGTAAGTGTGCACAAATCCAGACAAAGTTAAAGCTATTGTGTTAAGCTTGCTATATATTTTATAATTAAGGTTTCTAATTCAAAGGACAAAATCCACCTTTTTAAAGATAGATTAAAAAAAAAGCCAAAAATATTGATTTTTGTATAACTCGGAAATTATATCTGAAAAATGTAGCTTATGGCAAAAAATCCAATACGAGTTTTTTTCGCGGCATAACTTTTTTCGCGAATTAAAAAAATGTACGCAGTTATTAAATTGTTGCTTTTTTTATACAAAAACTGTAATATTTTCGGAATTCGCTAAAAAAATTATGCCACAAAAAAAAAAAAATAAATGTGTGATTGAATTTTTTCTTTAAGCCGAATTTTTATGCTTACATCAACTAGAAACTCAGTCGGCTGGCATACTGGATTATTAATTTGTTTTCAAAATTTATCTTAGACAACCTTAAAAAATGCATTCAATTTGCAATATTTTAAATTATTTAAACACGTAGATGATGCACTTGACTAAAGAAGTATTTTATTACCGAAATTTAACTGATTAGAACAAAAGCTCAGGGAGCTTCTGCTTTAAAAATATATAGTTGTTTGGATTGTAATACAATTTCTTTATTTTTAGTGTAAATTTCAGTCATTTGTAAAACAAACATAATTTTTTACTAGCCTTGTAGTTAATTAAAAAAACAAACCACATCAAACGACTGTTTTATTATTTTATATTAATTTTTTACAATTGTTTTTTGTTACTTAAAAAAAAAAATGTTTTTTTATTTTTTACTAACATGTGTGGTTCATTTTTACTACATTTTGAACATTTTTTGAGCATTAAAAAACAAATGAACAGTAAAAAGTCCTTCCTTTAGTAAAAAGTCCTTTCTTCAAGTGAAATTTAATTTATCTTTACCTAGAGTGTAGTTTTCCCACCGTATTTATTTTTTGACAAAACGCAAACTATTCTTAATTTCGAAAAATTCTGAAACCCGTACTTACTTAAATCGACTAAAGTTTAAATTAATTTATAATTTGACATTTTTATAATTTGACATTTATGTCACAAAAATCTCAGTACAAAAACTTTAAAATCCTTTTTTTTTAGAAAATCCCTGGAAAAAATTATATGCCTGGACATGTTTTTCCATGTCTTATACATCGTTGGACGTGCCTTAAAAATCGTTTCGTATGATAGTAATAACGTACTCTTTCTCTTTAGTTAAAGTACAAAATTCTTTGCAGAACAAAAAAAAATTGTTTATTTTAAAGCTAAAGGGATCTTAGAGGTAGACACAAAATATTTTGGGAATCGTCATAAACCAAACCAAGGTAAATTTTGAGGGGTAGACAAAAAAACACTTTTTTTCTCTATACAAGTTGAGTCGGTCTAGTGTTTATATGTTTTAGTGGAAAACCTGTATTCTTCCTCTTAACCTCAACCTTTCTAGAAATAAATAGTTTTATTTATAGCATTGACTTCATAAGATGTAATTCATTTAAAAATCTATTTGATTGTACGATAGTAATATCAATTATGTGTCACTATTGTGAATTATAAAACAGACCACGTACTTTTTAACTAATAATACAAATAAAAACACCTGACACTCGATTTCATTTGTACATAATATTTTTATTTTGTAATTTATATTTTTATATGAAGTAGTAATTTAATTCTTCGGTAGCAGCTGATTTTTTTGCGCGTGAATTTTGGGCAATTTGTTTGTTTTAAAATAAAAAGTAATATTGGCTGTAAAATGGATTCTGGAGTTGATGATGTTGATTTTAACTTCTTGCACAAAAGTATTTTTTTGACGAAAATTTCTTTTTTGTTTTGCCAAAAACAGCTAATAACATTTGGTTTTTTCACGTCCAAATAGAACACGCTCAAATTGAAATATTGTCATATGACTTTTACATTTGGGTTTTACATATGCAATATTTGAAGCAGTTCACACGGCATGTATACATTTTACAATGTAAAAAGTGACAAATCATATGATAAATACAGGGTGACTTTAAAGAGATTTCGGATTTGATTAAAAAAAAAAAACACATAAAATTTAGAGAAATGTGTGAAATCTTTATTTGAGTCGATAGAACGATCTATATAATTCAACGTTTAAAGCTGATTTCATGTAAATGTTTACCGCGGCAATGCCTCACGTGGTTCATATGCTGGGTCCAATTTCGGCATACTCTCTAAAACATATCGGCCGGTATCTCACAAAAAAATTCTTCAATATTGGTTTCGAGAGCGTCAACCGTTGCAGGCTTGTCATGATCCTTAACGTAGTCCCACAAAAAATAGTCTAAAGGCTTTAGATCGCATGATCTAGGCGACCAGTTGACCGGCCCCAAACGTGAACTAAACTGTACACCGAACTCGCCTCTCTATTGGGCAATTGTTTCACTTGCTGTGTGGTATGTGGCACTATCTTTTTGAAACCACATGTCACCCAAGTACAGCTATTCCATTTTGGGCAAAAAAAAATTTGTAATCATAGCGCGGTAGCGCTCGCCATTCACAGTAACGTTCCTGCCTTCGTCAACTTTGAAAAAGTAAGGTCCAAGGATGTGTGGTATGTGGCACCATCTTTTTGAAACCACATGTCACCCAAGTACAGCTCTTCCATTTTGGGCAAAAAAAAAAATTGTAATCATAGCACGGTAGCGCTCGCCATTCACCGTAACGTTCCTGCCTTCGTCGACTTTGAAAAAGTACGGTCAATGATGCCACACAGTGCATTTTTCGGTAAGCATTGGCAGTTCTTGCAATGCTTCTGACTGCTCTTCACACCAAATACGGCAATTTTGCTTGTTCAAGTATCCATTCCTATAAAAAAGTGAATCTTCATCCTTAATATAAACAACATAAACAACGATAAACAGAAACACTGGCGGATACAGCTGCGATATTTTCCTCTGTCCGCACTTTACGAATGCGTGTTGGTGGTTCAATGTCCAATAATGTAAAATTGGTGTGAAATTTAGTCACAAGATTTCAATAATCTTCAAGCGTTGTTCGTTTGTAAGTCGATTCGTGGTTAAATTATAAACCAAACTGAACAGCTGAGCTGCCAAAAACGGTGTGGCCAAAAGGAAAGTTGCTAAAAAAAATCACCCTCTACATGTGGTCTAAAAGCAGTTTAAACAATATTATATTTAATATAAAACGAATATTTTTTTAAGTGAATAATCGAGGCGTTGAAGAAAATATAAATGAATAATTGTAAAGGTTCGTACCTGCAAATAAGCATTGTGTACATGTACACCATATACGCACCTATTATGAATCCCCCATTATGTTTTTTGTTTAAAATTAGTAACTTGACAAAAGTTTTTACACAGTTTAATTTATATTAAACAATTTTGATAGACTTAAAAAAAAAATTAGTTTTACCAAATTTAATTTTATATTCAAAAGCATTTCAGTGAAAAAAATGTTAAGTGAATATACGTCTTAAATTGAAAATTATTTTCCAAATTTTTTACATAATCGTCTTTAAGTTGTAAATCGTGGGACAAATGCATACAAAAATCTTTAATCAATTTCGTTTTAATATGTGAAACAAAAATATCCACAATATTAAATTATAATTAATATAATTTGCACAACTTCATGATGATAATGATGAGAAAATAAAAATACCGGTTAGCCATCATTATGCGAAACGTAATGCAGTTTCAAGATACATATTACAATACTATAAACAAACACAACGTTTTTTTTTTGTTTTTTTTGCTTCTTATCAAAAAGCTGTAAAAAGCTTTTAAACAACTGAACTTAAGTAACAAGTCATGAATATTAAATTAAACATTTTTGTTTTTTATTATAAAACTCTGATAAACTTAAACAAAATAAACAATGAACAGAAAATTAAATTAAATGCAATTAAATAAGAAAAAACACATACAAACATCAAAAGAAGAAGCTTTATCAAAATTCTAGACATTAACGAAACACACACAAAAGTGGAGATTGAGTTAATAATGAGTGTAAAAACCGCCTTTAAAAACTTAAACTTTTGTTCAGTTAATTTTTTGGGAACTAATGTTTATTTAGTATTGTAGAGACTGCTATCGGGATTGGAATTGTAATTAGTTTGTCGAAAGTGTTAAAATGCTTGTGTGGAAAATTTGTATGATTGTATTGTGTTTATTGACCTTGAATGAGGCGAAGCGTGTAAAACGTATAGTAGGAGGTCAACAATCAAAAGCACCACCACCAGATGATCCGGTTATTTTTACACGCATTTATAATCGCGATGCTCGCGTAGAAGGTTATCGTAATACAAGAACTAGAATTTATAGTTTTTTGGGTTTACATTATGCTGAACCACCTACTGGACAAAATCGTTATGCAAGACCGGTTTATAAAAGATTGGCGGGCGATGTTAATGCTACACGTCATGGATCTCCGTGTATACAGCCTGATCCACAAAATCCAAGTCGCGTTATAGGTGATGAAAATTGTTTACTGTTAAATGTCTATACACCTCAAATGCCAGATGAAACTACCGGTTTACCCGTTATAGTATGGATACATCCGGGTGGTTTTCGTTATGGTTCTGCTGCACAATATGATGCTACACCCATGGCTCAGCAGGGCGTAATTGTAGTGGCTCCTCAATATCGTCTTGGCTCTTTGGGTATTATTGGTGATGGCACTAAAGAATTTGATGGTAATCTTGCAATGTTTGATATGGCCGCCGCTCTTAGATGGGTTAATGATTATATTTCACATTTTGGTGGTGATCCTAAACAAATTAAAGCTGTTGGCCATGGCTCTGGTGCTGCTAGTGCCATGTATTTATCAATGTCACGATCGGCCCGTAGTGCTGGTGATATTACGGGCGTTGTTGCAATGTCGGGTACTGCTTTATCACAATATGCCACCGATAAAGAGCCTGTACAGAGTGTACAGGAAGTAGCTGAGATTAATGGTTGCCCGTCTACAAATGAAATTGAAATTGTAAAATGTTTAAGAAAGGTTTGTTAACATATTAAATGTGTATTTTTTTTTCTCAGAATGCTTTATTTGAGATAAAATTTGTCGTGGATAATTTTTAACTCAACATTAGTATCCGACCGAAGATTTCAGCCAGAAAATGTTTTTTGTAAGTATTCGGTATTTTAAAGCATAATAGACAAATTTGACACGTGAAAAAATTTTTATTGCGATTATAAGAGTTAAATTTAAAGAAAAGTCCGTAGTTAAGCAATGAATTCCATATTCGGCCGCTGAAAATTCGGCCAAATCGTAAAAATTTCAGCGGCCGATTATTTAACTTTACAGCTAAACTTTGGGGTTTTCCTTAAATTTGGTGCTCAAAATTAAAATAAAACGGCTCCTTAATATCAAAATTTGTCCTCATTGTCTATAAATAGCAAAAAAAGTACCAAATATCGGAGTTTGACCGATATATTCGGTAGGACACTACGCACCATTAACTTTTGTAATATATAAAATTTTTGCTTAAACTTCTGCTTAGGGGATATTTTAAAAATAATGAGCACAAAAAACGATGTTTTTAACTTTACCTATTCGGATTTAAATAAAACTCGGTACACACATTCTCCTAGTAAATATAGAGTTTACTTATTTTTTCTTTTTACAAAATTCTTTAGAGTTCACGTTAAATCGCTGCTTAAAGTTGGGAGTTTCTAACAAATGTGTAAGAAATATACCCAGTCTGAAAAGATTCGAGTCAGCACTTTAATTCGAACTGTTTTCGATCATTGTTCTCAAAAAACATTCGATTTTGATTTGATCTAATGTCACTAAATATAAAATAGCCGCATATCTATTGATATGCGGCTATTTTAAAATTGATTATTAAAGATTTTTAGATGCACTCTAAATAATTTCTGTTAAATTAACCTAACTTATAATAGGAAACTGTACTCCAACAATAAGTTCAGTAAATTAACTGTATGTGTGTAAATGGAAGATATACACACATTAGGTGTAAGTTGGTAAACAAAAAGTGTGTAATTTTACTACGCAAGTGCGTAAAATATAATTAAATTTAAAATTAATGAGTAATTTTACTGAATTTTAGTGTAAACATTGTTTTACGTGTAAATACGGATAAAATGCGTAAACAACATTTTTATATGAGTAAAACCCCCAAAAAATGCGCATATTTACCTTGCGGTAAGACAGAAAAGCAGCAAAAAAAATTTTTAAATAAAACAAAAATTTTATTTTTGAAATTTGCTTCATTAATAATACAAATTTTACAATCAATATTTCTATATATGGGGTTGCTACATATACGGAGCCAAGAATATTGAATTCTATTTTTATTGAATTCCTTAAGAATCAGATCTGTTTTTTTTTAACTCGAATGCATTTTTTCTTAGTCAATCGCAGATAATTTAATCTTTAAAAATCACTAGAAGTGAATTCAATAAATTTAACTCATCCGATTTTATCAATCTTTATGAATTCCATCGTTGGGAATTCAATCAATGGAAATTCAGTAGTTGGCAGTTCAATCGCTTTTTAAACTCAATCGATTTACAATTTGTTAAACTAAAAAAAACTCCAAAATTAAAAAAATCGATCAAAGTGAAAAAATCTTTAAAAAAATTTCCATATATAAAAAAAAATTTGCCAAAATTTAAAAAATAGCTATAATTGAAAAAAAAAATCGCTTAAAAAAACAATAAAATTTAAAAAAAAAAAAATCGCCAAAATTGAAAAAAACATCAAAATGAAAATAGTGCTAATATTGCAAAAAAAAAAAAAAATATCAAAATTTAAAAAAATCACCAAAAAATTGCTAAAATAGGCGATTTTTTTTAGAAAAAAATGTTACATATTGACAAAAACTTGTCGGTGTATATTTATCCCTGTTAGTTTTCGTAGTTTGGTCTGCGATGATTAGTTTTCGAGAACAAAGCCAGCTAAAAATCTAACAATTTTCCACTATCTTAATTAATTCTTTAACTTTGGCGATTTTTTAATTCTGGCCATTTTTGACGATTTTTTTTTTAATTTTAGCATCAAAATGAAAATGTTGTTGAATAAAAAATTATCAAAATTTTAAAAATTGCCAAAAATTAAAAAATTCTCAAAATATGCGATTTTTTAAAAAAAAATTTTACATATTGACAAAAACTTGTCGTTGTTAGTTTTCGTAATACAGCCGATGTTCCAAATACTCGCTCTTTTTGGTCTGCGATGCTTAGTTTTTGAGAACAATGCAAGCTAAGAATCTAATAATTTTCCTTTAGCTCTTTTATTTATCGAGTTAATGAATTTTTTGATTGTGACAAAGTTTGGGTTCTGACGATGTTAGGCGATATTATTTTTTATTAAAAAAAAAAATAAACTAGTTAACCCAAAAAAACTAAAAATCATTACAAAGAAAGCAACAAACTGCGCTACAAGATTTTTTTTTTTTATTTTTATTTTTGATTTTCTTTAATAAAATCGATATTTTTGGAGGTAAACGTGAGACGATAAATAAACATACACTGATAGAATTTTCCTTCATAGTATTAATGAAACGATTTCATTAAAATCGATTCATTGGTTTAATGAAACATTTAATTAACTGAATGAAAATTCATTAATATTGGTATTTTTTTCATTAACATTTTTTATTATTTTTTCATAATTTCATAAAAAAAATTCATTAAATCAATAAAAAATTTTCAAATTTATTTTAATAAAAATTTTGACTTGTAATAAGAAAAAAAAGTTTTTTTTTTTGTACTATCATTTTGAAATAAAACAAACTGAAAAATTTCATTTAAACGTAATTAACCAAAACTTTAATGTAAATAAGTTTTTTTTATTAAATTTGCCTAGAGCTAACAGTTTTTGACGAATTTGAATAGTTAGTCACTAAATTCCAAGGAACAGATTCTCTAAGAAAAACGACCTAAATTGTTATCGTTTTGATGATGTTACACAAAAACGTTATGCTAAACGATAATAAATTTTTGTTTTTTAACAACATTGTTTACAACATTTAACATTTTTATCTGATATGGTCGTAATTTAACTATCGTTCTACAGAATTCCAAACCAGATCGATAAAAAATTACATATTTTGTACCGACATATAAAAAATATGTCACCTTTTAACACAAATTATAAAAAATGTAAAGAAAGTTTGAACAATTTTGTAAAAATTAAACCATAAAAACAGAAATAAATTAAAATTGGCTTTTTAGTTCAGCTTTTATTATTTTAATGCCTGTTAATTATATTTAAAGATTTTTTCAATCATTAAAGTTCTTAATATACATAATTTAAAAAAAGTACAATAATTAAAATATTTATTTTTTATGGATAAAAAAATTTTATTTTTGAATTTTGTAATTTTCGATCTGAAATCTAATAAGATACTTTCAAATTTTATCTATTTCGAATTCGTCAAAAATTATGAGCTTTAGCAACGATTAGGCTAGGATTAATGAAAAAAATTGCATATACTTTATGATATTTCATTGGGTCAATGAAACCATTGATTAAAATTGATTTAATGAAACACATTTCATTGACTCCATGAAACTTTTCTTTGGGGACTTTTTTATGAAAAATTCATTGGATTAATGATGGAATTCATTAATACTACGCACAAATTTCTATCAGTGTAGAAATAAAAAAATATATCGGCCATTCCACCAAAGACCGGCAAAAACGGGCATTTTTTTCCTTATGTCTTCCGATTTTAATAAAATTGCTCTGTGGAGCTCTATGGAGCTACATAAAGATTAAAGATTGGTGTTTTTAGTTTCTCAAATTTCGAAAAATCAACGTTTTTAACGTTTAGATTTAGTTTTATTAAAAAAACAGAAATATGCTAAAAGTGTGTAAGTTTGCATAATCGTATTTTTTTGCATATTTGTTGGATCATTACCTTTTAAATAGCACTATTTTTTGCGGAATCAATTTTTTTAACGCCAAAAAGAAATACATATTTTATGCAATTAGTTTTTTAAATGCACGTTCACAAATTTAGACATTCTCGATTTGAAAAAATATGCATATTTGCAAAATATGGTCGGAATACCTCCCTTGTAAGCCGGGAATACCTCCCTTAATAAGAAGTTATTTTAATACCCAAAATCGGAAAATCCAAATAAAGCTAAAAAACTTAAAAAAGTAAAAAATCTAATTATAATTAAACATATATGGCAGAAAACAAGAAAAAAATTCTAGCACTTTTACATATAATTGTATATGGTATCACATATTAGTTAAATTTAAATCCATTAATTTATGTTTAAGTTTTCATTATTATTTGGAATGTGAAACAAAATAGTTGTGCGGATTTTCAAAAAATTTGATGAAGTTATATATAACTTGATCAAATTAGATAGACCCATTTTTCGGATTAAATTATATTAGATGAGATCCATGGGATCTCTTGATATAAGGCTATGTATGCCATTTTTTCGGAGCAGCTATGATATCATGTGACATTTAATTATGTATACGACTATATATGATTATATATATCTAGATCGGAACTTTTTTTATCAGGTTGATATGATTGAAAATAATTAGATATGGTGCCATATCGGATCGTATACGAGAAGGTATGCCATTTGTGATACACTGTATGCCCAGATCTTATCAGATCTAGTACCGGATCTGTTTATATTTGAAGGGATCTGGAAAATTGGATACTTTTCGTATTTGGTTTTCCAGATCTGGTTATATCGGATCGTATCTGGTGCAAGATCTGTTCATATCTAAAAAGATGTCATATTCCGTTGTCAAGATGGGATGCCAGATATTTTGTAAATATTTACATGCATGAACATACATAGATATTCCGTATCATCTATGTGCTTATCTGATCCATCAAACAAATAAAGACGGCGGTTGCTCGCTGGATTAATCAGGATTTATAAACACTTTAACAAATGACTACCATGGTTAACAAGCACTTACGATAAAATACATATAACGATTCAATGTCGTTTTCAGAAACTATTATTAACCTAAAAATTACTCTAACGAAATAACTTCAAATACTGATAAACATAAAATGCCCTAAGGAATTAACTTACTATATCGTTAACCTTAAAATACCCTAACGAATTAATTCTAAAATATCGATAATCTTAAAATGGCCTAACAAAATACATATTTTTCTTTCAAAAAAAAACCGTTGCTTTAAAATTATCAAAAAAGAAAACGTTTTATACACACATAAATGTCGTTCATTGCATGAAAGAAGATTGAAAAATTAACATTTTTTGACCTCATGTCATTCATTTTTCTTCATATTACGCACAGGAAAACTATATGGAACAATATGGATAACTTTTTTTGGACAACATTCTCCCCAGGGGTTTTCTAATGGCAAATATTGTATTAATGATAAAAAAAACTATTTCAGTTCAATTTGGTAAAAAACCTTGCTCACCGACAGCGATTTCTAAAATGCCTTTAATATATTTATTTTAAATTTTTTTTAATAACAATTTTTTTTAAATTTGGTTTATACATATGTAATTTGGAAGAAAACTATTCCATTGACTCGAAAACGGACTTTACTATTGATATCAGCATGCCTTAATTATATAGATGTGATGGTCAGACGTTGAGGCATCAAAAAAAGTTTTTTTTTAACTTTGTTTGATTCAAAACTTTAACGCGTTTGGTGCGGAACCTTTTTTAACGATAGCGAAAAACTAAAAACGCAGTTCTTAATATTTGTCCATGCCCTACACGATTTTGTCTGGGGAGATTTGATATTTGCAAAAAATGCAAAAAGTTATTGCCCTAATGGACATTCCCGTATTTAGATCTTTTAAATTTCAAAAACTCGCTATTTTATTCACGATTTAAATTTTTCAAAAACTTGATACAATTTTAAAACTATTGAACTTTGATGACCTACGGGTTTTAAACTGGTTACTTCAAAAATTAAAAAAGCTGAGACTATCTACTTTTTACGACTTTAATCCAAAGAAAACTTATACTTTCTAAAAATACATTTTTAATGTTATTGAGATGAACCCAGCACCCATATCCGAATTTAAAAAGTGAAATATTTAAAACTGTGGATTTGTTTTACCTTATCTTTATTATTGATTTAGTTGCCTCAAGCTTCTGAATAAATGTTTTAAAATAAACGTATTTTATAATTTGACTCGAAAATTTTAAAAATTCTTCAACATCTACAAATCTAAAAACATCAGATCTGACCAGATTTTTTTTTTATTTAATTTTTTTTTTTTTTAAAGAGAAGCAACACTCAGGAAATTCTTCCTATTAATTAATGTGTTGCTTTCTTTGGAAAGGGAATAGTGGAGAGATGAAAGGTGGTGTAAGATGAAGGGCTTCAAACATGGCAACACTGTAATTGCGCGAGATGATAAGTCTTAGAACAGTTGTTGCTCGCCACCTGATGTAGAGTTGGTGAATTTATTGAAGCTTTTTGTTTCATAGCTCTGATTCATTATTTTACTTCGGTGGGGTTAAGTGCTATGGGAACACCGAAGGTGGGCGCAGCGATACATATAAGTGATAGAAAACTCATACATATTATTTTTCTAAATTGATGTTGTCGTCACCGGGTATCGGACCCAGGACCATCCTTGTAACAGTCCAACGCGCTAACCATTACATCACAACTCCCACAATATTGATAATTGCACGGGAATATCGATAATTTCTAAAGATGTTTTGTTAAAAAAATTTCATACAAAACTCGTCTATACCGTAAATGTTCATTAAACTAATGAAACTAGTTTTCGCGAAATACACGAACAATTTCTTAAAATAAATGAGAAGCTAGTTAAAGAAACTGGTTTCTTAATGCAAATATTCATTGAGTGAATGAAATGTGTATTAATTAACACGTTTTTCATAAAATTTGCATTGGTTTAATGAAAAGCTTTTATTTACTAATTTCAGTGCAACTTCATTGCTTCAGTGCAAAAAATTCATTAATACCATGAAGATAATTCTCTCAGTGCAATTAAAATAGTTTATCTTTTTATGCGTTAAAACAAACAATAACAAATAAAAAACAATTTTACTTTTAACTTTATTTTGTGAACTCTACTTACAGAAATCAGCAAAGGATATAATAGAAAATGATACCAAAATTCAAACCGAAAGATTAGCTGGCCGCGCCATGATTAAAGGTTTAACTGGTAGTATGGGTTTTCAACCACATGTTGAAAATGAAGAAGATCAACGTGCTCTACCCAGTTTGATAATAGGAGAGCCAGATCAACAATTGAAAAGTGGCAACTTCACACCGATACCTCTACTTACAGGTGTAACAAAACATGAGACGGCCAATGCTTTTACTTTAGATAACATTAATAAAGTATTTGGATCTGCTGAGAAATTCTTGGGAAATTTAGCAGATACTTTAAACCAATTGTCAGGATTTTTGCGTATAGATCAAGTTACGGGACAAATAGCTAAACCTCAACTACCAGGACTAACAAGTGCTTTAACACCTACTCTGAATGAAGTCCTGAGAATACCGGAAACATTAAACTTAGACCAAATTTTATCTAAGGTAAGGTTTTGTTTAGCAATTTCTTAAAAATAAGGTAATATTATTTGAAATTTCTTTTAGGTCATAGAATCTACCACTGACATTTTATTTAATCTGCCCGCTGTTTTAACTACCCAAGTATGGTCTCAAATAGCTCCTGCATTTATGTATAGTTTTGAATATAACGGTACAACTTCTAAAGGTGTTAATTTTCTACGAGGTTTACCCATTGTGGCAGATACTAAAAGTTCGAATCCAGAAATTGTAGCTCACGGCGATGAATTGGGATATATGTTTGATTGTAATGATATATTTGGAAATCCCTTACCCGAAACTCGCTTAACTTCAGCAGAAGATTTAAAAGTCCGTAATAATTTAATTGGCATGATTGTTAAATTTACTAAAACTTTCAAGGAAGAAACTAAAATTGGCTCATTTACCGATGATCTCTTTAAAAGTGTTACCGGTAAGGGTACACCATTTATTAAGGTTGATACTGAATTGGAAGCGGCTTCTGATTTCCGTTTTTGTGAATTATCTGTATTTGGTGCTGCTTTGAGTCCACTAACTTCCACAACTTGTGAAGGTTTGGGTAGTGTCTTATCATCACTACAAGGTTCACTAGGAGGTGTAACGAATGTTGTAGGTGGCACAAATTTGGGTGGTGTTTTAGGCGGCAATCGTGGTGGTAATACTGGCACAGGAGGTTTATTAGGAGTCGGTTCGTCTTTAACCGGTGGAGGCAATACGGCAACAACTGGTCGTAGACCTGGTGGATTCGGCATATTGGGTGGAATACTTTAAGTATCCATTGATAAATTCGTTATTTACCAAAATAAAGTTTAAGTCGTTAAAGCTTATAACATTTTATAGTACTAAACAAATTTTAATATTATAAAAATGTTAAATGTATTTAGTCATTTGCAATAAAAACTCGTATAATTAGAAATTTGTGACAAACTACGCTGCATATTTTAATTTCTAGAATTTCGCTCGAAAGTTTACAGAACTAAATTAGGATTGCATTTGTGGTGAAATTATTATTATATCTTGAACCCATAAGTTTAGGATTTATATTTGAAAAGGTTGTGTAGTTCAGTTGAAACCAGATTAGGACATCGGCAAAAATTTACAACATTAAATCTACCAAGAAAATCGCAAAATTAAAAAATATTTGTACAATATTATGATGATAATAAAATATGTGGGAGTTTTGTTTTAATTATTATTAAATCTGGTCGGATTACGCTGAAGGACAAAATTTAAAATTTTAAAAATTAGAAGGTTTTGACCACCAACTCCATATTTTTCGGGCACACTGATTTTAATAGTATACTTTTTTTTGTGATGTATGGTACAGATTTCCCACAAAATTCCTTTAACATTTGGAGCAAATTGACCCACACATGTATATGGGTGGGCCAATTTGTTCGGGACCTAAAAACTTGATAAAGATAATGGAATTTACGAAAAATTCTAAAAAATTTTCCCAAGAAACCACGGTTCAAAAATCCAAATGGAGCCTTCGACTTTTGACAAAAAAATTGGTATATACAGTGACTGAAACGGAAAATAGGACATATTATGTTTTTTTTGCAATAAAAGAAAAATCATTGATAGCATTATTTTTTTGCAAAATCTTTTTATTGGTACATGTTTTCTATACATGTTTTCTATACCACTCTTATATGAGTCATTATATATCAGACAGTACGATTTTTGCTAAAAATTGACTTTGATGTCCCCGATGACTTTTAAAATTTTAGCACGTTTTCTTCATTAAAAAATATTTTACACGTGTTTCCAGAAAAAAATTAAACATTTTTTTTCAAAAAGTATTGTGCATTTGAAAATCGTGAAAAATCTTCCGACATGACAACTTTTAAACTAATGTTTTTCTAAAACTAGAGAATGGATTTTAAAATTTAATACCTTATTTTAAAGATATTTGAACCTTCTTTGAAGCTCTACACTGATAGAAAATTGTGCATAGTATTAATGAATTCCTTCATTAATCCAATGAATTTTTTCATAAAAAGTCCCCAAAGAAACGTTTCATTGAGTCAATGAAAGGTGTTTCTTTACAGTTATATTAGTTTTTTGTTTTTATATACATCGAGATTATTTGTATGTTATTTTCAATTTATAACGAGCTTTCAACCTCCGTATATTTACAAAAATAAAGCAAATCCAACATATTAGCTAGGTTGATACTAGTATTTCGATCTGGCTAAAGATCTCATCAGAACCCGAAGTTTTAGAAAAGCTAGAGCCTATATAATAGGCAGAACTTTAACAAAAAAACCTATTAATAATCAATTTTGCTAAATTCTTGTCTTCTTAGTAATCAACCACGTGGTTAGGTCTTTTCCTAACAAGCATCATGACGTTACTAAACTTTGAAGACCAAAAATGTTCTATTTATATAAAAAATTTTTAGTGTGTACTCTGGCTCAAGTAATATTTTTTACAGTTATATTAGTTTTTTGTTTTATATACATCGAGATTATTTGTATGTTATTTTCAATTTATAACGAGCTTTCAACCTCCGTATATTTACAAAAATAAAGCAAATCCAACATATTAGCTAGGTTGATACTAGTATTTCGATCTGGCTAAAGATCTCATCAGAACCCGAAGTTTTAGAAAAGCTAGAGCCTATATAATAGGCAGAACTTTAACAAAAAAACCTATTAATAATCAATTTTGCTCCATTCTTGTCTTCTTAGTAATCAACCAAGTGGTTAGGTCTTTTCCTAACAAGCATCATGACGTTACTAAACTTTGAAGACCAAAAATGTTCTATTTATATAAAAAATTTTTAGTGTGTACTCTGGCTCAAGTAATATTTTTTACAGTTATATTAGTTTTTTGTTTTTATATACATCGAGATTATTTGTATGTTATTTTCAATTTATAACGAGCTTTCAACCTCCGTATATTTACAAAAATAAAGCAAATCCAACATATTAGCTAGGTTGATACTAGTATTTCGATCTGGCTAAAGATCTCATCAGAACCCGAAGTTTTAGAAAAGCTAGAGCCTATATAATAGGCAGAACTTTAACAAAAAAACCTATTAATAATCAATTTTGCTCCATTCTTGTCTTCTTAGTAATCATTTAATCATTCATTTAATCAATTTTAATGAATGGTTTCATTGACCCAATGAAAATTTTATAAAGTATATGAAATTTTTTTCATTAATCCTAGCCTAATCGTTATGAAAGTTTCATGCGTTTAATTAATAAAATTCATAGTTTGTATGAAATATTTTCGTTGATATTTAATAATTTGCACTTTTTATGATTACATTAGCATAGCATTAATTTGGTGGTTATTGAGAAATTATCATTCGTTGATATTATTTATAAGGTCTGGTCTGGTCTAATTTTAATTTATTTCTGTTTATATTGTTTTATTTTTAAAAAAATTGTTCAATCTTTCTTTACATTTTCTATAATTTGTGTTAAAAGAGACATATTTTCTTATATGTCGGTAAAAAATATGTAATTTTTATCGATTTGGCTTGGAATTCTGTAGAACGATCGACGATTATAGTCCACTTTTTGTAGTTAAATTACGACCATATTAGATAAAAATGTTAAATATTGTTAACAATGTTGTTAAAAACAAAAATTTATTATCGTTTAGCATAACGTTTTTGTGTACCATCGTCAAAACGATAACAATTTAGGTCTCGTTTTGATCAAAACTATATCGTTTTTCTTGGAGAATCTGTTCCCTGGAATTTAGTGACCAACTATTCAAATTCGTCAAAAGCTGTTAGCTCTAGGCAAATTTAATAAAAAAAATTTATTTATATCAAAGTTTTGGTTAATTCTGCTTAAAAGAAATTTTTCAGTTTTTTTTTATTTCAAAATGATAGTAAAAAAAAAAATTTTTTTTCTTATTAAAATTTAAAATTTTTATTAAAAAAATATTAAACTATTTCATTAATATAATGAATTTTTTTTATGAAATTATGAAAAAATTATAAAAAATTTTAATGAAAAAAATACCAATATTAATGAATTTTCATTCAGTTAATGAAATTTTTCATTAAACCAATGACTAGATTTTAATGAAATCGTTTCATTGATACTATGAAGGAAAATTCTATCAGTGTATTACAATATGAATTTGTTTGCGTGTGTGTTTGCATGCATTAACATTTTCGTTAACACGCTTGAAAATATAATGTTCACATACAAAATGTAATTTTTCTTAGCACTACAATGGAAAAAATCGGAAAAAAAAGAATCCATTCGACTTCCATTCTGAAATTTACAGGGAATATTAAGGTTATAATGAGCTTTAAGAAAATACTTTTCCAGATTTTTCGACTTGTTCGAAGATGGTGGAAACAGAAATTAAGTAAAAATACCAAACTTTAAAAATAAAAAAAAAAGATAAAAATTTTTAAAAAGAAGGTTCAAATACATTTAAAATAAGGTATTAAACTTTAAAATCTATTCACTAGTTTTAGAAAAACATCAGTTTAAAAGTTGTCATGTCAGAAGATTTTTCACGATTTTGACGAATTTCAAATGCCCATAACCTTTTCAAAAAAAAATTTTTAATTTTTTTCTGGAAACACGGGTAAAATATTTTTTAATGTTTAATACGTCTGGCAAATTTAAAGAAAATTGGAAGAGGTGTTTGTAAAAAAGGGGTCCGGTCTGACATGGAATGACTCATATGTAAAAGCTACCCTGCGTAAGTTTGATGTGACATAAATCATTTATAAATACAGACATCACAATTATATCAAAGTGACACATGGAATGCTCCATATGAACCCAATTTTTTAAATAAATCATTTCTTATTAATAGAATATTTTTAGAACTAAAAATCATTAAGATCGGGTCACAAATTATGTGTAAAAGTTTGTTAATCTCACGGATTTTCACTACTCGTCATATTTTTTAAATTTTGTTCTTTTCGGGAAAAATCATGAGCTAAATCCGAAGTATTTAATAACGAAAAAAAATTTATATCGAAAAAAAAAAATCCCTTTAACAATTTTGGTAACTTTTTAGGACTCTATACATATTTACAAACAATGCATGACGACTTTGAAACAAAAATACTAAAATATCAGAAAATGTATACAAATTTTAAATATTTATCTTAGGAACTTAGGAACCCTCTGTTCGATAACGATCATTTTGGGTACCAAAAAACACAAATGTTTATTTTTTATACATATAATATGTATGTCTAAACTAGTTTGGCCAACCCCTGCACTAAAATAATGGTCCTTCATGATATTAATGAAACAATTCCATAGAATTTTTTTCTTAAATTCAATGAAGAATTTCATTATATCCAAGAAATTTTGTTAATATCTAGAAATCTTCAATAAGCTCTATTTCAAAAAATTTCATAATTTCATAAAAAAAATTCATTTGATTTCATAATTTATATCTTCATAAATTTAATGAAAATTTTCTTTACAACTATGAAAGAATTTCTAAGACTTTTTTTTTATTTTTTCATAAAATTTAAAATGTTATAAATTTTCATACATTTAAAAACTTTGGTTTTGAGATTTAATTTTCAATTGTTCAACATATTTTATAAATTGCTTTTTTATTTCAATGCAGCCTTGCATTAATTTTGAAAATCTATGAAATTGTTTAAAAAGTCATATGTAGCGGTACAGTGGCTTAGTTCCAATGCCTTTTTTCAGGACATTCATGAAGAGTTTTATTAATTCAGGGAACTTTCTAATATGAAAAAATTTAAGAAACTGTTTAATAAATTCCAAAAAACGTTTCATTGTTGGAATGATTCATTAGTTTTATAATGATCTTCATTAATTCGACAAACATTTCATAAACAATAACTTTAATGGAACCTGTTTCATAGAATCTATGAAAAGCCTTTAATAAGACGAGTTCTAGTGACAATTTTTGTTAAAATTCATGACTGAAGTAAAGATAATTTAGTGTGTATATATCTCACCGACATTTATTATTTTCTTTTATGAAAGATCAGAAATAATATTCTTTATTCACATACCGAATTTCAACTATTTATATATATAAATAAAGAAGATATTGATTTATGACCGTACTCTAACACAGTGTAACGACACGTTTTCCGGGGTAGCACTCATCCTGTTCCTTTCTTCTAGAAGTCGTTAGCAGGAAAATAATAACACACACTTAGGTTGAGTTTTTAAGATGTAGATTATCTTTAAACTTAGATTAACGAAGTTTTTACATGGAACATTGCTTTTGCAATGTGGTTTATTTTGTGTTATTATGATAAGGACCAACATTTTAAACAAGATGAAGTGGTTTCAACAAATTTGTGTTAATAAACTTGGAAATGGCAGACACACTTCATTACCGATTTAACTAATACAAGTTTAACTAACATACCAAAAACTCCGCCTTAGTCTTAGACTTGCGCCTTTCGAATCATATTCGGCCGCTCCGTAGTCGTTTTGTATTCTGTTGGCTTGCTCCGTTCTGTAGCACTTGCTCTGAATATATGTTGGATTATTATATTATCATATATTATGTATTTTATGAAATACTATTGGTAATACGTTGTGATTGGGAAACACTGGTGGGCTTCTGTATATTTTTTATTAAATACTATTGGTACCCCCCGTTGTGGTTGGGAAATACTTATGGGTTTTCTAACTACAAATGCAATTCTTATTAAATCGTATGTTAATTCAATGTGAGGTTTGTTGTAATTCATGTTTAATCTTGCTTGTTGATTGTTCTTGTTAAATTACTTGTTTATGGTATGTTACACACTGGGTATGACACAAGTTTAACAATAAATTCGTCGTCACAACAGTTTGCGGCTAAAAAACCGAAATGCTCTTATCACTCATTTTGGGCATTGATTCGGCAACAATAACAAATTTCGAAACCCATCTATTGGATTTATTGGCTTTATTTTAACCTCTTGAGACCCACGCTCACATTTGCGCGCTTCAACTTTAAAATATTCCCTCTTTTTTTTAATTTTTATTCTTGGAGCAAGTTAATATAATTTAAAAAAAATTATATAATTTTTAAATATCAAGAGAAATCTCGTAAAAAAAAAAAATTATTTGTTTTTTAACCAAAAGTTGCTACAAAACGATTGTGAGCTTTGGGCAGAAGTAAACAATAGCACGTTTGTGTGTTTTGTTTCAGAAAATCGTGGAATTTAACTATGGAAAATCAAATAGTGTATATACTCGATTTGTTAAGCGAATCCGATGCAGATTTCTCATCAGATGATGATTATGGCACCGAAGCACATAAACCGTCAAAATTTTCGATGGAATGCTTACGAAGTCATCATCCGAAGATGAGGAGTAACTTTATGAAGAAGCTCCGCAAAGTCAAGCACGAGAACAGTGGAAAAATATTGAATTCGGTAATGCAGAAATTCCCATTTCGCATGGATGCCAAAACGAAGTTACATTACTCTTACCCTATAAGTATTTTTCACGTTATTTTGATGAGTCTCATTACAAAGATGTTGTGTTTTATACAAAAATGAATCATTTAAAACAAACTGTTGTAGAAATGCAACTAAAAGATGCAAATATGAAAATTTTTTATGGGATCACTATTATGATGTCCTGCTTGAAATATCCCCAAATTAGTATGTATTGGACAGCCGGATATCAAAAGCTATGCCAAGAAACAAATACATGAGAATAAGAAACAAAATTCATTTAGTTGACACCTCCAAATCTTCGTCTACAAATAAATTATGGAGAGTTTAACCGGTAATTGACTTAACGTATGCGGAATGAAATGGCAACAAAATGTAATATGTTGTAGTTTTTTCTAAAACTAACGTAAATTTTATTTCACATTAAAAAAATGTAAAAAAAAATTTGGTCCCATCCGATCGGCTTTGCGGCAGTTTTGGGGAATTTTTTTAGCTGTTGAAAATATCGATGTTGTCATTTTGAGGAGTTCCTTTTAATTTTTTCGATCAGATTTTTTGTCTTTTTCTGTCCAAAGCCACCGCATAAACTCTTCGCTTTAAATTAGCCCAAAAATCTTCGATTGAACGTAATTGAGGGACATTTGGTGGGTTTTCCTCTTTATGAACATATGGTATATGAAGTGTGTCCATAGCTTCTACGGTTTTTCGAGCGTAATGGCTGGATACTAAGTCTGGCCAGAAGATCACATTTAGGCCTCGATGCATCTTCTCTATGAAATCCTTCACTTTTGGCAAACAGTGCTCAATATATCGTTCAGAATTGAAGGCCAATCAAGATTCAAAAAACACTGGTTAAGACATCCCTTGCGAACTAATTGCAAGCCATAGTAAAACTTTCTTTGGGAGCTTTGTATGCTCCAAATATTTTATTTTGTTATCACTAGGTTTCTTTCCTTCAAAAAAGTGCCTTCCCTGTCATTCATTACCATTTAGCGTGAAATATGACTCATGATGATTATTGAAAAAATTACAAACTGTTTCTCGACGTTGTTCTTCTTTTGTCGACATTTTAAAATAATTAAATGTCAATTTATTGATAAAATTGTCAAAGCAACATGAGAAAACATGTGGTTATTCAAATATAACGGTAACAAATTAATAGCTTTAGTACTTTTTTTTTCCAGCGTTGCAAAATTTGTTACAATTTTTTCCGCATACGTTAGTACGATCACGTTGTAATACCCTAGCAACTGAAATATCTTATTATTCTATAGATGAACAAATTATTCCGTTTAGAGGCCGCTCTCCAGCTCGGCAAGTGATTAAGTCAAAACCACGTCCAGTGGGACTTAAAAATCTTGTGTGTGCCACCTTTGATGGCTTAGTGGTTGTATTTGAAGTTTTTCAAGGTGCAGGGACTTTTCCCAATTGTGGACTCGGTCATGGCCCATCAATTGTTTTACGCCTTACTAAGAACATTTTTTAAATCAAATACATATCCTCTGACATTCATTTGTAGAGTTATGCCGAAAACGCACAATTGTAATATGTCCTTTTCTAAAAAAAAAATCTCAAAAATTTTAAAAATTATTTTAAAACGATATACAAAGTTTCTGATCAAAATTTTAAGTTTTTTTGGAAACGGCAGCCCTTTCTCAGTCTGGGTATCAAAGCGTTAAATAAAAAAGTCCCGAATTTCTAAAATGTTGAACTGTTTTAAAACATTTTACTATCAATTACGAAAAGTCGAAGTGAAATACAAAGAGGGCTCAGCCTTCTAAAAGCTGGATAATACCGACAAAAAGGGATGGTTAGTCAGATTAGTTATGCTAAGAAATGTTTGAAAATGCACTAATGAGTATTAATCTCTTTAATATGTTAGACGGACAAGTGTCATTCTATAGTATAAAATTGTTTCCGTCAAAAAACTTTTTATAAACATTTTAAAACGATGAAGGTTTCCCTAACTTTAACACCAATTTTTGTCTAATGTTAAACCTCAATTAATCGCTGAAATCTTAGCGCAAACAATTTCGTAATCGAAAGTATCACTCTTTAGTTTTAAATTTTCTAAAATAAACACTTCATATGACCTTAAACTAAAGAATGGCCCACTTAAAATCTGGACAAAAGTAAACAGATCGAACCCGCCCCAGATGTAATTACGAAATCGATTTTTTATATGTTTTTAGAAATATTTCAGACATTAACTGCTTTAATTCTGAAGACATTCGGTTAATAACTGCAAAAAAGGAAAGGAATAATAAAATATGAAAACGAAAAAATTTGCCGAAAAAACTGTATTTTTGCATGCAAGTTGTTAATGGCACTTTTCAAAAAAAAAAAAAAAATTATGCTAAATTTTAATAGCAAGATTAAGTGTGGTTTAGGATTTCGGATTTGTTTACTAGAATTTGAAGTTCAAAACACCTACACATGGTTTGACATGCGCATCAGAATATTTAGTTTTCAGAAGATTTGTCCCCGCCATTTAGCGTTTTTTACAAAATGGACGATAAATAAAAAATTTTAACCTGACCACATATTTTTTCTATCTCAAATGAACATTTATAGAATTAAACTTGTTAAAATAGCAGAAAAAGCTACTGAAAATTAATTAAAAATGAGCTTGCAGAAAAACTGCAAAATTTAGCAGTTGGCAACCCTTTTCGAGTGAACGTCAAAATTTTTAAAGTCCGAATTAAAGATTTGTTTTTTATTTAAAATACGTGGTAAATCCGTTTATATATACATAAACTGTGCATTACTTTATAAAACAGAGTGCAAAGAATATTAAATCGTTGAAGTATGGCTAGTAAAGCCCGTAGAAGTATTAAAACCCCAAAAATTGTTTGCAGTCAATGCAGAATGGAGGTAAAGGAGAATGAAGATTGTATTGACTGCGACAAGTGCGCCAAAACATACCATGCAATATGTACAAGTTTAGATAAACGTCAGTATGAGTACTTCATGAACGACGAGAGCAAAGAATATATATGCAATGTGTGTAACGAATGTGATGGAACAATAAAAGGAGAACTAAGTGAAATAAAAAAACAATTAAGTAAACTTGATCAGCTGTCTTCGTTACAAGATGCAATGACTTTTATGTCAAAACAATACGATGATATACTACGAGGGGTGGTTGAAAATAAAAAGAAAATTGAGATTGTACAAAAAGAAAATCGATGGTTAAAAAATGAAGTAAATGTTTTGAAAGAGTCTGTTAAGATATTAAATGATGAACGAGTAAAGAATAATTGTATTATTAGTGGTGTTAAAGCAAAGGATGGTGTAACAGCTGTTGATAAGTTGCTGGAAATTTCTAATGACGTTGGTGTAAATCTGAAAAAGGATGATGTTGAGGAAGCATTTTTTATCAAAAAAAAAAGTGGTTCACGTCAAAACGAGACTCACACTATGGTCGTAAAGTTTGACTCAAAAAAATCCAAAGAAAAACTTATGTTGGCAAAGCCTAAATTAAAGGAAAAAGAAGAAACTAAGACTATTTATGTAAATGATTTTCTCAGTAAAGAAACCCATAACGTTTTTAATCATGCTAAAACTCTCAAGAAAGTTGGATATCAGTCGGTGTATACTTATAAGGGCAAAGTCTTTGTGAAGAAAAGTGAGATTTCTAGGCCAAAATTGATAAGAAGTGAGGAGGATGTGGATGATATTCTTTTGGAAAATACAACAACTAAGATGCAGAGGCGCAGATCAAACCTTCAGCCACCAGTAACTGTTGAAGATACAAATGATGAAAACCATGCAGCTTATTTATCACCGGCTTAAAAACTTAAGTACAAATATTATATTTTGTTAAAACTTTATAAATTTTAATTCTTTTTATGATAAATAATCATTTTATTAATTTTGAAACTTTTAAAAACTATATTGATAAATTGAATTTTCCTTTTTTAAATATTATTTCTGTAAACATGAGAAGCATTTCGTCTGTTAATAAATTTAATAAATTTAAATCTATGATTTCCAAACTCCCAAAACTACCAAGTATTATAGCTGTCCAAGAGACTTGGTTTAATTCCTCTTTAGTCCAGATTTATAATATTACAGGATACAATGCCGTGCATTGCTCTAGATCAGATGGGTATGGAGGAACGTCTATTTATATACATAACAACTTTCAGTATAGTGTTGAAACATGTAAAAGCAATAACTTTATTGAAACAATCACGCTGTCATTACAAAACCACAAGATAAATGGTACATTTTTAAAGATAACAACTTTTTATAGATCTCAAAAGTGTAAGATTGATGATTTCTGCAGTTTTATGGAATCCTTAGTTGCTGAACACGGTCGATTACCAAGTATAATAGTTGGGGATTCCAATATTGATTTCTTAAATAATTCAGTATCAGCAGATCTGATGAATATTTTATCAAGCTTTAATTATAGAAACTGTCATTCATTAATAACACGTCCTGAATCAGGAACATGTATTGATAATGTGTTCAGTAACATTTCTGATGAACTTTTTATAGATACCATTGAGTGTAGATTAACAGATCATAACTTAATATCTTGTAAACTAAAAAGTAATGTTACATACTCAGAACACATGGAAACTTTTTATCGAGTTTGCAATTATGATCGTGCTAAGGATAGACTTACTTATTATTTACAAGCATTTCAAGAAACTGGTGATCCTTCTATGGATATGTCGCAAATAATAACATATATTTCAAATGCTACTCGTGATGCAACAGTGGAAAAACGTGATAAAATACTTATTAAAGCCGAGCTAACTCCTTGGATTAATAAAAACTTACAAGCACTTATAATTTATAAAAAAACATTGTTAAAAATTAGAAAAAGACGTAATTCTGATGTTGAAAGTAGATTAAAAAGAATCAGTAATATAATTAAGAAAGCTTGCAGGGAATCTAGAAACAACTATTATTATGATAAGTTAAGCCAAATTCAACAGGAACCAAAGAAATGTTGGAAATTTTTAAATGAAAATCTTGGTAGGAAAAACAAAAGTCAAATTAATATTAAAGATAGTAATGGAATATTTATTTTAGATGACCAACATAAAAGTGATATTTTCAATAAGTATTTTATTGAGATTCCTAAAACGTTGAAACAAAGAATTGATTGCTTGCCAGGTGACTCGTTTAATAATTTAAGAACTTTACTTCAATGTCGTAGCTCATTTAATTTTTCGTACACAACTGAATTGGAAATAGGTGATATAATTTCACAACTTGATGCTACGAAAAGTTGTGGGCATGATGGAATTTCACCTAAAATGATGATAGTATGTACCCAGCAAAACTTTGGTAATGGGTGCGATAAAGTAATGCATTACCTTGTAATGTGTACTCCTTACCTGTATCATTATTTTCCAACAAGAAGTAATGAGTTACCGATCATCAATTACCATATGCATCAATTATAAACGTAAAGTAATTATTAATATATATTTTTGAAAATCTATTTATAGACACATTACTTTGTGATTTTTTGTAAGCATAATGGTAAGGTGTATATTTTTGATATCACGAACGAAAACACGAAGCACAACAACTCATCTACATGTTAAGCAATAAAATATTGTATGTATCGATAGCTCAGTTGGTAGAGTTCTCGCCTAACTAATTGTTAAACATCAGAGATCCCAGGTTCGAATCCCAGCATGACCAAGTTATTTATTTAATAAAAAAAAAAGTTATTTATTTAATTAAAAAAAAATATCTGTAAAAAAAATTTTTATGCATTTTTTTTTATGAAAATCTATTTATAGACACATTACTTTTTCCCACCATGTAACCATATAAGTAACCAGTTACTTTACCCATTACAAGGTAATGAGTTACCTTGGGGCTCATCGCCTGTAAAATTCATCAATGAAGTAACGTGTAAAGTAATGCATGAGGCCCTATGGCGATACATTACTTTACCCATGATTTGGTAATGTGTGGTTTTGCTGGGTAAGGACGTCATTACTTCATATTTATCCAGACTTTTTAACCAAATGATTGATACTTCAACGTATCCTAATATTCTGAAAATAGCAAAAATTGTTCCAGTACCGAAAGAATCCAATACTACACTCATAGAAAAATTTAGGCCAATAGCTTTATTACCAATAATTGACAAGATATTTGAAAAAATACTACATAAGCAATTGTCGACATATTTAGATGCAAACAATTTGCTATACGATTGCCAATATGGCTTTAAAAAGGGATGTGGCACAGAAGAAGCTGTAATAAACGTTGTAAATAGTATATGCAAAGGTTTGGATGATGGTTTTAGTGGTGTAGCTGGCATATTTTATGACTTCTCCAAAGCGTTTGATCTGGTTGATCATGATATATTGATTCAGAAATTAAAATATTATGGTGTAAATGGAGGAAGCTTAGTTTTATTAAAGAGCTACTTGACCAATAGGAAACAGTATGTTGAGCTTAATACCAAAAGAAGTTTTATAGGTCATGTTGAATATGGAGTTCCACAAGTAAGTGTATTGGGCCCATTGTTATTTAAAATTTATCTTAACGATATAATAAATCTCAATTTATTTGGGAAAATATTTTATGTATGCGGATGACATAAGTCTTTTTTATCCTTATAAACACGAAGTTGCCTTAAGAGCTCACATGGAGTACGATGCTGCAATGATTATGGAGTATGCAAGGTTAAATAAATTGGTATTAAATGCAGAAAAAACAAAGTTATTGCGATTCAGGCCGTACTTAATACACAACCAGGAATTCAGCATTTGGGTAGATGGAAAGCTAGTACGTGAAAGTCATTCAATAAAATATCTTGGTATACACCTACAAAGTAATCTTTCATGGGATGTTCATATTGAAAAACTAAGGTCGAAAGTATTATCGGTTGTTGGAATTTTATACAAATTTAAAAATAAGTTCAACACAAAAACCAAGTTAGTTATCTATCAAGCTTTAATACATAGTCACCTTAACTATTTGCCAATTATATATGGTCACAGAAAATCAAATGAGTTTAAATCGTTGCAAAGAGCTCAAAACAGAGCATTGAAAACGGTTTTTAATCTGCCTTTGACTTATTCAACGGTATCTCTGTATAAAAATGTATCGTTGACAGTTCTTCCAATATATGGCTTATATAAAATGCAACTTATACTTTACGTTTTTAAATCGTTAAATAATATTGGCCATCATACAATTCGCTTTTCAAGAAATCAAACAGTTTTTAACACGAGAAATAATATGAACTTGAGAATTGCTAGATGTAGATTGGAGAAAACAAAGCAAAGAGTTGAATACACTGGTAGTTTGGAATATAATAATCTTCCCCAATATCTTAAAAATATTGAGCGAATTTCTGTGTTTAAGATAAACTTAAAAAAACATATATTTGAAGATTTGGAAATGCTTCTACTGTAATACATATTTGTATGTAAATATTTATTTATTTATTTTTTTCTTTTTCTCTCTCTTTTCCTTTTAAATATAACATAAAATAAACTTTTTTTTTTTTTTATTTTATATTTTTGAATTATATACATATATTATATTGTTAAATTTTTATATTATTTATTGCCAACTCGCCTCAATAATGTCTAACGACGCTGGGGCACAACATATTGTTAAACTTAATATTGTGATGAATAAAATATATATAAAAAAAAAAAAAAAAAAAAAATATTAATAAAACAACAACAGCAAAAATAAATCTGTTAACTTTGCAAAATTTTATATTCGATGTGCATTTTAATTTATTGAAAATATCACTTTACTCTGTAAAATTAGCAAAAACTTTTATTAAATATTTGTAGACTCAAAATAGCAAACAAGAACTTTAATATTAACAAAATTTTTACTATATTTACCTCAAATTTAGTGGAACGCAAATAACTGTTTATTTTGCTAAAATCAACAGAAATGTTTGCTAAAAAATTGTAGATTGCTGATTTCATAAGGGCAGATTTCTATTTGCATTAAAAAAAATACTAAAATAAAAACTTTAAAAATTCCACATTTTTTAATGATTTTTTGTCTACTAATATTTAGTAAATGTTTTTGCTGATTTAAGCAGACTATTTTCTTAGTTTCAATTAACTAAAATTTAGCTCAAATAAAACTCAATATTTGTAAATGCGACAGATTTATTTTTGCTATTCTAAGTAGTTATGTATATTTACTAAAAAAATATGCTAATTTAAGCAGCTTTTTCTGCAAGAACATTTTTAACTAATTTTTAGTAGCGTGTTTTGCTATTTTTACAGGTTTATTTCAATGAGTGCAGACGTTGTATGGCATCGTACTTTCATTGATAATAATATAACCAAAAATAAATATATGAATCAATTTGTTGCAGTTTACGCAAATGCAAATATAGATGGATGTTTAAAAAAATCCATAACGTTTTAGGCCAGTATAATAAAATTCTTAAATATTATTCGCCAAGATAAAGTGTGCAAAAATTTCGCAATGCGCTCCTCAAAATATGTCAATAATTTGTATACTAAGGTTTTTTTATGTTTTTTCTTAAAGCTAAATAAATAAGTTTGAATTTGATATATCTGTTATATTTTAAGGTCTTATTGAAAAAAACTTGATGAGACACATTTTATGTTTGGTTTATTTTTGCCTTTTAAAGCTGGAAAACTTATAGAAATACTGTTATTGCAGAACTTGTCTACTCTAGGGACGTGTGGTAAGTGTTTAAGTTAGACTTCTTCCAAAAAATTATTAATAGTTGTCTAGAAAACAGCGAAAACTATAAAATAGTTAAAGTGGCTTATCAACTTTTTATAACAAACCCTTCATTTGATACACTGTTACAAATTTATGCGTCCAGATTACAAGTGGGCCATTTATTAAACTAACACCCATCTTAACCTCACAATTAAAGTATTAACACGACCATAATGTTAAGCTTATCGTCAACATCCAAGCAAGCACCAATGCCAAACCAAATCAGAAACGCGTCTGTCTAACGCTTTTAAAATTTTGCAGATACAGGCACTACACTGAGAGAATTATCTTCAATACAGTAATGAATTTCTTTATAGTCTTAATGAAAATTCTCAACTTAACTTGTAAATAGAAACATTTCATCGAATCAAAGAAAGAGGTTCCATTAAATTCAATGTTTATGAAATTCTTTGTAAAATTAATTAAAATGCGCATAAAACTAAGGAATTAATCCGGTAATGAAATTTTCATAGAATTTTTGAAAGACCTTTAAAAGTTTCTTTAATGTTATGTCGTTTAATTAAATATTCATGAATGTCTTAAAAAAATACATTGAAATTAAGCCAATGTATAATTTAAGAAATAATTTCATAGAAATCCTACATTAACAAAAGGCTACATTAACCCTAATCTTACCAACATGTGTTTGTGAGACACATTTTGATGTTTGATTCAATAAAACAACGAAACTTTGTTACATATTGACACCAAATTTTATGACTTTTATTTTACATCTGTTTAGTATAATTTCACAAAACAAAGTTGATAAATATTAAATTCCTCTATTTTTTATAAGCCAAAATAAAAAAATGTAACATAAACTACCAACATGTGTCTCAGAGACACATACAAAGAATTTAGTAGAATGCGCAAATTTAGAACAAAAGCAACTATCTGTCATATAGGTATGTTACAGAATTTATATTTGTTTAGCAGCAACTATCTTTCATATATATTTATACAAATTGCATATTTTCATAACACTATATTAAATTTGGGGAATTCCCTTTTATTGAAATCAATAATCACCTGATACTGAATGTTGAAAAACAACAAATTAGTTGCGGTTAGATTTTGTAGAGTGTTGATGTGCAAGTTCATTTTATAAAAAAATATGCCAAAGCGACTTACAGAATAGGAAATCCGACTAGCCGCGGAAGAAAATTGATGAAGATACGGTTGATGATATAGAAGACGAGGATATGATTTTGCAATCTGATATCGAAGATAGTCAAAATAATGAAAATATTGAAGATGATGCTTCCGAGATGTCTGATACTATTTCGGATATTGAGGAAGATGCAGGTGAGGAATATGGTGAAATATTTGTTGGTAAGGACGGAACTCAGTGGTATTCTATTCCAAAACCTCAAAGGCGTATTCCTGCTCGAAATATAATTCGGTGCCCATTGAACAAAGTTAACTTGCCACCAGGAAAACAAATTGAAGACCCTTTAGAGGCAATCGAGCTATATTTGAATGACGAAATTTTTGATTCAATTGTAAAATTTACCAATTTGTATGCAGTGACTACAAATCAGAATGCCTGGCGTCCAACAAATGTAACAGAAATAAGAGCCTATGTTGGACTTTTGATTACAGCGGGGACAAAAAAGAAGCAAACACAGAGATTGCTGAGTTTTGGAGTTCGCGATATGGTTGCCCAATTTTTCGGGCTACTATGAGTCGAAATCGTTTTATGGAAATTTCCAAAAATTTGCGGTTTGACGACAAAAGCACTAGAAGCATTCGACAGCAAAAGGATAAACTGGCACCTGTAAGGGATTTATTTGAAATTGTCAATAAAAATCTAAAAAAATTTTACACTCCTGGTGACAACCTTACTGTCGATGAGCAGCTTGTTCCGTTTCGTGGAAGGTGTTCTTTCCGCCAATATATGCCTAGTAAACCAGATAAGTATGGACTAAAAATTTGGTGGGTATGTGACAGCAAAACAGCCTACCCACTCAACGCAATACCTTACTTAGGCAAAATAAACAACCAGAGGGGTTTTGGTTTGGGCCAAAGAGTTGTGGAGGAGTTAGTTCAACCCTATGAAAACACAGGCCGAAATATAACATGTGATAATTATTTTACGAGTTTGGAACTTGCGAATAACTTATTGGCTAAAGGTTTGACAATAACGGGCACTCTAAAGAAAAATAAGCGCTGTGTTCCCTCATCATTTTTGCCAAACAGAAAAAGGCAAGTTGAAATAAATTTGTTTGGTTTTACCAATAATAAAACTTTGGTATCTTATGTCCCTAAACCGAATAGAGCAGTTCTTTTACTCTCTACAATGCACTATGACACCCACTGCGACTCACAAAATAAGAACAAATCGGAGGTAAATTTACATTACAATCGAACTAAAGGAGCAGTTGACACTTTGGACCAACTTGCACATAGTTTTACTTGCCGGAGAAAATCAAACAGGTGGCCATTTACGTTCTTTTCCAATTTAATTGATGTTTGTGCAATTGCAGCATATATTATTTGGAAAAATTTACATCCATCATGGAAAGCAACACAAGCAAAAAAAAGCTCGAAAACTCTTTTTACGAGAAGTTGCCGAAGGACTTATTGCCCCCCAAATACATCAAAGGTCAAGAAATAAATTACAACGTCCTATAGTTCAATGCATGGAAAAAGTTCTTCAAGAAGGAAATACACCAAGTACAACCACTTCTACAACAAATAAACGTAAAAGATGCTATATGTGCGATCCAAAAATAAGTCGTATAATAAAGCAATGCTGCCAAATATGTAAAAATAATGTCTGCAATGAGCATGCTACAAAAGTTATAAATTGTAAAGAATGTATTCAATAAAAAATTACTTAACATAAACTAATTTGTAATTGTCTTATGCTTTTTTCTTTTAATTTGTATGTATGTGTCTTAAAGACACATGTTGGTAGGATTTTTAAGTTTTTATGTCGGTATGATGAGGGTTAAATAATAAAGCACTTTATAAAATTCTCGATAATTTAATCTAAAAAATAAAGTTTGAAATGATATGAATTAATGATATTATGAAATTTTGCGAATAAATAAAAAAGTTGAGTCTTTGAAACAACTTCGTAGCTGGTAAAAAATTTTCATAAAATTTATGAAGACATTTCTTATGAAAACAAATGAATTATTTCTATGAAACTATAAAATTTTAAGAAAAAAAAAGTTTATGAAAAATTTCATAATATCAATTGCTATTCTTGTATATAATGAAATTCTTAATTGAATCTACAAAAAAACTCTTATGAAATTGTTCCATTAATATCATGAACGATAATTCTTTCAGTGTAGCGAACTTTTATATAAAATCAAACAAAAGACTGTATTTTAAACTCAAAGTAAACTTTTAAAAACAACAGCAGAAAAATTAACAACAGCTATAAAAACATATCACATTGTAAGTATTACAAATGGAAAAAAAGGAAGAAAAATAACCCGCCTTGAGAAATACAAACAACAATATTGAGTCTGTAAGTAAACGAAATGAATGAAAGAGCTTGACTGAATAGAAAGCAGAAGAAGCCAATTTTTGTAAGCCCACAAAATCCATAATGCAAACAATGGTTGGTAATGTATACAAATAGAAACCAATGCCACAGGATAAACGGATGGATGCTTGAATACTTTATAATATAAAATTAAACAAAAATGTATGAGTATGGAAATAACACCCATTTAGATCTGCTAATTTATTTCAACATAACCAAAGTTTAGTTATGAATGTCAAATTTATATGGAAATTTCTGTGGTTAAAGTTAAACTGTGGTTATTTTTTAGAAAAGTTACTCGCCCTTAGTATAAAATATTTGGTAATATTAAGAGAATGATCCAGACTGACTGACAGGCAGACAGGCAGGCAGGCAGGCATTGATGGTTGGCATGACATTGCCTAGACAAGAAATTTTACATTTCATTTGAAACCCTCTAAACAAATTTTATAGCAATTGTAATCAATATACAGACTCTAGATAAACATAACATAAATGTTTATCAGTTAATATTCTTGAGCAACAATCTAGTCAATTGCTCTTTTTATGTTATACTTTTTTTTGGCAGTAATACACATATCCCTCTATTTAAGTGGTAATGCTTTTCTGCAGTTAAATTAAACATTTTTTCTTTTCGCTGACTTAGTAATATAGTCGCGAGTCCTGGAGGGGAGGGGGATATACCCACCCGTGAAACCGGTTGCAAAAATATAAAATATAATACGACACAATATAACTTTAAACCAACACGGTTTGTAATTTTAAATAATGCACTTAGAAGATGCACTTAAAGGCCACTGCAAATGTACACTCAGAGAACTTCTGCTTTAAAAATATGTAGTTGTTTGGGTTGTAATACAGTTTCTTTATTTTTAATGGTAATGTCAGTCATTTGTAGAACAAATTAAATTTTCTACTAACATTGTAGTTCAATTAAAAAAACAACCCACTTGAAATGACTGTTTTATGATTTTACATTAATTTTTTACAGTTGTTTTTTGTTACTTAAAAAATAAAAATAATAAATATTTGTTTATTTTTTACTACCATGTAGTTCATTTTTACTACAATTGTAAGTCATTTTTTGATCATTAAAAAACAAATGACAATGTTAGTTGAATTTACTGTAATGTAAGTCGTTCTTTCTTTAAGTGAAATTTCATTTGTTTTCAACTACATTTGCAGTGGTCTTTACCTACACAGTATTCTAAGTGTAGGTAAAAGCAAGTGAAATTTCACTTAAATAAAGAATGACTTACATTTCAGTAAATTCAACTAACATTGTCATTTGTTTTTTATGTTCAAAAAATGAACCACAACTGTAGTAAAAAACACATGTTAGTTAAAAATAAACAAACATTTATTTTTTTTTTATTTTAAAAACAAAAAACTACTGTAAAAAAACTAATGTAAAATCATAAAACAGTCATTTGATTTGTTTTTTAAATGAACTACAAGGTTAGTAAAAAATGTAATTTGCTGGTACCGTAAAAAATGATTATTGTTCGTTTTTTTAAATCCAAAAATCAATCACTTAGAACAGACATAAAAAAAAATATTGCACCATTATTATTATTTTTTGACAATCTTTGCATATTTGTCATGATTTTTAAATTTTTGATTTTTAAAGTTTTCTTCAATGGTAATGATTATTTTTGAGTAATAATGAAAAAAATCAGCCATAATCATTATTTTTGAGCAAAAAAAATTAAACTCAAAAATAATCATTATATATGATTTTATTTTTTTCGCTCAAAATAAATTTCAGTTTCAATTTATGACTTTTTTGTGAGGTTTTTTTTCCAACATAGTTGCATATCCTCACAAAAAAGTCATAAATTGAAAGTGAGTTTTTTTTTGAGCGAAAAGAATAAAAATTATAAATAATGATTATTTTTGTGTTGTATGTTTTTGCTCAAAAATAATGATTATTGCTGATTTTTATTAATATTACTCAAAAATAATCATTACCATTGAATAAAATTCTTAAAACTCATAATGATTACGGTCCCTGGTAATTTGTTCTACAAATAAAGCAACTTTATTACAACATAAACAACTGCATATTTTTAAAGCAGAAGTTCCCTGAGTATGGTTAAATTAAAAAGGTTTGCGCTTTAAAATTTTTATTGGTTGCCTAAGCCAGGACAGTTTCTTAAATATTTTCAAATATATAAAATTTGATTAGAAAATTCTGTAATCAGATGTTTAAATATTTATGATCGCTATTAAAATATGTGATTTAATCCGAAAGTGCTAAAATTTAACATAAATGTTGTAAATCTTCTTTCGAAATTGTAAAAAAAAAAGAAAAAGTTTGAAAGGTCTTAAATTTTTTTTCTTTTTATACTTTTGGTAGACAAATTTGAAAGTTTGCTTTACTAGAATCAAAGCATTTTCGGAACATAAATTTTTATTATTTTTTTTTTAATTTGTATTATCAAGAGTGTTGAAATGCTTTCTTAAACTGAATATCCCAGCAAAACTTTTGTGATGGGTGCGATTTAGTAAGGCATTACCTTATAATGTGTACTCCTTACCTGAAGTAATGAGTTATCGATAATTGAACACTAATGGATTACCTTGTAATGATATCCAATTACATTTTACATTACTTCAAAACATAAAATAATGTCTTACCGATCATCAATTACATAATGCATGAATTATAAACGTAAAGTAATTATTAATATATATTTTTGAAAATCTATTTATAGACACATTACTTTGTGATTTTTTGTAAGCATGATATCACGAATGAAACACGAAGCACAACAACTCATTTACATTTTAAGCAATAAAATGTTATATGTATCGATAGCTCAGTTGGTAGAGTTCTCGCCTAACTAATTGTTAAATACAAGAGACCCCAGGTGCGAATCCCAGTATGACCACGTAATTTATTTAATAAAAAAAAAGTTATTTATTTAATTAAAAAAAAATATCTGTAAAAAAAATTTATGCATTTTTTTTATGAAAATCTTTTTATAGACACATTACTTTTTTCCACCATGTAACCATATAAGTAATCAGTTACTTTACCCCCTACAAGGCAATGAGTCCACCCATTATTTTACATCGCCTGTAAAATTCATCAGTAAAGTAAGGTGTAATGTAATGCGTGAAGCCCTATGGCGATACATTACTTTACACATGATTTGGTAAGGTGTGGTTTTGCTGGGATGATCTAGAAAATCAATTTTTAGCTTATTTATAAACAAATTTGTTAAAATGTCTAACAATTGGCTTATCATTAAAAAAAATAGAAATTTTAATTACGCCATTTTTCACATTAGCTGAAGCTTTAAAGTTAGTTTAATAAACCTCTATTGTCAGTTACAAATGTCAACTTTAAACTGAAACTTAAATTTCGCCATGGCCATGTAAAAAATTACAAATTAAATTGAGTTTTGTCATTAAACATTTAGGCAATTGTATTTGATTAAAACAAAATTTTAATTTTATTAAAATCTCAGCAGAAAGTTTATATATTGTTCTGAAATTTTTTAAATTAGAAACATGGTTGGATTTTTGAATTAGAACTTGCAGAACTATAAACTAAATTGGGATTAAATACTTAAAATTGAGAAAGTTTTAAGTAAAATTGCGGAAATCTTAATTCCAATTTAAAATTTAAACTATCGCTTAAAAATGTGAAAGAAATGTTTAATTAATTTATAACTTCTTTGATTGCAAATAAGAATTTTCAATATCAATTGCAAATTTTCTGCCTTTCAAGACATAGAAAACTTTAATTTACTTGAAGTTTTATTGTTTTCAACTGAAACGGTCAATAAATATAACAATTTTGTTTGTAGCTGGAAAACTATAATACATTTTACATTTTATTAGTTTGTATAACATTATTGTATTAAAATAGATATAATCTTATAGTATAACGTATAACTTAATAAAGTTTAATGAGGTCAAAATTCGAAAAATCTTTATCAAATCACTCCTAATTGTTTCTAAGTTAATCTAATATGATACAATTTAATCGGGCCATTTTTCGGATGAAATTTTATACACAAAACCATGAGGTCATATTAATATAGATAAAATTATATAAAGCGTCATATTACTTTTTTAAAATCGGGTTTATGTGCTTTTTTTTTAACCGGGTATATAAAATTCCCTATTCTGTGGACTTTTTCTATTTGAAAACTTCTTAAAAAACATTCGATTTTGACAGAAATTCATACAAAGTTTAGAGAATATTTCCACATACAAATTACACAGAAATTTTCGTACATTCACAAAATCGCAGTTAATTGACATGGTTTTAAAGCTCAAGGTCCATACATTAAAGCCATCCGATTAAAAAAATTGATATGTAGCTTTATGCAGTTATATCAGTTGCTTTGCTTTTCTAGACTTGGGCAATCTAGGTCGTTTAAATTGTTTCCAATGAACTAGGGCACTCTTCTAGTTTCATCGTTTTTTGATAATTTCATTCAATCATTCGTTAGATAATTTGCTTGATCATTAAGGGAATTATTCATATTAAACACTACTTTTTAACATAAAAAAATGAGCTGGCAACATTGAAAATTAAAAAATTAAACTCAAAACCAACATAAAAAAGAAAAATATCACGCAAATGACAAAAAATAAAAAAAATATCGAAAGACCTAAAAGAGCTGAAGATTGCGAACTAGCTCACAGGTTCAAAGTATAGACTAGTTCAATTGAAGTAGGTCGTCCACGAACTACACAACTTTAAAGCAAAGCAAAAAGTAGACGACATGAAGTAACTGTTACGATATACTTTGTCTTGATGTTCATTTGAATGGTTTTACGCTACCCTTTATTATGCATATGGAACACATTAGGGCGGGTCGATTTAAAAATCGCTCAACGTTCAAGGAAAATCGTATTCAAGGGATCAAAATAAGAAACTTTGCCGAATTAACCATACCCCTAAAACGAATTTAGATGACCCGACTTTTGACCCGTAGGGTCAAATTTTGACAAATCCAACTTTGATATTTCAGAAAGTAGGATTAATCTCTCCAAGATTATGGGAGCTACTTCTTCTCCGGGAGACGCGCTAGCAGATTAATGAACAAATCATCATTCTAGGTGCCAGTTAAGGTGTTAAAATTGAAGTTGAAAGAGGGCCTTTTTAGATGTGTTTTTATAGCAAAATGAACAAATCTCGGGATTGAGATATTTCAGAAAGTAGGAGGAGTCTTTCCAAGATTAAGGTCTCTATTTCTTCTCCGGAAGAGAAGATTGGGTTGGACTCGATTATGGCACTCTAAATGTGTCAAAGTGGAATTTTTCAAAATTTTACCCTACGGGTCAAAAGTCGGGACATCAGAATTCGTGTTAGAGGTATGGTTCCTTCGGCAAAGTTTCTTATTTTGATCCCTAGAATACGTTTTTCCTTGAACGTTGAGCGATTTTTTTGCCTCCATACAAATCGACCCGGCCTAGTACACATACAAGGTCTGTCCAAAAACTAGCAGACCTAACAAAGAAAACACAACAAATCTGGGAAAATCTGCTTTATTTCTTCTTTTAGCTCGATATACTTTTCCCAGCGATATTCAATTGTTTCGATATCCTGTTTATAGTAAGGACTTTCTAGCTCCTTAAAATAGTCACCAACCGCAGACTCTAACTCTTTCTTGTTGCATATCTTTTACGACCAAGCCATTTTTTCAAGGTTAGAAATTTAAAATAATCCAAGCGACCTAAATCTGGCGAACCATATGTTTGACAAGCTTATCACTTTTCACCAAAGTGTTTAAACCACTGCCGTTTGGGACAGCCCTCGTACATACAAAAATGTACACGTGTATTAAATCACACAGAGAAATAAAGTGCCAACCGAAGTGAAAAGTCTATATTAATGGTAACAACTTATAAATTCATGTTGTGCAACAATATTTACATTAGATTTCAGAATATTTTGGGTGTTGCAGCTTAAATGTAGTTGAATAAAGCGAACTTTGTCGTAAAAACTAATGTTAAGTTGTACCAACCGTCTGATTTTCGTAATAGGCGAATTTTAGACTTAGTAACCGAATTTCAGTTGGCAAATAGCTAAATTTTTTTCTGTGTGATAAGAAAAAACATACTTAGCAAAATGTTTTTGGCTATAAATCAGATACCAAACGAGATACCACCCTGAATTTTCAATAATTAGCACATATTTTTTAAAGAATTTTCTAAAAAGCGCATTTCAAAATATAGCCGTGTGAACTCGAGACTCCAAAAAATACTTTTGGCCCTTCCATTAAAAAAAAATCAATATGCTTATCATTTTGAAGAGCGCATTTTAACTTAAAAAATAAGGCCTACAAGAATTTTGTATTTAGAACGGTTGAAGTGAAGAAGAAGAATACACGTTTTTCTCTAAAAAAAGTTATAAACACTATTAATTTTAAAATCAGACTAGACTAGTTTCTGCCTTTCTCTTTTATAGTTTAAAAGTTATATTCCAATCTGTAAGGATACTTTAGTTAATTTTCGTGATATCATATTTCGGAAATCGGAAATCGGGTCCGAAGCCTGAAATTTATGTTTCGTCGATTTCTTGTCGATTATGACAGTTATGGTGAATTTCACTGAAATCGGAGTTGGTCGATCCGAAAATGCTATATTTTTGATTGATTTGACATGTTTTTACTCAATACTACTTTCCACAAACAGTTTGCAAAGTTGGAAAAAAAAAAATCCTAGATGATGAATTTGTTCTAATGGAATGATTCTTATCACAACTGGAAATTTCGGTGGCAGCTCCCGAAATATTCGATTGGCAATAAATGCGGTTGTTACAACCGAGTCTGCTTTCTGGTATGAAGAGGTATGCAAAACTGCACCAGATTTAAACAGTTTTAACTTTGCATTAATTCCTTCCCCGCAAATATATATTCAACCATATAATTTTTATTGTAGCTTCAGTTATTGGATTTTTAAATACCCATAAAAGAGTCATCTTAACAAATATAAAGCTAGAACCAGGTAAGAGGTGCATCAAATTGATTTTCACGGGTGGGTAGAGAAATTACACACTAAAAATGTTGGCACAAAATTTCGCACCCTTCGCTGTTCAAAAGTCGGCAAATTTACATAATCGGCAAATTGGACGAAAATGTCTCTGACAAATTGGTGAAGTGGTGATTTAGTGATATGAACATTAAAATGCACATTTTAAAGTTTTATGAAATAGCCTTGCACGAAATATCGATTATTTTTAAGTAAAACGGAAGAGTAAGTTTGATATAATTTTTATTAAAAATAAAAATTATGTTTTTTCGACCTTTCATTGTACAATGAAAATTATTTAAGTTCGAGGCCATACTCTATATTTCTTTATAAGGATATTGTCCTAATAATATTCTATAGAGTTTTTGTTTTTAAATTTATTAATTTTCCACTTTCAGGAATGTGTTGATAGATCTATTTCGCTCATTTTCTAGATTCCCAGCATCAGAATACATTTTGAAAGAAGTGACAATCCCATGCAAAACATCAAACATTCAGAAAAACTAGTTTTCTCACTAAATGAGAACTTATATATGAGCTCGAAGTTAAAGATAACATTTTCAAAAAGGAAGAGTTTAACGTGAATATCATAGAAAACATGTATTATTAAAAAGACATGGCGCAATTATTTTATATTAGTGGTTAATTCGTAATTTCCAAGTTAGGGAAATCTTAAAATTAGGCAATATAAATTCTAAAGCCTTAAATACAAAATTTGGGAAGTTTCATTGACATTGGACAATAGATGTCATTGGACATTGGGTGTCAGTCATTAATGGGTTAAGGCAAATTAAAAAATAATTCCTGACCATTACATAAAATATAATATCCCCCTTAATGCTAATTTGTTTAAGTTTGGTCAATGACATTGCTACAGATTTCCCGATTTACTTATTTAACTTATTGTTAAGTCAACAAATAAATGAAAATTATTTTGCTTTTCCATTATAAAATATATTCTATAGATTTTGTCCCTTTTAAAAGTTCCCCCCTATTTAAAATGTTAGTTCAAATATTTTTTTATGTATTAAATAGATTAAGTTAAGTGTATTGTTTGCATGTTGATGAAAATGATGAAGAGGATGACTTTTTTCTAGCTAATATTTTCTACCATTATGGATTTTCATTTAGTCAAATTACACAAACCGAGTGCCGGAGTGTTTTTTTTTACAAAATAAAAACTTGATATCAGTTGTCATTGTACGTTGTTTGTTAGTTGTTTTATTATTGTATTGTTCATGATGATGCCTTTCAATGGCAAAACTTTTAACATATTGAGGAAATGAAGATAAGAATTTTAAGTATTTTTATGAATTGTTATTTGTTATAAACTTTGTATATTTCTTTCTTGTTTCTTTTTTTTTTGCAAAATTGTGGTTTTAAAATGTTATTGTTTTTAATTTGAAACTTTTGAAATGTGTAAAAAAAAATTTAAATAAGTATCATAATAATTGAGATTTATATAGAAAAAGGAAATTTAAAAAGGAAATAAAAGTTTCATTAGGAAATATGAAATTTAAAATGAAAAAAAAAAAAATATTATGCATTTAAGTTATTTGGGCAAATTATTTTTTTATTAAGGAGGTGTTTTGATAAAGACTATTGTACGGGAAATGAAGGGTCGATTTGACAAAAGTAACAAATTTGTAATATTTGAATAGGAGACACTTTTCAAAATCGGTGTAAGCAAAGAATTTGGTGTGTCAAGGAGTGATAAATTCAGGAATTAACCAACCACGTGACAATTGAAAGGGTGTCAAAGCATTGACTGATTTGTACTAGATATAACATGGAACTGTAGAAAAAGTAATGATACACTACAATGGATTAAACTAACTACACTGATAGAAAAATGCGTCTTCATATTGATGATGCCCTAACATCAGAATTGTGACTTCAATGTTATTACAAATGACATCAATGATGCAATAAGTGACATCAATTTAATGACGAACGTTATCATATAATTTTGTCATATTTTACGCGTCATCCGTGCTATGACTACAGTGACATCAATTCGATGCCACATTTTGTGCATTAATAACAGGAAAAGTATGAATAAAGAATAAAACTAAATAACGTTAAAATGTTTGTAAAGTGTGTTTTAGTAAAAATGTTAATGTTTTATTCCTTATTTTTTGTTTTTAGACGCATTTCTAAAACTTGCATAAGATACATCACATTGATGTACATTCGTTGTCAAAGCAAGAAGCACTTTATACAATATATAACATTCATATTGATGACATGTAATCATTATAAAGGATGTTTTAAATTTTAAGGGCCGATGTTGATTTTGAATAAAACACATATTATTTAGGAAATTATTGTCATTTCTTCTTATTATGATAATATTGGTATGGCTTATTATTATGATAATATTGGTATTATGCATGGAACAAAATATCGGCCAAATGGCCACCACGACCTCGGTGGCATGTGCCGATTTATCTCATCCTTTAGCTCTTGAATTGTTGCTGGCTTATCTTTCAAATAACCCAAAAGAAAGAAGTCCAACGGTGTCAAATCACATGATATTGGCGGCCAATTGACATCGCCACCACGTGAGATAACATGGCCATTGAATTTGTCACGCAAAAGAGACATTGTTTCGTTAGCTGTGTGGCAAGTGGCACAATCCTGTTGAAACCACATATCGTCCACATCCATATCTTGCAACTCGGGCCATAAAAAGTTCGTTATCATCTCACTATAGCGAACACCATTCACAGCAACTGCATTGATGACATTTTGTTATCAAACGTATGTTATTTTGTCTTTGTATTGATAACATGTTGTCAATAAATAGATGCCAATTAATCATTCCCCTGATGTTAGTGCGTCATTAAATTATTGAATTTTTCTCATTAAATTGATGCCAATTAATCATTTCTTTAATGTCAATGTATCATTGCATTGATGACAGTTGGTTATTAAATTGAGCACAATAAGTCCCTTCTTCGATGTAACTGATTCATCGCAATAATGACATTTTTTTATTAAATTGACTCCGATTCGTCATTTATGTGATGCCGATGTGTTATCCCATTGATGACACAATTTAAGTTTTCGACCCTGATGACAATTTGGTTAAGTGATGTTAAGGCTGACATCACCGTGATGACAAGTGTCATGGGGTCAAAAACGAAGACACTTGTCATAGAACTGATGTCAAAATACATTAGGGTATGACGGTTTTTCTATCAGTGTAGGATAATTATAGTGGAAATAGTGACTGAAAGGATACAAAATAATTATCTGTGTATAAAAAAGTGGCAATCGGTGAATAAAACTAATTCATTAACCCTCTAACTGGCAAGCAAGCCTCCAGCCGGGATATTTTAAATTGGCCATAAATGTGCCAAGTGAGTGTTTTATAGTAAGTCCTTGCATTCTAACTTTATATTTGAAATTATTTTCACAACTTTCTAATATATTTTTTAATAACGTATATTAACCATTTTTTTTTGTTAACCGGCTCCCTTTCGGTTTAAATGAGCTCAACATGCCTCGCTTGTGACTATATTTAAATTTTTTTTTTTTAGTTTTGTCCAACATGTAAAAACGAAAAATGCGTAAGTTTTCTTAAACATTTTTTTGTGTGATATTTCATGACGAAAAGCCGCCGAATATTAAAAACGAATTATTCTTAAAAAAAATAACGAAAAATCAATATTCAAAATTATGTAATTTTTCGTATGAAACTAAACCAAATTTTGAATAATCATTTTTTGGGTGATTTTTTTTTTGTTTTTGGAAGATTTTTCTTTGGGTCATTTTGCCTACAGCCCATTAATCAACCTTTTAAAATAAACTGTATATATTGCATTTTTTATTGTTGGACCTCGTCATTTTACATATAATTTTACAAATTATATGTCTTAAAATAATCTTTTATGAAAACACCAGTTAAAAGCAATTACAAGAAAAATATAAACCAATGAGCTCACTATTTGTCGTCTGGTTAATATTTTTAATTACACTGTGCAACGTGAATTTGTATCCCTGACGAGACATGCGTTATATAAAAATTGACTGTCAGTAGACCAAAAACCCCAAAGGGTTTTGAAAACATAGCTCCTATTTAATTTGTATAGCTTTATGGAATTTGTCTGTTTTCAATTGTTTTTTCATTGTGGGTAAAAATCTAAAATCAAAAGTTAAAAAGATTATTTATTGCAGACGAAAGTATGTTTTTTTTAACTCTTCGTATTCTAAAATATGTATTATAATTTTACTAAAAAAATGCTAACTAAGTTTAAATGTAACTAATGTTAAAATGAAAAATAAATGAAAATGAAAATTATTCAGGTTCGAGGCCATACTCTATATTTTTCATTAGGATATTGTCCTAACAAATAATCTATAGATTTTTTTTGTTTTCAAATTTAAAGGAGAGAAAAACAAAAAACCTGTATTGAATATCCACCAGAGGTGGATCTTGCACATCAAACAAGTTTTTAATTTATTTTTTGATCAATGGTTATAATCTTTAACTTCAAACTCATATGTATATTAGTTCTCATGCAGTGAGTAAACTAGTTCATATGAATGTTTGATGTTTGGCATGGGATTGTTACCGCTTTCAAAACGTGTTCTGATGATGGGAACCTAGAAAATTCCCGAAATAGATCTATCAACACATTCCTGAAAGGGTCAAATAATAAATTTGAAAACAAAAAAACTCTATAGATTATTTGTTAGGACAATATCCTAATGAAGAAATATAGAGTATGGCCTCGAACTTGAATAATTTTCATTTTCATTGCACAATTAAAGGTAAAAAAAAACATAATTTTTATTTTTAATAAAAATTATAACAAACTTGTTGAAAAATAAATGCTAAAATAACAGCACAGGCTATTTTATACTTAAGGAACGCTTATTATAAAAAAATAACACTCCCAGACGTATGAGTGATATACAAATATTTCTTATAATATGCATTGCGTGAGTGTTTCGAGAACAAGACAAATATTATTTCAACAAGGGGGACAATACGTATGAGTGATATTTAAGTATTAATAAAAATAACTTAAACTACGCTTGTATGTGTGGCATATTTTAAACTTGTTGTTCCATACTTTAGGCGGACTTAAGCCGAATGTGTGATATTTATAATTTATAAACAGAGAAAACAAAAAATAACAAAATTCAGTGTGTTTATGACAAAAAAAAGTCAAAATGTCAAAAAGTCCATGTGTGAATAAGGTAATTTTAAGGCTCAAAAAACTTAACAAAAATGTAAATAAATTTTTTTTAGGTAATATGAGTAAAAATGTCAAAAATGTCAAAAAAAAGAAGAAAAAAACTATTTGTCTTCTCTGTTTATTTTTAATTCTTTTGTTTTTTAACCATTTCACTACCCTTGTGCACTACAGTGTACACATTTATAAAAAAATATAAAAATATAATGCAATAAAAGTTAATATTTTTATTTAACTATGTTCATTGGGATATTGGTCATTGAAAAAAAATTATCATATCCATAAACGGTTCATCAGGGCGATATAGTCACATTTTTTGTTAGCAGTCCTTGTTTTTTAATCCATTTTTATCTCAGAAAACGAGGCGTTTGGTGTATCTGCTGAACTAAAAAACCTAGATACTCGAAATTTGGAACGTAAATTAATTTACTGGCTTGTAGTGCTGATGATTTCGGTTACATTTCCATACTCCATACTACTCGATATTTTTAATTTGAATACTCACTACTTTTAACGGTTTTTAAATTTAAATATCACTTTAAACTTTTATAAAAATTTCAACTTTTATTGAAAATATATTCTTAAACTTTATTCAAATTCTTCAGTGCCTTTTGATAGTTTTTAAACTTTTTTCATTTAACTTTTCGCCTTTAATTTTTTCTTTAACAGAGTTGTATTTTAATGCTAATTATTATAGCGCAGTCATATTTTTGTATTGGCCTTCTATTCAAAATACAACTCTAAAAATATCGAGTAGTTACCGTGAAATATCGGGTAGCCATAAAAAGACAAAAACTTGATACTCGGTACCCACTACTTATTCTTCTACCAGCACTAACGGCCAGAACAAAATTAAACAAATCATTTCTTGATAATCGAATATTTTAATGTTTTTTCGAAACCATTTTTTTGTAGGTAGGATGGCGAGGGGCATACATATATACTTTTATCTCCCTAATTTAGGGACCCTTAACAATAATCAGAAGTCAAAATAGAAATTTATCCACAAACAAAAAGTGGGTACTGAAAGGGTTAACAATTTATTTTCTTAAAATAAATCAAATTTTCTGCATATAAAAAAAAGTTTCATACAAAATTAATTTTCAAAAAAAAAAATTCCTTATATTTAAATATAATTATATTTATATTTTTATAATTTTTGTACATTTTAAGATTTAATAAATAAATAAAATGTTTTTCTCTAAAAATTATAAACACTATTAATTTTAAATCAGACTAGACTAGTTTCTGTCTTTTTATGGACAGGCTCATCAGTGATTTTCCATTTAAATTGTATTATTATTTGTGTCTTATAATTGTCAGATTGTCTCTATATGATAAATTTTTCAACAACCTGCGGCTGTAAGAATCAAACCTGCGCTCATCTTACACTTCAAACGTAGCAATACCAAGTCATGACCGTTTAGCGATCACACCCAAGTATGGCCTCGAATCTAACGGAGCTAAATTGCAGTTTTCTTTCCTATTAGCTTTTTCTGTTATTGCATATTATACTCAGAAGTGACAACACTAACAACACAAATATTCTATTCTATTTTTAGATTTTTGTTTATTTTTCTAATCTCTTCCGTCTCTATTTCACAATGTTACCAGGTTGACGTATGGTTTTTACGTTCAGGGTTGACAAATTTTGCGTTTTAAGTTGAGACATCGCCACAGCTTAGGTACTTCAGTTATTAGTTATCTATTCGCGAGCGCTAATGTGTACATTTTCAGAGAAGGTGGCCAAACATCGCTTTTTTTTTCTTTAACCGACTTTGAAAATATTAGAAGGAAAGCACCTATGGAGCAAAAAAATCAAGGCACAATTTTTAATATTTCACTGTGAACAGGGTGATCCAAAATATTCTTTTTCTGTATTTTTGTAAAGTTATAACTTTTGTTGACTTTTTAAGGTTTCATATTCTTTTGTTTTCAGAAATATTATCAGAGCGTAATTTTTTTAACAAATATTCTCCATTACTCAGTAGTTTTTTTTTAAATTTTTAGATTAGGGCTTGTTTTTAACAAAAATATTGGCCTTTGTTGGAATATAACTGATTTGCTTCAAAAGCCTTCAAACAGATTTTATATTAAAAGAAAGACCATATTATCCGCATGCCAAATACTTTTGCGCAAGTTTGCTCACTGTAACTTTAAAGATACAACCTTGAAAAACATCTGAAAAAATTTTGGAAATCTGACAAAATTTTGATATGAAAAAATTCTTAGCAAATGTTGGGTTTGGAAAAATATGTGGTTTGGCTCCTCCAGAAGTACCCTTGGACGAGTTAACCTTGGTGGAGTAAATTTTACAAAATTTAATTTTTGTATGGAAGCCTATTTAAGGAGTTTAGTTTGGGGGTAGGTATGTTTTGATAAAATGTTGGCTTTGAAGAAATATTGGGAGAGAGTCATACATTTGGCTCCTCTAGGGGCACTCTTGGGACAGCTAGATCGGTGAGAGAAAATTAAAAAAAAAATTATTTTCGTATTAGAGCACCCTGGGTCGGTTATACATTTAACTATGGGCATCCATGGCACAGTTCGAGCGGTTGGAGATATTTTTTTTTAAATGTGGTTTTTGTATGGGAGTCCCTTAGGGATTTCAGATGGGGGTTTTAGATTTTACCCCTCTAGGCATTCAGTTGTGGGGCTTTCTTTGGAATTTACTTTTAGAAAATTTAAACTATTGTTTTTTTATAAAAAAGTTTATTAAACAAATTTTATGTACTCGATTGTTTGATATTTACCGGGACACTATATTGTACTCTAAAGACAATTAGTAAAGTCAGCCAAAATGCTTGCAGTTTCACAAAATTCCTGGTTAGATGGGTGGAAAGTTGCTAAAATCAATGAGATGATTTTTAGAAAAAAATGGTAAATTTATCAAATATTTTGCTAACCCTTATCTGGTTACATATGAATAATTAACTAACTGAAATCAAATAAACTTTTTGCTGTATCTTAGTTATATGAAATCATCTTAAAATCTTAAAAAAAGTCTGAAATAACTACCCAAGCAGAAAAATACGATCGGCACAGTGTTGGCAAAGCGTCGGCGATGGTCGGTTATGAGTTGTCAGAAAGTAGGATTAACAATCTCGACAATATTGTCCTGTTACGTGTTATCAATCGCGTTCGCCAACAGTTGGTTTGAGCTAACTTGCCACCGTTGGCATAACGTTAGAAGTTCAAAAAAATTTGGTGCTTTGAAAATGCCCCACAATCAAGCAGCAATACAGTTACGTCTTAGTCATTTACATCATATTTAAATTTAAGAAATATAATAAAATATAAGAAAAAAATGCTTATAATTGCTAAAATGGGCAAACACATGCTTTGCAATCAAAAAAATGCTAATACAATATTAGTTGTACCACTGGTAATTTCTTGCACGGTGGGTTTTACAAAAATTCTACCTGGGTATTATATAAAAACCTGATTTTTACAAACAAAAAAACATAAGTTTACAAAATTTTTTTCTAACATTTTTTTTTGAGTGTATGAATTGAAAAATTTCGAAAAACTATAGTGTCTTACTTTGTCTACTTTTATGATAAGGCTAAAGTTGTTAAAAAATCTGTGTATTGCACTAAAATTTAGCGAAAGCTGGTGTTATATAAATTTAATCCTTAATTTAAAATTTCATTAACACTCGATATTTTCTGTCGATAACTTAAATTAAAGCTAAAGGCTCTCCATCAAATATGCGTCGACTCCTTCAAAAGTTATAGATTTTTAACCATTTCTCTGAAAATGAACCACTGTGCGGCAACTAATTCTCCAATTCAAAAATAACAACAAATATTTTAATAACTATAATAATAAATACAAAATACTAACAAACATTTTAATAACTAAAATATGATGTTAAAACTTAGAATAATATGACCAAATTCAAATATCATTTCATATTTATATTGTAATGGATGTAATATTAAATACGTCACGCTGGGCTATCAGAATTTATAGAAAATTACACACATGTGGTGAATATCATTTTAAAATATGGAACAGAAACAGAACATAAATGTAAACACAACAAACATATACCCACGACAACTACTTAACTCATATACCCAGCAAAAATAATGCGAAGTAGTTCCAAATAAACAACAATTTTCATTACACACAAAGTAGCTACTACTACTGATTTTTCTGATCTAACGCTGGTCTCTTAGATCAGTTCCTAAACTTAGCTTATAATGTCATCATATACAAGGTTTACTAGTAGAAATGTCACAAATGTTCGGTTACAATTCGGTATTTGGCATAATCGGATGGAACCGGGATTTTGTGTCTTTTAACAACTATTTTCTTTAATCTAGATGTCGCTTTGAATTAGTGTTTTCTGACCTTTAAATTTGAAAAACAATGATTACAAAATATCAGACTTAACAATGGTTTTCTTTCTTTTCAGTTGAATGAAAAACTATTCTTTCGCCTTGTTTTTAAAGCTAGAAAGCTGTTTAAAAGTTTTTTTTTTTTTAATTATAAGATTTAAAGAACTCCTGCAGATACATATTTTCACTCAGTAAAAAAGATGTGACTTAACATCATACCTTAATCACTAATTAAGAATAACAAATTAAGTTTTATGAAAAAGAACACCCAAAAATACAATCTTTCATAACCTTACACATAGTACTTTTAATAAAGTGAAGTGTGAGAAATTTTCATTACCTTCGTCCTATGACAACCCCATGTTAAAATCATGCGTGTTTCACCTCAATTTGCACTACATCTGAATCCGTATATGTGATGATTTTACTACATCTTTTTCCACTCTTTTTTCGTTGGGTATGAATAGAAGGCGTAAGAACGATTACTGATTGGTCAAAGCCAATGAATTGCTTTCCGTTAAATGTGTTAAACCATGGATCCTAGAATTTTGATATTATCGCTAATTCTGAATCATGAATAACATAAATATTAATAAAAAAAAAAACAAAATACTATTACTCCTACGCAGAGTGGTTTTAATTCATTAAAAATTTACACATAACTCGAACATTTATCCATGAATATTTTAGAAATATAGCTTCCTCATAAATTTGTTTATAATAAAAACCAGACTATTGCGATTATAATTGCGTTTCACTTAATATTCCTGCACATTTTTTATGACGTTGAGTATAATTTTTCCCACAATTTTTTTATACCAACTATTCATTTAGCAATATCAACTTATTATTCATTTTTAAACAATTAATTACAAAAGCATTGAAATCGGACATCATTTATAACAACCCAGGCAGAAAAATTGAATCGGCAAAGTGTTTGCAAAGCGTTTCCGACTGTCAGTTATGCTTTGACAGAACGTGGGATTAACAATCTTGACAATATTGTCCTGTTACCCGATTGATAACAGTGGCCCGATTGATAATGTTGGCTTAAGCGAACTTGCCACTGTTGGCATAACTTTGGTAATTCAAAATATTTGGCGATTTTGAAATAGCTTAAATTTAATTATTTTGAGAAAAACGTATAAATAAAAAACATTTCTCAAGCAGCAATACAGTTTGGTCTTAATAATATACATCATATTTAAATGGGTGAAATATATTTAAATATTCGGTTAAAGATCATGAAACTTTTTCTAAATTAATAGAAAAATTACAGTTTATTATTTGTGATAATTTACCTTGACTTATAGAAAAAACACAGAAAAAGTTATTAGACAGTAACATACATGTAATGCATTTTCTGGCCAGCTACGGCCTTCGCCAACATTCTTTGTGCCTTGTAGTGTTAATTGTAAATATCACTTATTTTACTTACCAAAGTTAAAGTTAAGCGAAATTATCTTTAACCGTACGAAAATAACATTTCACATACAATTTATAGATCAACAATAAAAATTCACTATATAATAGAACATTTAAATAAAAAAGCTTCTAATTGGTTGTAACATTGGTAAAAACAATATTGGCAAGAATTTGGCGGGTGGTGCTGGCAAAACACATGCTTTCTAAACAAAATAGTGTTTTTCTACATTAAAAAAAAAGAAGTTAGTAAAGTCAGCAAAAACTTATTCTGAATCAGCTAAATTTTATTCAGGAGGGTGCTTGCAAAAGAATTGCTAATGTCAGCAAAATCTATTGCTGAAAATCAGCGAGCTGATTTCTTGCAACAAAGTTAGTAGATTCAGCAAAAGTTTTACCAACACTTAGTGGATTAAAAATTAAAAAAAACATTTGCTAAACATTAACAAAATTTTTTCTGAATATTAGTAAACTGAAAAAAGCTAAAGAAAGTTACTGAAAAATTATAATTTAGTTAATTTTTTTGCTGAAAATCTTAAACAGTCTTTGTGATTTTTTTAAAAATAGTTTACAATACGTTACAAAATATAAAAATGTTCATATTCCCACATTGACGACATGAATTAATGTAATATCCCAAACAAATTTGAATAATTATATATATTGTCTAAATGATGGCATCTTTTAAATGAAGCCAAATGCAGTAGATAATTCATGAAAAAATAACAAAATATGACATATACAAAATATGACATATACAACAAATTCTTTGCAATAAGAAAAAGCAAACATAAAAAAACTACATAATATGTGTATTTATTGTATTTCGCTTTATGCTGTCTCCCTGAACGTATATATGTGTGCAATTTGACCACACACATTATTAATGTAAATAAGCATTTAATTTACAAATAAACATTTAATCTTTATTAAATTTAAATATTTTATTTTGTCTTTTATTTAATTAATAGACAATTACTTTCACAAGCCGCTGCCAACACAAAATTTAAGTTGTTTTAATCCACAATTTTGTTTTGTGTGTACACAAAAATCTTCCACGGTTAATTTTTTTTATATGTCTTACAAGAGTTGTACTTTTTAGTAGCATTTTCCTCATCTCTACAACATCTTCACATGCCGCGACATCTACTTCATTATGCGTATATTTTATAGTCTGGTTTTCGTTCACATTACTAATGTGCTTAATAGTTAATAGTTAATTCCTTTAGCAAAATAAATTAGTAAAACATTAGTAAAATATAAGTAAAACATTAGTTAAAAACAGTTAAGTGCTGAATAGGTATAACTAAAATTTTAGCTGAAAACTTAATTTTAGCAAAAAAAATGTTCTGGAAAATAGTATTCCTGATTTACAAGATGTTTTATTAACTTTTCTTCTAACTCATTTTTTTGAGTGTATATATGACTTAGTTATTTATAACTTTTGTAATTTTTATCACGGTGGGTTTTACAAAAAGACTAGGGGTTTGCCAGTACAATTATTTTTTTTTTTGATACGGTTGGCAATTTTTACCTGGGAAAACTCAGTAAAGGAAACAAAAAAAAAAAAAAAATCATATCATTATTACTTTTCTCCCTCAAGCCTTAATATCATCATTTGCGATTTAATAACAATAAATCTAGAAAAGATTTAAAGAAAATTTATCATACATAAAGTGACACCAGACATTAATCACACTGTACTACTTCTACTCACACGCACTCTCACAGCAGCAATGAAATGCACACAAATAGCAACAAAATAACATAAAAGAAATTTACAATAATGCGAATCAAATATACTTATTAAAATAACACGTTATCACATTACACGTTCACTTTTGCAGTATACAACTTCACCGTAAAGTTAACAAAATATGAATTAAAAATTCAATTATAAAAGATTTTCAATAACAACAAAAAAAAGCAACAAACACAAAAAGTGACACATCAACAACAACACGGTTAGACAGTATCAGCAACATATGTTTCGTGTTGGTTGGCTGGGTGACTAGTTGGTTGCTTATTGTATGACGTACAAAAAAAAACACAGAGAAAAGGTAATTTTCCAATAATTGAACGTTTGGCAAATTATAAAGTTTGTTGTTAATTAAAACACAAAACGCATCTCATCTGAACAAAATATGTTCAAGTAACAACATCTACACGGTATACCCATGTAATAACTGCAAAGTTTCAGAATATGACAGAAATATGAGAAAAAACATATTTACACATAATATTGGTTAAGTCTACCGGTGAATGTACAATAATGTGTGAAAATATTACACTGTAGTTACACTTGCACAGCAGGGTTGCCATTTACGAGGACAGTTACATTTTCCACCGACAGCGGTTGATAATAATGACAAAGCAACAACATACATATTTAGGGACTTTATTAAATTAACTGGCATAAAAGCCCGATGCTTCGTTACCGGTAATTTAAATCAGAAATAAAACGCTACTAAAAATTAGTTAATAATGCAGGCGCGAATATATAAAAATGTTTTGGGGAGGGAAGTTATTGTATTTTTATGTTATTTTTCTATTTTTATTAGTAATTTTGTATTGAAAATTTTCATTTTGGGTGAGGAAATGTCCTATTTTCCCTCCCTCTGGATCATCGCCTTTAATAATGACTAGGGCAACAAAAAGACATCTCTAAAAACAATGTCTTATGCGCTTAAGAAAGCTCGAAAAACAGTAAAATAAGCTGTAAAAATCTTAAAATAATATCTTTTACAAATATTTTCACAAACTAATTTCTTCTATCAAATTTTAAATTTTATTAAAAAAAAAACTTCAAAATACCAGTTGCCAGAAAATAGGAAAAAAGCCAAAATAAGCTTAATTTTTAAATAATAAAATCAAATAAAAGCTATTATTTACAAAATAAGCTAATATCAAAAAACAAGCACAAAACAGCTCTTGCTTAAAATTTCAAGATCAGAACTTTTGTTCCATCTTAATAGTTATATCCTTTCAAATAAAAAAGAAGATCTAGCTTGTTTTTGTTTCACCTAATAATGACGTTCTTGAAAAACTAAATAACTTAAATTAGCAGATTTTTTTTGCTAATTTTTGAGCACATGGTATTTTGGCTATATAAAAAAACTAAGTAAAGTATTCCAAATACAAACACATCAACTTATAGGGCAATTACTTTTTTCGGCTATATATCATTTGCTTGTTGGTACTTATTTAAAATAGCTAAATAACAAATTTTTAAACCAACTCAAAAGTTCCACATTAGAGAACATGTACTCTAAATTAAAAAACTCTCAAAAAGTATATACTATTCTTAGAAAAAAAAGTAAAATCGACAAAAATTTGCATTTAAACTAAAATTTGTTAAAATTGTTTTTATTAAGCGGTTTTATGCATAGTGTAAAGCTTTTTAAGAGGTTAGAGCACAATATTGAAACATTGTGAAAAAAGAACTTGAAGTTAAATTGCAATTAAAAATGTTAGATGATATCTGGAATACAACCTTTTTAATAAGAGAGATCCTGAGATATATTTTAATCTCTCGAGTAAAAAATATTATATGGTGACACATTTAATTAAATAAGCCACGTGTTTGATTACTAAGAAAACAAGGATGGAGCAAAATTGATAACTAATAGTTTTTTGTCAAAGCTCTGCCTATTCTGGAGGCTCTCTACAACTTCGGGTTCTGAAGAGATATTTAGCCAGATCGAAATACTAGTATCAATTTAGCTAATATGTTTGATTTGCTTTATCTATGTAAATATACGGAGGTTGGAAGCTCGTTATAAATTAAAAAAAGGCTATATTTTAATTTTAAATAAAAATTGGGATAACAAATTTTATTTGAAACTGTTTTAAATGATAACAAATGAAATTATTAATGAATGTTGATTTTAAAGTTTTTAATCATATCGTATTAGTGGATTTTTATGAAAAATGGAGGTGAGACGAACTTCCACGGACCAGAAAATATAGTTCGTTATTAGTGTGGTTCGTATTAACCGGAGTAAAATTTCTTTACATTTTTTTTAGTTTCCCGGTTAAAAATGTTCATATACCATCGTATATATTTCTTATATGACCATATATGGTCATCTTTATTCGTATTTACCCTAGTAAGAAGAATTATATGTTATTTAATATTATTTAATGTAACTATATCTCGTTATATATTTTTTTTACAATAGCCCTAAAATTCTGAATTTTTATTTATGGAAAATTGCTGAAGTTCTTAAAGTTTTTAAAATTTTTTAAATTATTTTCTTTTTTTAGAAATAACCTAAACTGGTTTTTTATTGAACCTTGTGTAGAAACGGCAATGACATGGCATTACTTTTTTCACTATAAATAATGACACCAGCTTACCCTCTCTATTACTTTAACTCAAAGGATATGGACATATTAGTAACTAGTTATTTTCCCCATTACTTCAATACAAAAACTAATGCTTTACACATAAATATTTATTTGTATCATTATTTTTAATATATAGTAATGATCTAAACATTTTTGGAAAATCAATTTTTAGACTCAGTATTTTTGCATTTCTAGTAAGAACATATATAACTAGATATTTTTGATTTTTTGTAAGCTCTAAAGTAATGAAATTTTGGGCAAGCAAGGTAGAGCGGTTGACTGACAGCCTGGAGGCCTAAGTTCGAAACCCGTGTGGTCACATTATAAAGGATCCGCCAAATAAGTTTTTTATTTTTTTAACTCCTGAACCAATAGGACTTTGTATGCCGTCATACCAAGGTCTTTATGCAAAATTCGTCTCAATGATGTCTCCGGAATGTTCAATTGTTGAGAACGATGGTGAATTGATGTTGATGGCGCTTAACGCACACTTTCTGCCACAGCAGCAATATTCTCGGGTGTACGCACAGTTTTTGGCTTTTCACGCTTTGGTTTATCGATGGGATGCCAGTTTCTTCCACTTTTTTCACAAGATAACGAACATACGGACCATATTCGTTCAGCGGAAGGATAAAACTAATTATCTGTCAAATCAGACAAGAGCTAAGTGTTACCATTCACGAAATAAGCACTAGTTGAAAAAAAAAGTTAGATGGCGGACCCTTTATTAAAAAAAAATTTTCAATAAAAAACTACTTTTTTATTAAATGTTTTTTTAATTTATCTTAAATTTATTTTTAGACATCTTTTTTTTTATGTAGTAATACTATGTCATTATTTTCCGCGACATCGAGTAACGAGATTTGTAATGACAGGTGTAAGTACTTGCCACTTATATGGTAATGCTTTTCTGCATTGGGAAAGGCCATTAGATGAGTTTCTCCTCAGATGTAATTACTATTTTCACTGTGCAACCAACTAGAATTCAGTAACGTTTTTTCCAGAAAAAAATCCCGTTTTTTTGCATAAAAAAATTAAGTTTTTACAATTATTAAAAACAAGACATCAATAATTTTTTTAAATTTCATGAAAAAATGAGTTGCACTTCTCTGGCAACTCTATTCAAAGTACAATTTTCAAAACACTTATTCTTCTTCCCGCAAGGCAATAAATCTATTTATATGCTTTAAACACACCTGCATAACACAAAAGCAAACAAAAAAAAAGACGTTTTCTATCCGCGAGCAAAATATACACTTTTTAAAAATACGCCAGTTACTACTACTAGTGTGTCTCTATCCACCTCAGACTCTCTCAATCTGCTCTCTTTTTATTTGTTCATAAACTCGCACCGAGCAAATGAAAACATGTTGCAGAATTTTAAAAATTTAAATTAATTTTGATCATGTTTTTGAATAATAATTTTATAAAATGTTTATTTATTTAAAATTTTAAGGATAAAATAACAAAATATAAGCAAAATAAAAATGAGTGTTTTAAGCAACAATTTTTTATCAACATGTTGCAATTATTCATTTGCTTGCCCGAGTTCGGTATTTTGTTGCTGAGAGGTGTGGGAAGCGTATTCTCTCTATTTGTGTATACTCTTTGCTACTACTACACCTATCTTCACATATAGTCGTCACCATCCACATCATCATACAAACATACACTCTGTAGTATACTATAAAAAGGGTTTCAGTGGTTTTCCAATTAAATTGAAATCAATTCAATAATGTACGGTTCAGTGCATTTAAAGTGGTTATTATGACCACATATTATACACATTATATGTAGAACAGCGGAGAAAAACCAACAACTAACAACCATGTTCCATTCTCTCTGTCATTTTTAACCATGGAGACAAACAGACTTTTATACACTTACAGACGTATACATACACACAGAGAAATAAAGTACCAACCGAATTGAAAAGTGCATTTAAATGCAGTTAGTACAACCTTATCCAAATTAGATCTCTAAATATTTATGGTGTTGCAACTAAAATTCAGCTGTATTCATCAAACTTTGTTGTGAAAGCGAATATTCAGTTGAACCAACAGATTTCTGTTGTAGTAACCGCATCTCAGTTGGCAAATGTCAAAATTTTTTCTGTATGTATGGGTGATACATAAAACTGAAAGTCCTTTGGAAGGTAAAAAAAAATATGAAGAAATAAATAAATAAAGATGAGAGAATTGCCATTACTTTAACTACGATGAAAAACATTCAAGTGAAATAAACTAGAACATAACCAACCAACAAATGTGTGGTTTATTGATTTAACAGAAACCGTTGAAGAAAAAAGTTTTAAAACCATTCTATATGAAAATTTATTCTAAATGAATAAACATTCAAGTGATGATTTTGTTGAGACTTATACAGTATGAAACGCAAAGTATTAGATGTAATTTTGTGTATTCCATACAATTTAAGTTTTTGATAACAACCTGTTTAAGGACGTCCTTTAAATACGTTTTTTTTATTTTCGTTCATTACAACCCAGAGTTTTATTGCAAATGGTTCCAAATGGACAAATTCGCCTTTATTCTGAAAACGATAACCCATGCTGCAAATCGAAAATGGTCCTTTCATTAACAAATTTTAGCCTGTAATTAAAAATAACCCACAAATCGGGTAGAAATGTAAAACCTTCTTTTTTAAGTCAATTTTAAAGATCTTTTAAAATGTCTACTTTGGAAGAGTCGATTGCATTATTTGTAATATGGTAGTTGTATTAAAAAAAAATTTAATTGAAAAAATGAAAGTTCCTTTTTGTGTGTAGAGCGACTCATTTGCAGAATATTTTATGAAAATAGATTATTTTGTTAAAAATTGAAAAAAATTTAAATTTTTTCATCAAATTTTGCATACTTTTAAGAAAAATATCACTCAAATCTGAGTAGGCTATAATTATTACTTACTTTAATTAAAAAAAAAATCGTTAAACCTTAATGGCCTAGGAACAAAACAGACATATAAAACAGATTTTATATTATGACTAGATGATTGTAAAGCTTTAAAAGAAAGCTTCTATTATTGTTATGCAATTTGTTTCATATAAGGCTAAAAGGTTAAATGACTATCAAACTAAAGGCATTTTTAAATTCCATGTAACGATTTACTAAATATATATAATGAGTTATACATACCCATGTAGAAATTGCTAACCAATACAAAAAAAAGTGCTGGCAAAACGCAGCTATTTTTGTAAAATCTGTTGTGTTAAAAATTACCAAAGATACAACTAATAATGTTCTAGAAATATACCATTTTGTTTGCAAAGCATGTGTTTTGCCAGTACCCACCGCAAAATTCTTTGCCAATGTTGTTTTTAATAATATTACAACCAATTAGAAGCATTTTATTTAAATATTTTATTATATTTCACACATTTAAATATTATGTTGTATAAGACTTAGACCGCACTGTATTTCTGCTTTTTAAATTTGCTTTATTATACATATTTTTCTAAATTAAATAAATGTAAGCTATTTTGGAAGCACTAATTTTTTTGAATTACCAATGTTATGCCAACTTTGGCAAGTTCGCTCAAACCAGCAATTGGCCACTGATATCAATCGGGTAATAGGACAATTCTTTCAAGATTGTTAATCGCACGTTCTGCCAACGCATGACCGACCGTCGCCGACGCTTTCACAACACTATGTCGATTGTGTTTTTTTCCGCCTGGGTATGTTTATTTGTTTTCCCCTACATCGTATAAAGAGTTCGAAAAAATCTGAATGAAGTTACCGAAGTTATTCCCGTCCCGCAATTCCCGGGAAACTAAGCATTTTTTTCGGTTCTTGCAATCCCGGGAATTTGCTTCGGGAGTCCCGTAATTTTTAAGAATATAAATTCAAACGTAAAAGTTAAATATTTAACGTATTGAACGCAGAAATTTAAAATTTGAACAACTTTTTAAAAGAAAAAATTAAAATATTTTAACTTTCCCTCAACAGGTAACTTCACCGTTTATCTCAGACATCGACTTTAAATTAGAAATTTTAAGTCACTCTAGATTAGAGTTGGGTACCCTAGTTTATAGTTCATTTCGTTCTTTTGTATTTATTGAGCTACTTCGTTCTTTTTGTTTTTCGTTTATACAAGGTGGCGCAAAAATAACCTTCCGATGTTTTTTGGCTGTAATTTAAAAAAAAAATGATAAACTTTGATTCTTCTTGTGGATTATTTTTATTTGGTATTTTAATTTTTTTCACATCAAGTCGAGAATATGATGTCATGTAAATGGCCGCCGCCACAGTTGATTGTCATTTGAGCCCTTTTTATGGCATTTTCCATCACTTTGGCCAAAACTTTTGGCGAAAGGTCCTCACATTCTTGACGGATATTGTCTTTAAGAGCTGCAAGAGTCTCAGGCTTGTTGACATAAACCCGCGACTTCAAAAAGCCCCACAAAAAGAAGTCTGGAGCGGTCAAATCAGGCGATCTTGCTGGCCAGTGCAAATCGCCAAAACGGGAGATTAGGCGCCCGGGAAATGCATCCTTCAGCATATCGGTTGTGGCACGTGCAGTGTGTGCCGTTACACCGTCCTGTTGGAACCACATGTTTTCCAATCCCAATTCATCAAGTTGCGGCAAAAAAAACTCGTTGATCATTGCTCTGTAGCGCTCACCATTCACAGTAACCGTTTGGCCCGCGACGTCTTCGAACAAAAAAGGTCCGATGACTCCTCCAGCGAAAACAGCACACCATACAGTGACTTTGAGCAGGTGTAATGGCTCATCGTGGGTTACACGCGGATTTTCAGTGCCCCAGAAACGTAAATTTTGCTTATTTACTTACCCGCTAAGATGGAAATGGACCTCATCACTCATGATTATTTTTGATGAAAAATCATCTTCCTCTTGGTGGTGATTAAGGATGGCTTGAGCGTATGTTACACGCGATTGGCGGTCAGCAGCTAACAGCTGATGCACCGTCTGGACTTTGTACGGAAACATCTTCAAATCTTGTACCAAAATTCGCTGTAAAGACCGTCGACTGATACCCATTTGCGTGGCACGTCGTCTGGTCGATGTCGACGGCGCTTCCATGACATCCTCGGCTACACCAGCAATATTCTCTGCAGAACGGCTACTGCGGGGTCTGCCACGCCTGGCAGAATCTCGTGTTGTGCCAGTCTCTTCGAGGCGAGCGGCTAAACGTCGCAGTGTTTCACCAGTAGGCGTGAGACGGCCAGGAAATCTGCGACGAAATTCACGTTGTGCCAAAGTCACCGACCGATTATTGGTCAAATAAATAGTCACCAATATTCCGCGTTCTGGAGCAGTGTAGCGTAACATTGTTTATTAACGTGTATTTCGCATGTGTTTACTACACAAATGTCAAAACAGAACTGACATTAGGGGCCAATCGCAAAATTTATAGCATTTTCTGATAGGGAGATTACTTTTGCGCCACCTTGTATGTTTGGTCGACAATTTTTTTTTTTTCAATTATTCATATTTTAATATTGGTCTATTAATTTTATACCAAATTTTGCACAGTATAAGCGAAAATCCCAAATGAACGACTAAAATTAATTTCTAATTTCATATTGTGCAGATTTGTTAAGTAAACCATTCACCAATATAACAAGATGAATAATTAGAAAAAAATTGTCAAACAAACTTATGAGCTAAAAGAACGAACAAGTTCAATAAATGCAAATGAACTAAATGAACTAGAATTACCAACTATACTCTAGATCGTTCGTAAAAATGTTGCGATTATAAATTTTTTTCCAAAATACCTTTAGTTAAGAAATATTGTCTAAATGAAGTTTTTTGGCCGAACTCTTCTGTCGAACTTTATTGATTTAAAATTTTTTCTATTTTTTGTTATATTGATTTGTTTATTAAATACTAAGACTTAAACGAATTGCTTTTATGAAGTCAATTTCTCTCAGACTTAAGAAAAACTCAAAATTCAGAAGAAAAACTACAGAAATATAACGGCGACTTATTTTTATAAAAAAAATCTTAGGTCGTAAAAGACATTTTGCATTAAAAAATATGATTTAATATGAAAACTTCCTTCATTTATTATGTGAGCGGGATTCCGGGAATTTCGACAAAATTTCCCGCTTTCCCGGGATATAGAAAATTGCGGGATTTTGCATTCCCTAGTTATAATAAATATAATTTTCACGAGAAAAATGTAAACCTTTGGTAATAAAAAAAATTTCAAAACGTTTTGCGATACCAGATGTTAAATCGTTATATTGATCTTGAAAATTTCTTTAAATTTTGTTTAGTATTGTGTGGAAGAAATGTAAAGAAACGCAAAAAGAAAACTGTTACCATTTTTGAACACACTTTTTTAAACCTTAAAAGTATGATTTGTACAATAAAGCATTGCGTTTATTATTTAGTTTAATGGTCTATCCAAAGGTAATCGAAATTTGAGAGAAGTCAGAGGGTTTTTTATCAAAAGTAGAAACATTAATACTATATGTATCAAATTACATAAAATAACTAATTTTAAAAAGTAGAATGCTTTTTAAATTAACTAAGAGCATTACAATGTTGTAGTCATAAGTCATAATAAAAATTAAATTGTATGTATTTTTTTTTGCCCCAGGCCCCTAAGGGCTAAAGGTTTTTTAAATTTTGAGATCATAATTGAAATGTTACTATTATAAATAGAAAACATTAATTGTTAATAAATGTAAGAGAATGATGAAACAATTCTGGTGAGGAACGATCTTACTTTCGGTCTAAGCGTCTAGGTCATCATCAGCCTTATTCTCCTCCACCATCCACATACACCAACCAACTTACTGAAAAAACAATATGAGTTTGGTCTTTTCTTACAATTTTGGCCGACAGCTTTTCATCGCAAATCTTTTTAATTGGCTTTTTAATTTTCATAAAATATCCTGGGAAAGAGTCCACACACAAATACGAATTATCATGTTTGAATTTATTTTGTGTCTTTAACTACAACTATTTTATTATAAAAACAGCAATCGACATTCCAAAATAAGGCATTTTCAAAAAAACTTTAAACTGAATATTAAAGACCACGTTTTTGCTTTTTTTTTTTATCAAATTTATGGTTTATTTTTGATTCGAAGCTAAAGTGGGTAATAATATCCGAAGAATTCCATATCTAAATAATTTTAAGTATATTAAATGAAATAAAAAATAAAATTTTTGGAAGTTTCGAATTTTGGGAATATGTATAAGTACACTTTTTTCATAAATAGTCCATTTTCGGAAAAAATTATGCACGACTTAAAGTTTTCCAAAAAAAATAAAATATTTTTTTCCTTTTGGAACAATATTTAAGGGTATAATGACAAATCAATTTTTAAGGGCCACCCTAACCAACATGTAGTAATGGTTTTGTGAATAATCTTCGAGTTAACACGTTGACTGCCAACTACGAGATAACTCGTAGATTGCGTTCCCTTCTAGGATGCCAACTACGAGTTATCTCGTACTCACTAAACCTTCCATTTTTGTGTAGCTACGAATAAAACCGTTTTATATCAGTGCTAGTATTGATAAATGGCTTCTGGGAAAAGAACAAAAAGTCAATGTTGGCTTGCGTGAACTGAACATTTATTAAAAACAAAAAAAAAAAAATATAATGGAAAAATTAACTCAAATACAAGAAATTAAGTAATATTTTATTGTTTGTGGATGTTCTTAAAACAATTTTCAACACAAAGGGCTGGCTTCTCTTCACAGGCTGGACAGAAGTAACGCGTTTCTCATCGTTTTTTTGCTTGGGTACGTACGAATTAACTCGTAGTTGGCTTCTGCGTAGCGATTTCTGTTACAGAAGCCAACTACGAGATAATTCGTTCGTACCCAAGCAAAAAAACGATAGAAACGCGTTACTTCTGTCCAGCCTGTGAAGAGAAGCCAGCCCAAAAAAAACACCATTTTTGCTTTTTGATGATACCTATGATCTAGAAATAGAGTTTTTAGTAATATAATGTGAAAAAATCAAATTGTCATTTTTGGCCAGTTTTCTGAAAATTGCCGTGGCAGTCAACGTGTTAGGTATACCTTCGGCTTAATTACACTGATCCAGTAATCCCGAATTCGGTCGATGAGACGATTTTTCGCAAACTAAAAACATCTATAAAAACAGTTAAAAAAGGCCACAAATTTATTCATTTACCTAATATATTAGTTCATTCAATCAAAAATATTGTGGCCAACTAAACTAGGTTAAGTATCATAAATAAATTTGATTAATATTAATTGGTTTTATACTTGAAGCTAATTCTCTTACGGTAAATTATTTTATGTCTTCTTTTCCATTTTCTTACAGGACTGTCAACGTTTTTATGCCATTTAAACATGACTAACAAAATATGATTGACAGAGAAGACAGCCTTAAGGATATATTTTTTCTTAATTTTCTTAAAGTTGTAACAACTGTTGTCGATAAGTAAGCCAATACATCTCTTACTGTAACAAATTTACTTAAACTTTTATATATTCATGTGTCTTAGGATGAGAAAGGTTGATTTATAATTAAAGTAAGTCATTTGTTCGGGCATTGGGATTTGTTAGTCTGGCATAGTTTTAGTTTCTGTGGATTAATAATAAAATTAAATTATTTAATGACACTAATTGCAAATGATTAAGAAAATGTAATGGATGATTGGTTTGTTGAACTTAATAACTTCGCAGATGCGTACCCCACACAGAGCAACATTTCATAATTTTTGTGAGACAAAATTAAATATCTTTGAAAATAATAAAGCTAGAACTATAAAATTTGGTTTAAGATGATATTGAACCAATGTACAGCTTTGGAAAATAAATGGGCAGAATTGCGCCCGCTTCCCTTATAATTAAAAAAAATACATGTTATTCGATTTTTCCTTAAAAACTTTGAACAAACTAAAAACCATTAACATGAGCAAGAAATGAGAGTATCTACGTCAAAAAAAAATAGTTCGGTTTCTTGGAATGTTTAAAATAAATACTTCGGACGTTCCAAAAGCAACGCTGATAGTCATCAGTTTCACCCTTTCCGATTTTCATGAAACTTGGTATATGTATTCTCCTAATTAGTATGACAAAATAATATGTTTTTTTTTCAAAATTCGTTGTTGTTCGAGTTTAAAAGCTGCTTAAAGTTAATATTTTTTTGTATGAGAAATAAATATGAAACAAATTATTGAATGCCGTAGTTTGATTTTATTTAATTTTTAAGGTTATTTTGTCTACTCTCCGATATATGTGGGCGTTGTGGTGTAATGGTTAGCGCGTTGGACTGTTACACAGATGGTCCCGGGTTCGATTCCCGGTGACGACAACATCAATTTATAATATGTATCAGTTTTATATCACTTATATGTATCGCTGCGTCCACCTTCGGTGTTCCCATAGCACTTAACCCCACCGAAGTAAAATAATGAATCAGGGCTATGAAACAAAAAGCTTCCATAAATTCGTCAAATTCTATATCGGGAGGCGAGCAACAACTGTTCTAAGACTTATCATCTCGCACAATTACAGTGTTGCCATGTTTGAAGTCCTTCATCTTTCACCACCTTCAATCTCTCCACTATACCCTTTCCAAAGAAAGCAATAGGAAGAATTTCGCGAGTGTTGCTTCTCTTTTTTAACAAAAAAAAAAAAATAATAAGCTATAATACATACGTGTTGATAAAAATGTCCTTGATTCGCGAATATATTGAAATGCACCAATTTTTAATTTCTTAAAATTTTGTTTGCAAAGTGATCAATATTTTCTATAAAACATATAAAAAATAAAGATTGGGATTACAATAGAAAACCGATTTTTCGAATATTGCTACGATTATATTCAATATAAAACAATATGGAAAGGTGCCCCAAGATGGACATGGTTTTTAAATAATGCTCTTGATCCCAAACGGAATAAAATATCTTAAAGTATTATATACCATATGAAAGCACAATAGGTTGGTTATCTTATAATATTATATTTAGTTGACTTTGATGAGGTAATTTTTAGTCAATTCATTTAAAAATCTTCGTCTGAAGGCGGCACATGATTTTCTGCCTACTTAAATTTTTTTTTTTCAAAGTACTTTTACGGCGTTGGTTGTTCTTTTTGGTTTTCTATATCTTTTATGACCTTTCTGACCTGAGACTTTGCCTTTTTTGCTTAAGAGGCACATTTTTTTTCGAAAGTCGGAACCAATTTTTTTTGTTTTAATATTTTTGGTGTTTTTTGTACCGCCCACTGAAGCCTCCTCATGTAATACAAATTTGGAAACAATGGTTCGCGTAATATTATAATTCTGCACAGTTGGATGTATGTCTTGTCAAAAAGCGCTGGATGTATGTCTGGGCTGATAAAGAATACTACCGTCACAAACTTTGTATAACATGAGCGTGAATTATGTAAAAAAACGGATTTTTGCATGGCACATTTGCTTTCTAGTTTCAATTAGGAAAGTTTTCTACGTGAACTGAGTTTTTTTGTTATTTTACGATATAAACTCAGAGGAACACACTCTAATTTATTTTCATGTAAATTTACCCTATTTATAGTAGGTAATTCAGCTCCTACTATTATTGGCGTAAAAATACATGATGTGTTTAAAGTTTGATATTTACATACATTGTATGTACAATAAATAAAATAGACACACAACATGTAAATATACAAACTTCAGTACGTAAGAAATGTTAAGCTACATTCCAAATTCCTGTAAATTTACTTCTCATAGGCTTAAAAAATAATTATTAAATATGTTGATGGTTAAATGCTTAAAAATACATATGAAATGTTAATGAACAAAGAATGTTAAAACGATGAACGATGTTATTTCACTATTTATAAAATATATCTAAAGTTTTACAGACACTCCAAAAAAGAGTTCGTTTTGTTATCAAAAAATTTAGTTCAGTCAGCAAAATTTTTGCTGGGAGAATCCTCCTAAGCTCAAGTGTTTTGCTGAAAATAAGCGAGCGGAGTATAAGCAAAAAAATTTTAAAATTCAGCAAAATTTTTAGCTGACAGTTCAATGGAAATTAAAATCGACTTGTTGTAAATGAACCACAAATGTAGTCAGAACAGAAATTTCTACAAATGGCAGATTTTTTACTTAAAAATAAAGATACTGTTTTAACTAACAGCTACACACGGAGAAAAATATAGCTATTTGACAACTAAAATTCGGTTACTACGAATAAAATTTGGATATTGCGAATTTAAGTCAGTTGGCTCAATTGAACACTAGTTTTCACAACATAATTTGATTAAGTCAACTAAATTTTAGTTGCAACACCCAAATCTAATGTAAATACCGTTGTACTAACTGAAGTTATAAGTTGTTTGCGATTAAAATATACTTTTGAATTCGTTTGTCACTTTATTTCTCTGTGTGTAGAAATATTTACAGCAGAAGTTCCCTGAATGTAGTTTTTATTATGAAACACTGATCAAAGAATGTATTTATAACACCATAAGCTACCCTCAAAAACAAGTTTGTAAAGTCAGCAAACAATTTGCTGAGTCAGAAAAATTTTAGTTAGAAGGGTGCTTGCAAAAAAATTGTTAGTGTCAGCAAAAGCTGATTTTTAGCAACAAAATTAGTAGATTCAGCAACAGTTTTGCTAACACTTAATGGATTAGGAATTAAAAAACCCTTGTTAAAAATTTATAAAATTTTTGCTGAATATTAGTAGTCTGAAAAAAGACTCAAAAAATTGTACTTTAGTTAATTTATTTGCTGGAAATCATAAAACACATTTTTGTGATTCTTTTAAAAATAATTTACATTACGTTGCAAAATATTAAAATGTTGATACTCCCAAATTGACGACATGAGTTAATGCAATATCAAATAAAAAATAGAAATAGTTATATATAACACAAAAACAAAATTATCTTTCAACTACACTGATAGAATTTGTGCGTAGTATTAATGAATTCCTTCATTAATCCAATGAATTTTTTCATAAAAAAGTCCCCAAAGAAACGTTTCATTGAGTCAATGAAAGGTGTTTCATTAAATCAATTTTAATGAATGGTTTCATTGACCCAATGAAAATTGCATAAAGTATATGAAATTTTTTCATTAATCCTAGCCTAATCGTTATGAAAGCTTCATGTGTTTAATGAATAAAATTCATAGTTTGTATGAAATATTTTCGTTGATATTTTATAATTAGCACTTTTTATGATTATTGTAGTATACAGATTACAAATTTTGAGAATAAAATTTCTTTATCCATAAAAAAGAAATATTTTAATTATTGTACTTTTTTAAAATTATGTATATTAAGAACTTTAATGATTCAAAAAATCGTTTAAATATAATTAACAGGCATTAAAATATTAAAAGCTGAACTAAAAAAACCAATTTTAATTTATTTCTGTTTTTATTGTTTTATTTTTACAAAATCGTTCAACCTTTCTTTACATTTTTTATAATTTGTGTTTAGAGATGATATTTTCTTATATGTCGGTACAAAATATGTAATATTTTATCAATCTGGCTTGGAATTCTGTAGAACGATCGACGATGATAGTAAACTTTTTGTAGTTAGTTACGACCATATTAGTTGAAAATGTTAAATATTGTTAACAATGTTGTTAAAAAACATAAAATTATTATCGTTTAGCATAACGTTTTTGTGTAACATCGTCAAAACGATAACAATTTAGGTCTTGTTTTGAACAAAACTATCGTTTTTCTTGGATAATCTGTTCCCTGGAATTTAGTGATCAACTATTCAAATTCGTCAAAAACTGTTAGCTCTAGGCAAGTTTATATCAAAGTTTTGGTTAATTCTGTTTAAAAGAAATTTTCCGGTTTTTTTTATTTCAAAATGATAGTACAAAAAAAAATTTTTTTAATATTACAAGTCAAAATTTTTATTGAAAAAAATTTTAAAAGTTTTCATTGATTTAATGAATTTTTTTCATGAAATTATGAAAAAATCATAAAAAATGTTAATGAAAAAAATACCAATATTAGTGAATTTTCATTCAGTTAATGAAATTTTTCATTAAACCAATGAATCGATTTTAATGAAATCGTTTCATTAATACTATGAAGGAAAATTCTATCAGTGTACTAACATCAATGCTAGTCTAAATGATGGTATATTTGAAATTAACGCAAACGCCGCAGATATTTATAGAAACGAAACGAAGAAATAACAAAATATAACATGTACAATTCTTTTTTTTTGCAATAAGAAAAAAGGAAACATAAAAATCTACTTAAGATGTGTGCCTTTGTCTTTCGCTTTTGTCTGTCTACCTGTTTTAATATCATTTTCCTCGTCACTACTACATCTCAACATGCCGCGACATTTAATTAATTCTGCATATATCTTTCAATCTGATTTTCGTCCACACTATTAATGTGTTAATTAGCACAATTTTTTTTTAGCAAAATAAATTAGTAAAATATTAGTAAAACATTAGTTCAAAACAGTTAAGTGCTGAATAAGTATAACTAAAATTTTAGCTGAAAACATGATTTCAACAAAAAATTTGCTGAAAAATAGTATAACTGATTAACAAGACGTTTCTCTAACATTTCTACTAACTTATTATTTTGAGTTTACTTAAAGATTGCAATCCGTCGTATTATAACTTCAACTGCTTATATTATGGGATTCGAAACTTTCACTAACATCTCCAGGACTGAGACATGTTTATCACTCTAAACATTTGCTAAGTTAATTATTGTTTTTTGCTAGCATTTCCTGCCTTTAAATATTAATAAATCATAGCCAAATAAAAAATAAAATTGCTGAGAAATAAAATATTACTACATTAATCAGTTATTTAACTTTTTCCTGTTTTTTTTTTGTAATTTTTAAAATTTTTCAAGAGAATTCCCGACTCAATTTTAATAAAATACAAAACAAATTTAAGCTCTTATGAATTAAGCACATTCAAAAATAAAAGCAACTTATTAGCTTCATAATAATTTAATCCGAATTAAAAAAACAAAAAACAGATGCTGCTACGAAAATGATAAAAACAGAAAGCCATACAATGAATTTAAAAAACAATAGAAACATTTTAATACCCTCTAAATGAATGTTCAAATATCGATGCATAGAAACACAGTTAAGGAACAACCCCACCTCCCTCCATTCTTCTTCCTTGTTTGACAGACAATATACAGTGCCAACTACACTCGAATTTCAATACTCATCGGGGAATTCCCAAACTGTAGGTAATAATTTTCAAAAAAATCAACCCACACGCACACAATGTCAAACAAAAACAAGAAGACAAAAATTGAAAAGCTTTTTGCATGAATAAATTTTTAAATAAAACTTTGCTGCCAACCCCGGTTGCCCTTCTTACATTTACGACCTATTTGTGCTGCATAATGTGCAACCCACATAAATGACAGAAACATTTGACAGGCTAAATGAACAATTTAGAAAACAAGAAAGAGGATATACTCCTTCAATACCATCCCATCCCATCCCTCAAACAAACCATCTAAATAATGGCTGTTTTGCCAGAATAGATGGCTGGGTTGGAGATGGGTGGTATTTATTATGCTTGAATGCAAGCAACAGCTTTTAACTTACAGGTCATTCACGAATATTTTGGTTATATGTCGTCTGTCTTTGGCTATATACATAAGTGTGTCTGTATTAGAGTGTCTTTCTACCATTCTATAATTTAACGCATTTAACGAGTTTCATTCTATACAGTTCTGTTCTGTTCTGGTGCTGATAATGATAAGCTTGTTTTTGCTCATTGTGCCTGTTTGTGTCAATGTTCCTTATTCTTCGTAGTATTCAATAATATTTTTAAGTAGACATTCACAGCATTTTTTTGTGTTTAAATTTTCCAAGAGATATAGAAAATTTTTGACAAACCTACTTTAAAAGCATATTGAAAAATTTTTTTGTTTGTCTTTTACAAAAAAAAAAAAAGAAAAACCGTATTGTCAATGAATTAGTAAATTTATGAATGTACAAGTCCTACAAAGGAAAATAAGCATAAAAGTGGTGATTTGTGTGTTTTGTTTATACTACGTTTCCACTGAATGTGTTTTGGACGTGTTTTAAAATAATAAAGAGTCCGCCATCTAACGTTTTTTTTTTTTTCAACTAGTGCTTATTTCGTGAATGGTAACACTTAGCTCATGTCTGATTTGATAGATAATTAGTTTTATCCTCCCGCTGAACGAATATGGTTGTGTATACGCTTGAACAACGCTAGGAAATATTGCGACATTACTTTGAAAATCATGCCCTTTTTCTTCGAAAATAAGCAAGGAGTGGCCGTTACAGTCAATGGCGATCGTTATCGGTCCATGTTGAACGAATTTTTGTTCACAAAAATTGAAGAGGAGGATATTGGCAACATTTGGTTTCAACAGGACGGCGCTACGTGCCACACAGCCGAAGCTACACTCGATGTTTTGCTCCCTGTTTTTGAAGATCGCATTATCAGCCGCAGATCTGATGTCGTTTGGCCACCTCGGAGCTGTGATTTGACACCGTTGGACTATTATTTGCGGGGTGCCGTCAAAGATAAATGTTACGCCAACAAGCCAGAGACAATTGACGCTTTTAAAGGACAATATTCGTGAAGCCATTGGTGAAATACAGCTGCACACAATCGATAATGTGCTTAAAAATTGGACCGATCGTGTAGGCTACTGCATGGCCAGCCGAGGCAGCCATTTGAATGAAATTATTTTCCATTATTAACAGGATGGATTGTGCTTTCAAATAAAAAAGAAATTTGAGAAAATATTCAGTAGTTTTTTTTTATAGCATTTTCAAAAAAAAAAAGTTATTTGGCGGACCCTTTATATATTTTGTAATTGTTTTTTTGTTTTTACCAAAACATATGTTTTGCCCAAAACACGTAAGTGGAAACATAGTATTAGTTATGAAAACTTTAAAGGGAAAGGGGGGTAAGATATGTTTCAGAGTGTATATTGTAAGCTGCTTAAATATATTTTGAAATTTTTTTGTTAAAAACATTTTAATCAGGTCATTTTCAATGCTGCTGCTGGTTTTATGTGGTAGACAAACATTTTTAGGAAATGATTGACATATTTATTCTGTTTCTAGTCAAATGGAACTGAAAGCTGGTTTATGTTATTTTTACATATTTTAAAAATCATGACTACTTGAAGTAATTGTTGTTTAATAGGCAGAATTATTTGCATAATTGTTGGTTGTTGGCTGAGTTTAGATAAACATATTTTGTTTATTTCCTAATTGGAGTGTTTTGTAATAAAATTTTTGAATTGTGAATAAATGTTGATATTGATATCATTGATAAATATTTGCATATTAAATATTCTGGGCAATTGAAGTTGTGACTTTTAAACCTGCTAACTTATATCTCAAAATAGTCAAAGTTATATTTATATATGTCGTAACCATAACTAATATATTTTAGGCGATGTGAGCCCGGTAGGCTACACACAGAGAAAAATTTAGCTATTTGCCAACTGAAATACTGTTACTACGATTCAAATTTAGTTATTATGAATTTCAGACAGTTGGCTCAACTTAAAATTCGTTTTCACAACCAAGTTCGGTCAATCCAACTAAATTTTAGTTGCAACACCCAAAATATTCAGAAATCTATTGTAAATATGGTTGTTCTAACTGAATTTATAAGTTGTTACCATTAATATACACTTTTAAATTCGGTTGGCACTTTATTTCTCTGTGTGTAGTTGGAAGCGTCCTGGCTTATCAGTGCTAGGGTCATGGGTTCGATTCCCACCAGAGGCACTGGTCTGTTTTCGCTACAACGCGCCGAGCTAGTGCTCGGTTATTATGTGATTATTAATTAATAAAATAAAAAAAAAAAATATTTTAGGCGAAAAACATGCGCTTATTTTGTTATTATGTATTTATGCTATCGAAACCCTAAAATCGCATTAAAAATATTTTTATAAAGTAGTTTTGAAATATTTTTTTTGTTTTGGTATAGTTTGACTATTTTAACTATATATATTTTTAGTAGCTACTTTGGCCAGTCAAACTGCAAAACAAATTTTTATTAATGCGCAACATATCTCTTGAATTTTGTTTTCAAATCGCTGCAGTAGTTTTGAGAATATGGGTCGATATTACATTTAAAAATCTCTTTTTTCAACAAAAAACAAAAGATAAAAAATTTGGGAAAAAAAATACATATCGGCCATTCATCGATAGATCTGTAAAAATCTGACCTTGAATCTTCCGATTTCAATTAAAATTTTGGCACTTTGGAGATACATAAAGGTAGGCGTTTTCAGTTTTGCAATTTTAAAAATATCCACGGTTTTAGGTTCGATTTAGTTTTTTTTTTTTTTTTTGTAAAATGTGTAACATGCAAAAAGTGTGTAAGTTTCAACATCCGTAATTCCTTTAATATAAATCGGTTCTCTATAATTTAAAAATTATTGAAATTATACACTACCACACTTATATATTGGCTATTAGCACTTTTTCAGCAACGTCAAAATAATTACAGTTTTTTGCAATTTATTTTAAAAATTAATTTATCCAAAATTTGGCTACTCTCGATTTAAAAAAAGAATGCATATTTGCAAAATACGGAATTTTGACATGGGTTTTAAACAGGGCTCGTAATCATTATGAGTTTTATAATAAATGTTACACGATAATGATTATATTATTAGTTTTAAGGATTTTCTTCAATGGTAATGATTATTTTTAAGTAATATTAATAAAAATCAGACATAATCATTATTTTTGAGCAAAAAAAAAAAAAAAATACAACTCAAAATAATCATTATTTATGATTTTTATTTTTTTCGCTCAAAATAAAACTCACTTTCAATTTGTGAGTTTTATTTTAAGCGAAAAAAATAAAAATCATAAATAATGATTATATTTGAGTTGTATTTATAATGGTGCAATAAATTTTTTTTTTATGTCTGTTCTAAGTGATTGATTTTTGATTTAAAAAAACGAACAATAATCATTATTTACGGTCCCTGGATTTAACTGTTTTTAATATTTTTAAAGAAAAAAAAAATCTAGCAACTCTTTTAGATAGAAAAAGCAAAAATTTGTGCTTCGTTTTATTTTTCAGGTTTATTAAGATTAATTAAAAAAAAAAATCAGCATACACATTGTGAGATATTTGCAAACCAATCAATTTTTTTAGGTTAATCTAACTATAATTCTTTAACAAAACGCCAGTTTTTATATCATTAAGGGCTGAATCCGAAAAAGCTATTTGTTGTGCTATTTTCACACACGTTCCAAAAATGTGTATGTTTTTTATAAATTAATTTTTGGAAGTTCCTGAATTCGCGGGAACGGCCCCCTGGATACGGCCGTGCCAGGAGGCATTATTTTTGTTCGCAATGTTCCACTTCGTATGACACTTTTTAGCAGGTGAAAAAGCGCTTCCTTCATGTGCTCTAAGAAACAATAAATTCACGCCTTTGTAGTAGATTAGATTAGATTATAGTGGCACTATGCACAGCGACCAGAAATTGGTATTTTGTGCTGTAAATGAGTAAATGAGAAGCTCTTTTTTGTGTAATTAATACATTTATGCTTCATTGTATGCATTATTTACTGCTTCAAAAGAATGCATTTCGGAAAGCACAACAAAATGATTTCCCTAATAGCTTTATTGTATGAAAGACGGTTGAGCGCTATTTTGGAAGCATACAAATGCAAATACTGCTTACCAAAGCAAGGCTATATTTTTCTGCGAAAGCAGTAGGCTAAACTTGTAAGATAAGCTAAGAAAAGCCAATATTTTTCAGGTAAGCAACTTAATTTCTAGATAGAATATTAAGTGTGTTGGTTGATAAATATATACCTGAGCACACCATGGGATCTAGTGGGTAGTGAATTGGAATGAGGCTGATGATGACATAGTCGCTTAGGTAGCAGTAACGGCGGCATTAGATTGGTCATTGTAGGCTTTATATTTAAATTTAGTCGGCATTAAATTTTTAAACTTACTTCTCGGGGACATGAAAAAATAACAATTTGGAATTATTTTTGTGTAACATCTTTAATGCCGGTTTTCTTAATTATTAACCATTTCAGTATTTTACGATTTATGCGATTTTTATTTACCTTAAGTCTTCAGATATTTGATTTAAAAATATATTATTCATCACAAAATGCATGTCTTTGGTATTAATATTATTCTGTTGTCGTATGCATTCTTAACGTTTACTTTGTATTTTACCAATTTCATTTGGATACTTTCTGCGTGACATGCAAAATGTCACAAAAGTTAAAATTGGCGTAAAACTTTTATTCCTGCATATCAATAAAACTGTAGACAATATGAGAGATTACAACGAAAACAATGCAACGGAATTGGCTGTTAACGTAAGGATGAATACCGGAGTATGTGAATAACTAAAGGGTCCGCCAAATAACTTTTTTTTTTGAAAATGCTATAAAAAAAAACTACTGAATATTTTCTCAAATTTCTTTTTTTATTTGAAAGTACAATCCTTCCGGTTAATAATGGAAAATAATTTCATTCAAATGGCTGCCTCGGCTGGCCATGCAGTAGCCTACACGATCGGTCCAATTTTTAAGCACATTATCGATTGTGTGCAGCTGTATTTCACCAATGGCTTCCTGTTCCGTCCTGTTGAAACCAAATTTTGCCAATATCCTCCTCTTCAATTTTTGTGAACAAAAATTCGTTCAACATGGCCCGACAACGATCGCCATTGACTGTAACGGCCACTCCTTGCTCATTTTCGAAGAAAAATGACAATTTTCGCACACATTCTGCAACATTACCATGATTTTCAAAGTAATATCGCAATATTTCGCAGCGTTGTTCAAGCGTATACAAAACCATATTCGTTCAGCGAAAGGATAAAACTAATTATCTGTCAAATCAGACATGAGCTAAGTGTTACCATTCACGAAATAAGCACTAGTTGAAAAAATAAAACGTTAGATGGCGGACCCTTTATGAAGGTACGAGTATGTATCTTCTTCAAATAGTCTCAATAGCTTTTTTTTGTATAAAATAAAATAAGTAAAAGCATTGGCGAACAGAAATCTGCTAAGAATTTTGAGTGATAGAAAATTCAAGTGACATTTGCCAAAAAATATAATTTTTGGTTAATATTATAAATACATATATGCCAGATATCCAAGATTTTTTGACTTACAAAATATTTTACATTCATTAATAAATATAAACTGAGATCTGAATTATATAGATAGTCTATGGAAATTTAAGACAAAATTAGGGTGTCCCTTACAAATAGATTTGTTATTACATCTGACAGTTTGATTGCAAATGAGTAGAATAGTAAGAAATCGATTTTTTTTTTTTTTTTTTTTTGGAAAACTTTAACCGTGCAGAACTTGGACAAAAAATGGCCCATTTTCGAAAAATTATTAAAAATTACCAAAATTCAAAATTTTGAAAAATAAAATTTTTTATTTAATTTGTTCATTTAATGTAGTTAAAATTGTACTGATATGGAATTCTAACTTCATCGGATATCGTTAACCCACTTTAGCCCGGAACCAAAAATGACCCACAAATTTGATGAAAATGCAAAAATGCGATTTTTTTTGATTAATTTTAAAGATTTTTTAAAATTCCGAATTTGATGATATCGACAGCTATTTTTATAATATAATAGTTGTGATTAAAGAAAAAAATAAATTGAAAATGTTATAATTCGCGTTTGTGTATGAATTCCAGGACATTTTATGCAAATTTATTATTTTAAAGTGAAGTTTTGTATTGCTAATCTATAATTGTGTGTGTATATTAGGGTGGCAGCGGATTTTTTTTTTTATTTCAAGGTGTACGTATTTTAATATTGTGACACTAGCTTTTAAACTTTAGTGCTGAAAATTTGAGCCAAATTGGAAAACGCGTTCGATCATCTTTTCCGGCAGAATAAAAATACATATAACACTACCTGACATTTTTTTTTTTAAGAATATTGGTATTTATTTACAAACATCAACCACATCTCACAACTACATATTTTTACTTATTTGCCATCGAATTTATCTTAAAATTAAAATACCTTCACTGAATTTAATAAAATATTTTAAACAGTTAATATAAATCAGTTTTTTTTTGCTCTCCTGAAAACACACATAAAAAGCATATACCACTACTTGCAGGCAAGGCGACAATATGTATATTTGTTGTTCGTGAGGCCATTTTGGGCACCACCTTTTCAACCCCTAAAAGTAAGATTGGTATGATGAAGATCAAATTATTTAAAGTAATTATTTTTATCAAGTGAACATTTTTTTAATCAATTTAAATGCTTTATACTCTTGTATTCATAATATAAATTTCTTTTTATGGGTCTTTTTTGTCCCCAGGCTACTAAGGGCTAAATATTTTTAAATAAAAGTTAACATTAAAATAGTCTAGTCAAATTAAGTTAATATTTCTCCGAAAAGTATGAACCATTTGATCAAAACATTAAGTTTTTTTGTTAACTTTTAACAAAATATTCAAATTTTCATAAAATGTCTAGGAAAAGAGTCGATCCAAACACAAATTAATTTGTTTTTCCTAAATTACAACTATTATGAACAAAAATGGACAAATCGCATTTCAAGGGACGTCCTAGAATGCATTCAATATGATACATTTGTGTGGGATGGATTTCGGTAGTCGAATGACAGATTTTTTGTCTTTTTGGTTTGGTTTTGTGTTTTTTTATGTATGCGACACATAAATGTCGTGCCATGTCATGTGAGATCGCTCAACTGTGACATCGACATTTGAGCGACACAAACATAAACATCTACATGTACATATGACAACACAAGATATTCAACAACAAACATGCCTCAAACGTAATAATGTTTATCCTTTTCCATACCTTTAGCATCAAACAAATCCAGCCAAAAAAAGGGACATGTTCTGTTGCATTCTCCAGATGAAGTAACAAAAAATGTCGACTATCGAAATTTGTTGGAAAATGTGTTGCTTCTTTAATACTTCACTATTTCCATTTAGCTGTTGATTTCCACACAATTTTGGTCGTCGTTGCTATAAAGACTTTGCTAAATCATTCTAGTATAGTGTAGGTAAAAAAAAAAAAATTAAGTTGCAATCTATACCCAAAGATGGATTTCACATTAAACTCTTATAACCCTTTGCGTATAACCCATGTTCAACGAGCAGCAGAGTTTATTGTCTCTAGTTACTATATGTCAAATGAGTAGGTTTCTATGTATATTTGGTTTGTTAGAGGCATGTTGTTAGCAGAAAACAACACAAATGATGAAGAAACATGTATGATGTATTTAAAAGGCAGTGAGGGTAAACTAAGAGCACCCAGCTTTAAATTTATGTGAAAAAACCTTGTATTGATGATCATGTTAAAGGTATTTGGAAATTAAGATGGAATTTTTACATTATTCAGTTTACCAATGGGTTAGGACTTCTTTAAAATATGTTTGTACTTTTTCCGTCTTAAAACTTGTTCTAAGATTAAAGAGTTTTTCAAATTATCTTAAACTATTATTCAACATACAAATTTTGGGAGCTTTTTAAAAAATGTTGGATTTTTTAAAAAGGGTAATTCAGAGTATCTACTAAACGCGACTTCGAACGGTACACTTTCCTGTTAAAGAATGTTTAGGACCTCTTTGGGACGCAACATCTGGTAAACAGGATCTCGTTTTTAAGATGGTCGTTGGCGATGTCACGGGTCTCAAATTTATTTGCAATAGCAAACTTCGCGGCTAAAACTAATATAAGTGTATGTAAAAGGACTTTAAGGATATTCACATGGTGTTCCTAGGACATTCGAATGTTGTCTTGTCGCGTATCACACTTTGTTATTAAGACCACTCTGATAGTCACACTACTTTATTTATACCACTTACACTCACTCTACCTCCCCCATTTTTTTTCGATAATGCTTTTTTATTATGAACCTCAGAAATGAAGGGGTTCTAGCGAATCCAAATGTTGTTACTAACAATCTTCATACACCACTATCCAATACCTACTGTACATTGGCATTTAACTCGTCTGGCACCCTTGAGACAGAGAGGAGGAAGCAAATTTTACAAAACATAATTTTATATGGGAGCCCCCTTAGGGAGTGTTGTCGGAACGTTTCAAAAAAAATGTTATGAACGAAAAAATATTGGGTGCTGGTCATACATTTGATTTCGCTAGGGGCACCCTGGGGCAGTTGGAGTAGTGCGATCAAATTTTATAAACATTTAATTTTTGTATGTGATTCCCCTTAGGGAATGGTGATAGGGGTTGGTAGGTTTGGGAAAAGTGTTAGGGGATACAAATTAATTTGGATCGGTTTTATATTTTACCCCTCTAGGTACGATTCCAGGGCAGTTGTGTTGCTTTTTGTAGATTTTTCTGCTTTACCACCATCTTTGACCCCTATGAGGATTTGCCAATAAACGAGCTAGCGCCGAAGAGCACTGTTTCAGCTCCAGTGCTACTATACCATTCCGCGCCGGTGACCTTTTCACGTTGAGGTCTGCAAGAAACCTTTAACATTTTAATTATTTAATTGTGAGCTCAAGAAGTGGTTGATCGCTTCCCGGCAAGAGCGAATTCCGCGCCTAATCAGCCAGCTTTAATATGTTGCCTCATATGCAAAATGCGAGATTTCTCAAAAATTGTAATGAGCCCAAAAACAGTGGAGAATATTGGATTTTTTTTGAGTGAATTTACCTGCAGCCCACAGTTTTAAACGAATTTGAAAAAAAAAAATATTTGTAAAATAACTGGCTAAATTCCAGATCGATTGCTGATGGTCGATTTTTAAAAGTTATTTATTTTATGTTCATTATAACTCGGCAAAATCGGCAAAATTTTTTTTTTTTTGATATATGTGTTATAAAAAATTCAAATATTTTGGAATATAAACGAAATGTATCTTAAATTTTAGACAAATTTATTATCTGTTAATAATCGTTACCAAATCTGCGATTTTTTTTATTTTGTTCTGTATTAACAAATTTAGTTGGAAATAGAGCCGTTTCTTACAACATCTTCATATATTTACCAATCGTGGTGGTCTTTTATTTACAATATTCAAAAAATACAATTAAAGTGCCGATGAAGACAAAGAAAATTTCATAACTTTATTTAAAAATTTGTTAACTTTCTAAATAAAAATATGAGTAAAGTACCCAGTAAAATAGTAAAATCGAAATAACTGGTGGCAGAACAGCTTATACTGTATTATAACAGGTTCTAATTTCTTTTCTGTAACTGATTCCTTTTATATGGAGTTTGTCCTATTTGGTATAGGTTCTTTACCTCCAAACAAGAACAGGTTGCTTTATAAACGGTTCAAGAACTAGGTATATAACTGGTTCTGGGGCAGTGATTCCTTACATTTCGACTGTCATTAACATGTTCTAGAATCGGTGCCATGTAACCGGTGGTACAAGAAGTTCTTCTAGAACAGGTTCAGAGGTAATCTGTTATAAAAAATGTTGCTGGGTAGTATCAAATTTATTACAAATGTTAGGTATTTTACAAAAAATATGTATTTCATGTTCTTATTAAAGATCAAATGCTTAAGAACTTTTTACATTTTTTTATGATGGGCATTTGTGGAGGAGTATATTAGTTTATAACTAACGAAAAGTTCAAGGATTTTGGTAAGATAGTAAAGATGATGTGGCGAACGCAAATATTGAATATTTTCAATTTCATTTGGTTATTATCAAGAAACTAAAACAACGATCGCGGATTTAAGATGTCAATAGAGAATGCAATTATCTTTAATTTGAGATACATTTCGTTTGTATTTCACAACTTTTAAATATTTTTTAGGGGAAATATCAAAAAAATGGAAATTCTGCAGATTTTGAAAAATTATTAAGGATATTAAAAAATTACTTTTAAAAATTGTACACGAGGAATCAATCTGGTATTAAGTTAATTATTTTTCAAATTTTATTTTTTTTCAATCTGTTTAAAGCTGTGTAGGCCAATTTGCCCAAAAAAGTCCAGAAACCAACTTTAAGTATAATATGTGAATTCCTTTGAAAAGGATTAGTGCAAAAAATCAGCCAATTATATTTATATTTGCAAAATTTTTTGTAACAAATATGTACCAGTGCACCCCGGTAGGCTAGTTGTTAGCGTGCTGGCTTATCAGTGAAGGGGTCGTGGATTTGATTCCCACCAGAGGAATTCGCTGTAACGCACCGAAAAAAAAATATGTAAACAAATTTGATTTTTGTTAGGAAAAGTTTTGCAAATATAAATATTTTTGCCTGAAAATTTCCACGTATACTTTTGATGCATTCACATAAAAGTTGAATCTTGGGATTATCCTAAAAAGCTATGATGACTGTCATGAAAATAACTCTTTTTTTTACTGATGTACCTCTTCCTAAATGACTCTTTCCACTGCATGAACATTTGATTGGGTCGATTGATTATTTGGCGATCGAACTCGCAAAAAACCCATAAAATTAGAAGAAAAAGTTTAGCACTGGGTTTTGGGTATCAAACATGTACCGTAAATAATACTAATGGTCTCGTTCTTAGATTTTAACAGAAAGAAATCAGATTCATTGTATCTGAAAATGTTTGTGTACTAAAGAGTCATAAAGTCACATTGACATTGAAATTATCGTATCCAAAATATATAGAATTGATGGTCAGAACATCATTAATTTTTTTTTGATGTCATGCCTTGTTATTTTTCAAATATTAAAGTCTTAGTAAAATATGCAGGTGCCCAGTATAGTTCACTTCTGTTCAATGACTTAACAATACATAGAACAACATGTAGTTGATGAAGTTGAAAACAACAACTAGCATCCATGTTAATTTAAGGAAAATGGAATTGTCATATGTCAGCAAAAAGAAAAAATAACAGCAAGAAAATTTACTTACTAAAGTAAATAAATGCACTAACACACATGTAAAAGCCAAACAAATTTTCTAAATGACATGAAACAAAAAAAATTGAACAATAAAAAGGATGTTTCCAAATTTTATTTTCATTTCCACATTTTTACAACTGCATCACTTTCAAAGGAATTTATAACGGCACACAGAAAAATAAAAGCAAACCAGACAATATCATGGTCAGATAAAAACGACCCTAATGGTACACTATAGCATTCAAAAAACTTGGGCTTTAAGAACTATGAAATTACTACCGGTCTGATGCAATTAAATTTATAGAACTTTAGAATTTTCCAGTAAAAATTGGAACATATAAAAAAAATAAAAATTTTAAATTTTTAATAGATTTCCAACAGATTTGATTTTAATTCATTTTCAACATTTCGAGTATTTCTGTTAAATTAAACTACTCAAAAAAAAATTAAAATTTCTTACAGAATATGTCTTTGAAATACTAATTTTTTAGTACACTTACACAAAAAGAATTTTCGTGAACGAGTTTCAATGAATTTTTTTACAAAAATAATGAAGTCTTCTTCACAAAGTGATTAAAAAATATCTTAAAATGAAAAGGCTTCACACACACAGAGAAAAAATGTAGCTATTTGCCAACTGAAACTCGGTTACTACAACTGAAACTCGGTTAATACAACACAAATGCAGTTATTACGAATTTCAGTCGGTTGACACAACTTAACATTAGTGTTCACAAAAAAGTTTGGTTAATTCAACAGAATTTTAGTTTCAAAAACAAAAATATTCAGAAACCTATTGTAAATATCGTTGTACTAACTGAAATTATACATTGTTGCCATTAGAATACTATTTACAATTCTGTTGGCACTTTATTTCTCTGTGTGTAATTTTAATTAAATAATTTTTAATAAAACTTTTCCATTATTCGTATGGAATTTTTAATAAATAAAATGAAATTTTATGGAAAACTAAATTAACTTAATTAAAAAAAAAAGTTTTAATGGACGAGTTCTACATATATTGGATGCGAAAATTCATTGATATTATGCAGATAATTCTCTCAGTTTAGGTGCGCGGAATAAAAATCTTTAATTTTTTTTTTTTTTCATTTGCAGTTTTTGAAATATCGCTGATTTTGTATTTACATCATTCAATGAAAAATGTGCATAAAAAATATACAAAATAATTGGATGTAAATGTATCACATTATATATAATTTGATACATTTGGATCAGGACAAAATTCGGATACAATTGTATCAAACTATATCCTATTTAATCCAATAAGATCTAATTGTATCAAATGTTCAGATTAGATCTAATATGATACAATTAGATGTTCTCATTTTTCGGATATAATTAGATAAAAATTATAAAAGATTTTAAAAAATGAAAAGGAAAATTATTCAAGTTCGAGGCCATACTCTATATTTCTTTATTAGGATATTGTCCTAACAAATAATCTATAGAGTTTCTTGTTTTCAAATTTATTATTTGACCCTTTCAGGAATGTGTTTATAGATTATTTGTTAGGACAAAATGCTAATAAAGAATTATAGAGTATGGCCTCGAACTTGAATAATTTTCATTTTCATTTGTAACGTGCCGTTACAAATAGTACTTACAAGTATGCTTATAATTGAATACCGACTTTTTGGGAAGATACTTTTTCACATACCAAATACATACAACTACTAGTACACATACCCAATAGTGCTGCTATGCTAATAATTCTCACTGAGTCTATGAAAAGTATTGCTTATAGTGTGAAAGTTGGTACACTAAAGTAAGCTTGAATCCAGTTGGAGTTTCAAACTATACTTCGTCCTACCAGCCGAATTATAGCAGATAAGCCGACAAGATTCCAGTTTCCGACACGTGCCGTAGTGTAGACCAGTAGATTTAGCGTTTTTAAGGCAATAGCCGAGATCTGTAGTATTCATCTCGCTATTTATCGTTTTCTTTAAGGCAATAGCCGAGATCTGTAGTATTCATCTCGCTATTCATATTTCTAAGGCAATAGCCGAGATCTGTAGTATTCATCTCGCTATTTATCGTTTTCTTTAAGGCAATAGCCGAGATCCGAAGCATTCATCTCGCTATTCATATTTCTAAGGCAATAGCCGAGATCTGTAGTATTCATCTCGCTATTTATCGTTTTCTTTAAGGCAATAGCCGAGATCCGAAGCATTCATCTCGCTATTCATATTTCTAAGGCAATAGCCGAGATCTGTAGTATTCATCTCGCTATTTATCGTTTTCTTTAAGGCAATAGCCGAGATCCGAAGCATTCATCTCGCTATTCATATTTCAAAGGCAATAGCCGAGATCTGTAGTATTCATCTCGCTATAACCGAAATCTCACGCACTCGTCTCGATATCTGTTGCATGCCTCGTAGTTAGTGCCCCTCCTAATCTTCGAGATCTTTAGAATTCGTCTCGAAATAGTAGAAGTTGCTACTATTCTATCTCGCAGGTCTCCCATCCTCCAGAGCCGAGCCGAATATCTCCAGCCCTCGCTAAGGTTGCCGAAGACTGCCGACCCGACTGCCGTTAAGGGGGTTATACCACCGATTACGCCCGAGCACGATAGATCACCACCGATTACGCCCGTGCGCGATAGATCACCACCGATTACGCCCGAGCACAGCAGATCACCACCGATCACGCCCGAGAACGATAGAATAACTAAACCCTAAAGATAAGAGAAATTATAGTTATAAGGTTATTTTGGTTAAATAAAGTTGTGTGCGCAACACGATTATATTGTTATTACAACTCAGAAAATCGTGTGTTTTAATTCAAAGGAAGCAGACCTTTGACGGACCTGGACAGACTGAGTAATACCCCAGCAGAAAAGAAAACTGCATCATAAATGGCGCCCGAGCAGGGACCCGACTCCAAGAACGCAACAGGGGAAAACCCCAACGAACAACCCCCCAACGGACTTGGGGCGGGTGACGCACACAACACAACAACAACCAAAACCTTAACGAATAATACAACTAACCCACCATTGCTCACCACGGAGTCCTTGGGATGGATTTACCTCCTCAAAAAGGGACAGCTGATTGCAGAATGCTCTAAAAATGGGATTGTCACCGAAGGGGCCACGGTTGATCAACTAAGACGACTGCTCAGCGAGTTGGTCCGAATGAAACGACAGAGAGCTTCGTCGGAAAATCTACTGCGCGCTCTGGAGGAAGAAGTACTGGAGGAGGAGAGGAAACCAGTAACCGAAGAGCAGTCGCAGGAAGTAACGATTCGGGTACCCCAACCAGGAGACCTCTCTCGAAAACTGCCGACTAGTGAGCCGAGTGACATGGAGGTGATGAACACCATCCGACGGTGGAACTTGGTATACGATGGAGGCGACAACCTAATGGAGTTCATCGAGCGTCTGGAGGAGCTTGCCGAATGCTATGCGATCGCTCGCGATCGACTATTGTTCTCCCTTTTAGAGATTCTTAAGGGCCGAGCACTACAATGGTATAGAGTGAAACGAACAGAGATAAAAACATGGGAACTGTTCAAGAGAGAGGCCGGTAAATTTTTTTTGCCTATACGGTACTTAACTCATCTGGAGGACCAAATATACCATCGTAAACAGGGACCTCGCGAAAAAGCAATTGACTACATCATGTCGTTGCAAACCCTCATCCGTCAGCACCCCGAGTTGCGTAAAATAGATCATACAGATCGTATATACGATGGGTTACGATGTGAATACAAACTTTACGTTCGTCGCAGTGATTTTCGAACCTTAGACGAGCTAATGCAGTTAACCGACGAGTATGAACTACTGAGACGAGAAGAGTCCAGACAGGGAAGACCCCAACCGAGCCACAGCATAGGGACCACCAGTAGCACCAGCGTCTATAACCGGGACACACATTGTTGGCGATGTAAGGAACCTGGGCACCATCGGCATCAATGCCGAAATAGGGGGTTACTATTTTGCTCGCGATGTGGCACTCAGGGGGTGATGTCACGCGACTGCTCCTGTCGGGTGATGCCGGAAAGAACAAGGGGTGACGGCCGGTATTATTTAACTATTCGGGTGAACACCTTTGAGGTCAGAGCACTGATTGATACCGGATCCACCTTAACGTACATTGGCGAGGCGGTCCGAAGTCACTTAGAGAGAATGAAAGTACGGCCCCGAGCACACCAGCGAACAGTACAGCTAGCGGATAGCTCATGTGTAAGGAGCGTGAAGGTTTATCCAGTCAATGTCGACGTAAACGGCCAGCAGACAAAGCTATTGGCATCTTCTCTGCCAGATTTGGCCGAACCGATCATCCTCGGCATGGATTTTCTACAGCGGCGAAGGGTTGAAACTCACCCTGGATGGCATTCCATTGACACCCTCAGACCCATACCCCGCTTCCAGTTCCGCCCCCGCCCTCCATGCCATTACCGGTCGGGAATCTCTAACCCCAGCCCAGGCAGAAAGGTTGGAGAATACCTTGAGTGCAGCACGAAAGGCGTTTGAGGCCATCAAGGGACCATGCCATATAGGTAAGCATGTGATATCAATGCAACACGATCGGCCGATAAAACAACGGTACTACCCGCGCAACCCGGCGATGCAAGCGGTGATGAATAAAGAGGTAGACGAATTGCTGGAGATGGACCGAATTGAACCGTCACATAGCCCATATAGTTCACCGGTAGTGTTGGTTCGGAAGAAACAAGGGACATGGCGGATGTGTATTGATTTTCGCCAGGTCAACGCGGCGGCAGAACCAGACGCCTACCCACTCCCCCAAATCAATGCTATTCTCGACCAACTTCGTGAAGCGACCTACATCTCAACTATTGACTTGAAGAATGGGTATTGGCAAATACCGTTAGCTCCCAAATCGAGGCAGTATACGGCCTTTACGGTCCCAGGGCGGGGTCTCTTTCAGTGGAAGGTTATGCCGTTTGGCCTCTATTCGGCACCTGCAACGTTCCAGCGAATATTGGACCAGGTCATCGGACCCGAACTTCAGCCCAAAGTGTTCGCATATCTGGATGATATAATCGTGCTAGGGAGATCGTTTGAGGAGCACCTGGAAATTTTGCAAATCGTTTTCGCCAAATTACTAAGGGCAAATCTACAAATCAATTTCGAGAAATGCGAATTTGTCCAAACTAGTCTTAAGTACTTAGGGCACGTTGTGTGCTCCGAAGGTATACACACCGACCCGGCCAAAATAGAGGCAATGAGAGAGATGGCAGCCCCAAAAACGCTGAAAGAACTGAGACGGGTGCTAGGGGTGGCCTCATGGTATCGTAGGTTTGTTCCCGGGTTTTCGGCACTGGTCGAACCAATGACTAGGTTGCTGAAAAAGAAAACGACCTGGGTTTGGAACCATGAACAGGAAAACGCTTTCGACATGCTGAAGCGAAAACTCACTGAAGCCCCCATATTATGCTGTCCTGATTATACGTACCCATTTTTTCTCCAGACCGACGCCAGTGGGGATGGACTAGGTGCGGTTCTGTTCCAACGACAAGGCGAGCAAGAGAGAGTCGTCGCGTACGCCAGTCGCACCCTTAGCGACGCGGAGCGGAAGTATTCTGCCACAGAGCAGGAATGCTTGGCAGTATTATGGGGAATCCGGAAAATGAGGCCCTACCTGGAAGGATACCGGTTCACGGTGATCACGGACCATCAATCGCTTAAATGGTTACATTCCATTCAAAACCCATCTGGCAGACTGGCCCGATGGGCACTCGAAATGCAACAATTCGATTTTGAAATCGAGTACCGAAAGGGGACACTTAATGTTGTGGCTGACGCTTTATCCCGGGCACCCTTACCAGATAGAGGGGAAGGGTTGGCCGCCCTAACCTCCAGCCAACCTGTGGACTGGTATACGAGGAAGTTCGAGGAAGTGCGGAAAAGGAATGGCGGGTTGCCAGATTTTCAAATTGTGGAGGGCAGATTGTTCCGACATGTGCAAAGGAAGTCCATTGTGGCAGGCGCACCGCAATGGAAACTTTGTGTGTCCAATGAGCAAAAGGGACGAATTTTGAGCGAGATCCATGATTGCGTTACGGCCGGTCATCTGGGGGTACATAAAACCGTGAAGAGAGCCCAGCAAAACTACTACTGGCCGGGTATGGTCAGGGAAATTCGCCGTTACATAAGATCCTGCGAAGTTTGCGGCAAGTATAAGGTGGAACAAACACGAAGAGCTGGCTTGATGACCACGATGGTCGCCTCAAGGCCCTGGGAAATAGTATGTATGGACTTTGTCGGACCATTGCCGCGGTCGTCTAATGGACACTCATGGTTGCTGGTGATAATAGATAAATTCAGTAAATGGGTCGAACTCGTGCCAATGCGGCGGGCAACCGCAAACAGGGTAGCGGCAGCTCTGGGAGACAGAGTGGTGTATCGATTTGGCTGTCCAAAGATAATAGTTTCCGACAACGGATCTCAGTTCGTGAGCAAAATTCTGAAAACGTTCATGGAGAAGTGCGGAATCGAACACCGCTTTACTGCGCCCTACTCCCCACAGGAAAATCCCACCGAGCGCATGAACAGAGTCATTAAAACAATGATAGCCCAGAATACCGGAAACGATCATCGACACTGGGATAAAGTATTGAGTGAGATTGCGTTCGCAATCAACACCGCGGTACACGAGACAACGAGGAATTCGGCAGCGGAAATACTCTTCGGCAGAAATCTCAGTCCTCCTCTGCAGTTTCGGGGGGAAGGAGATGTTCCAGTCGAACGAGCGAGACCACCGCCGGGGGAGCAGGAATGGAAGGAAGATTGCACAGGTGGCCGCTGATGCCTCTGGGAGACAAAAACGATACTACGATCTGCGTCGGCGGGAGTGGCAACCGATGATCGGGGATAAAGTCTATAAAAGAGAGCATCATTTATCGTCGGCTGCCGATCACTTTGCTGGGAAGCTGGCACCCAAGTTTTCAGGACCTCACGATGTTGTCGGAAAGGTATCGAAAAACATAATCGTTGTAAGGGTAGCCGGTACGAACCAGCGGGTTCACGTTCAGGACCTGAAAGCGTTTCACGAACGGCCTGGATTGTAAACTAACATTTGAAACTAAATAAGCCCCATAATCAAGTAAAACCCGAACATGTATCACCCCTGAGGCCGAAAACCTATTAACTCTCCTCTCCTGGGTATGACGTCAAAGCACCTGTTTGCAAAATCCTATAAAAGGCGAGTAGAAACTATAAACAATCATTAGTATCAGGATGGACAGAAAGCGTACAACACCGGTAGCTCCTGGAAATATTAAAAAATATTTAATGCAGTTGACCTCACCACAAAGAATAAAGGACTTTGACCCGCCCTTTGAGGCAAAACCAGCGGTAAAGGAATTGGTGTCCGCGAAGATTGGCCGATCCGGAGATCAGGCTATAGACGAGTTAGCCCAGGACATCTGGAATAGAAGGCAGATCCACCCTTTACACGCCAGCACCTCAGGTCCACCACCATTAGCTCCTTTATCCCACACCCACGGTATAACGGTTCCAGGGACACCGAAAGCGCCGCTAGTGCTTCCCCCACTGGCTGCTATAGGGAAGGTATCATCCAGCTCTGAGATTTCGCCGGGCCCGCGAACACTAGGCTCAATGCCTGATGCCAACGAAATAACTTCGAGCGAATGCACACTATCATCAAGCTGGGCAAAGGAAGTAGAGCAGGCAGAGGAAGACCTCCAAAACGATGTTTTAAGTTTATGTGTGCCAGTCTTGAGTGACGACGAGGACCAACGGGAAGATTTGTTCGCGGGGATAACGGTGAAGGATCCAGGCGTTCGGAGGAGAATGTGGAATATATACCCTAAGGGACGGCCGAGGGTGGAAGTACGCGTGTGTGATGGATGGGTACGATTGCGGTGCCTGGGACGAGTCAAGGAGTTTCACCTTTAGAACGGGTTTTTCTGTATCTTAATGGGGGTATTTTATGAATTGTATGTAAATAATAAGATTTGAATTGGAATTGGAGGAAAATATTTTTTGTAAATAATTAGAAAATAAGGTTTGAATTGAAACTGGGAAAATATATAGGGAAAAAAAAGGAAAAAAAAATAAAATAAAATAAAAAAAAAGAAAAATATATAAATAAAAAAGAAAAAAAAAAGGGAAAAAAAATAATAATAAAAATAAAGAAATGGGAAAATGAATTTTACAAAAGTAGGATAGTTAAACGCACTTATTGTCGAGCCGAAGCTCCTTAGAGTTCGGTAAAAGTTACCTTCGGGTAGTGCAGATCAAAAGATCGAAACTCGCATGGTGCATGGGGAAAAACTAGATAGTTTTTTTCAAAGTAGGGGGGAATGTAACGTGCCGTTACAAATAGTACTTACAAGTATGCTTATAATTGAATACCGACTTTTTGGGAAGATACTTTTTCACATACCAAATACATACAACTACTAGTACACATACCCAATAGTGCTGCTATGCTAAGAATTCTCACTGAGTCTATGAAAAGTATTGCTTATAGTGTGAAAGTTGGTACACTAAAGTAAGCTTGAATCCAGTTGGAGTTTCAAACTATACTTCGTCCTACCAGCCGAATTATAGCAGATAAGCCGACAAGATTCCAGTTTCCGACACGTGCCGTAGTGTAGACCAGTAGATTTAGCGTTTTTAAGGCAATAGGCGAGATCTGTAGTATTCATCTCGCTATTTATCGGTTTCTTTAAGGCAATAGCCGAGATCTGTAGTATTCATCTCGCTATTCATATTTCTAAGGCAATAGCCGAGATCTGTAGTATTCATCTCGCTATTTATCGTTTTCTTTAAGGCAATAGCCGAGATCCGAAGCATTCATCTCGCTATTCATATTTCTAAGGCAATAGCCGAGATCTGTAGTATTCATCTCGCTATTTATCGTTTTCTTTAAGGCAATAGCCGAGATCCGAAGCATTCATCTCGCTATTCATATTTCTAAGGCAATAGCCGAGATCTGTAGTATTCATCTCGCTATTTATCGTTTTCTTTAAGGCAATAGCCGAGATCCGAAGCATTCATCTCGCTATTCATATTTCAAAGGCAATAGCCGAGATCTGTAGTATTCATCTCGCTATAACCGAAATCTCACGCACTCGTCTCGATATCTGTTGCATGCCTCGTAGTTAGTGCCCCTCCTAATCTTCGAGATCTTTAGAATTCGTCTCGAAATAGTAGAAGTTGCTACTATTCTATCTCGCAGGTCTCCCATCCTCCAGAGCCGAGCCGAATATCTCCAGCCCTCGCTAAGGTTGCCGAAGACTGCCGACCCGACTGCCGTTAAGGGGGTTATACCACCGATTACGCCCGAGCACGATAGATCACCACCGATTACGCCCGTGCGCGATAGATCACCACCGATTACGCCCGAGCACAGCAGATCACCACCGATCACGCCCGAGAACGATAGAATAACTAAACCCTAAAGATAAGAGAAATTATAGTTATAAGGTTATTTTGGTTAAATAAAGTTGTGTGCGCAACACGATTATATTGTTATTACAACTCAGAAAATCGTGTGTTTTAATTCAAAGGAAGCAGACCTTTGACGGACCTGGACAGACTGAGTAATACCCCAGCTGAAAAGAAAACTGCATCACACATTGCACAATTAAAGTTCGAAAAAACAGAATTTTTATTTTTTAATAAAAATTATATCAAACTTGTATAAAAGACAAAATACAGTTTACGCCCCCAGTTTTGTTTATAAACGAAACAAAAATGAAAAGGAGGATAAAAACAAAAAACGTGTATTGAATATCCACCAGAGGTGGACCTTGCACATTACAAACAAGTTTTCAATTGTATTTCATATCATTCAAACTATCTGTTGAAGCGACTTCAACAGTTTTAATTAATTTTTGCTAAATTTTCTATTTTCAATGAATTTACTCTTTTAAATCTTATTTATGAGGTAGACGGCCATTTGCGCCAACTTCACCTCTCTTCTTTAAAGAATTTGTCTCTAAATCATAACTGTAAATTTATATTTTACTAGTATACCCATTTTGATACACTCATTGGTGTCAAATATAAGAGAACATGAAGTTCTGTCTTATTCTCTCTCTCTTGAGTTGATCTCATTTTAAAACAACCACCACGGTTGTGTAGATTTAAGTTGTAGATAAGAAATTATTATACTATTGATAATCAAGAAAGCCAGAGGCTTTCTAATAAAACCTCCCCATTTGTTTAAATTTAAAATATTAAATTTAAAAGTTTTTTATTTCTAAAAAAAACACCCTAAAGTTGGCTTAAGAAGATAAGCCTCCTTTACATTTTGGTCCTTCGAGGAGTCTTAGTGAATCTAAGGCTAAAAGAACCCGTGGAATTTGTCCACTAATTGGCTGCAAACCCGATAGCAGCATCAACAACATCAGCAACAGCAGGCAAGAAGTCTGCAAGAGAAGGAAGGTAAATTCAGTGTGCATCCCGGCCCACGAAAGAATCACCTCCCGGACGTTGAAGTGCATCCCGGCACAATAACGAAGTTACCCCCCAGGAACTGGCAGAAAACCAACTTTGGTGGCACGGGCCATCCTGGCTGAAACTTCCCACAGCACAATGGCCGATCCCGCGGACTTTTGATCCAATAGACTTGGAGACCAAAAAGTCTGCAAACTTCCACCTGGAAGTACAAAGTACAGATGTACTAGAAGAATTCTCTTCATTTGAAAGGGCGTTACGGGTACTCAGCTACCGACTTCGCTTTATAAACCGCGTCCTTAAAAAACCCTTTTCAACCGAAAAGTTCATCACGGCTCAAGAAATCAGCTCTATGAAAAACCGACTCATTTCGTTGGCTCAAAATCATATTTCAACAAAGAGTACGAATGCTTAAAGGAAAAGAAACCTTTAAGTCGAAGAAGCAGACTGCTCACCTTGACTCCATTTATTGATAAAAACGACCTTCTACGGGTTGGTGGCAGATTAAACAACTCAGGTTTAAGCTACGAAGAACGTCATCCAATTATCATCCCAGAAGGTTCTCGACTGGCAAAACTTCTCGTTGATTTTACACATCGCATTCTGCTGCACTCTGAACACCATATAATGTTACGAGCGATCCGGCAAGGATTTTACATCCCAAGATTACGAAACTTGGTACGAAAATGTATTCGTGAATGCAAGGCGTGCACGGTCTACAAACATAAGTTCCAGCACCAAATCATGGCCGCTCTCCCACCAGAACGAGTAAACTTTTCCCTACCCTTTACATACACCGGAGTCGATTTTGCAGGTCCTTTCAACATAAAGTCTTCGACTTTGCGAAATGCCAAAATTCTAAAAGGATATGCAGCTGTTTTCGTTTGTTTTTCTACCCGAGCCGTTCATTTAGAAACTTGTTCTGACCTCTCAACTGATGCCTTTTTAGCCTGCTTCGACAGATTTATTGGGCGTAGAGGTCTCCCGAAGACCATGTTTTCCGACAACGGTCGAAATTTCCTCGGCGCAAGCTACGCGCTACTGAAAAGCCATAACAGCTTTCTCCAGTCAGCAGAAAAGAGGCTGATCGAAAAATACACCACTCTTGGTTTCACCTGGTCCTTCATACCGCCGTACGCACCCCACATGGGTGGCCTCTGGGAAGCCGCCGTGAAAAGTATGAAGTCCCACCTCAAAAAGGTAACTTGTAATCTCTCTTTTACCTTTGAAGAATTTACAACTCTTCTTGTTCGAATTGAGGCAGTGTTAAATTCAAGACCACTGTCATCTTTAACTGAAACCCCGAACGAAATTTTACCACTGACTCCAGGTCATTTGCTTCGAGGAGCTGCTATCACCGCTCTACCAGAAGCCCCTGCGGAACCTCCACTTGAGAACTTGCCGTATTTAAAACGTTGGGAACGATTAAAGGCGCTACAACACATTTTTGCACGAAGGTGGAAAACCGAGTATATAACCGAGCTACAACGCCGATTCAAATGGCAAAAGGAACGTGACAACCTCAAACAAAATGACATCGTCATCGTCAAAGAAGACTTTTTACCACCCACCGAGTGGCTCCTTGGTCGCGTTACTAAAGTCATATACGGACGCGATAGCAAAATCAGAGTTGCAGAAGTACGCACAAAAAATGGTAATATCCTGCGACCTGTTGTCAAACTATGTTTGCTACCCACTAATGATACTCAAAACCAAAACCCACCAATTAATCTACCAAATCCCCAATAATTAAGTAAACAAATAGATAAAATTCGCACTAGGTATTTTTTCTAACACTGTATATATTTCGTTCTTTTCTTTTCTTGTTTTCTTCTCTGTATATTTAGATGAGAGAACGCCCACTATGCCACATATGCCAACGTCAACGCCGCCAGCTCGTTCATAATCAGAAAGGTGGCTCAAGAGTTGCCGGAATTAACACCAGTTACAAGCCATGATGGAAAGATATGTGGTCGATTCATTATGGAACCATGGTTCACCCACAACGAGCGAGAGTCCTTCATGATGGACTTACTTCTCTGCGAGCGTCTGGGGTTCGTGGCACCCCCCTCATTGAAAGATGAAGCCCTAAGCCACCACTTTGCCAATTACTCCCCGTTGGCTCATCCTCTCTTCCATGCATATCGGGAAATTGAAAAAATGTAGCGGACAGAATCCTATTGCCAAACATTCAACAACCAGCTGCTGACCTGCCCCGTATCCAGCAGTCCACATTTGGGTGAATAATATCCGGGCCTTGGAAGAGATGTTCTTGCCATTTTCCGGCGGGAGCATGTTGAAGCGACTTCAACAGTTTTTAATTAATTTTTGCTAAATTTTCTATTTTCAATGAATTTACTCTTTTAAATCTTATTTATGAGGTAGACGGCCATTTGCGCCAACTTCACCTCTCTTCTTTAAAGAATTTGTCTCTAAATCATAACTGTAAATTTATATTTTACTAGTATACCCATTTTGATACACTCATTGGTGTCAAATATAAGAGAACATGAAGTTCTGTCTTATTCTCTCTCTCTTGAGTTGATCTCATTATAAAACAACCACCACGGTTGTGTAGATTTAAGTTGTAGATAAGAAATTATTATACTATTGATAATCAAGAAAGCCAGAGGCTTTCTAATAAAACCTCCCCATTTGTTTAAATTTAAAATATTAAATTTAAAAGTTTTTTATTTCTAAAAAAAACACCCTAAAGTTGGCTTAAGAAGATAAGCCTCCTTTACACTATCTTTTGTATTATTTTAAATAGTTAGTCGACTGACGACATATAGTCAAAGTCGCTTATTACTCACAATATTCTTATTTTAAGTAACTATGCTTTTTGTAATAATATTTATGTATATTGCTAAATTTAAATAAAGAATACTACTACTACTACTACTAATCTTTAACTTCAAGCTCATATATTAGTTCTCATGTAGTGAGTAAACTAGTTTATATGAATGTTTGATGGTTGGTATGGGATTGTTAACGCTTTCAAAACGTGTTCTAATGATGGGAACCTAGAAAATTCCCGCAATAGATCTATACAAACATTCCTGAAAGGGTCAAATAGTTAATTGGAAAAAAAAACTCTATGGATTATTTCTTCAGACAATATCCTAATAAAGAAATATAGAGTATGTCCTCGAACTTGAATAATTTTCATTCGAAAAAACATAATTTTTATTTTTTAATAAAAATTATATCAAACTTGATTTTAAAAATTTAAAAAAAAGTTTTAAACAAGCAAAAAAACTAATAAGGAAACGTACAAAATTTACAAATTCCTTGCAATACCAATATATATCCTGATACAAACTCCGACATGATTATAATCAAATTAGAAACAATATTGTGTAGATTTATATTCTTAAAATAATGTCATAATTTTTCGAATAAATATAAAAACGCGTTATTTCAAAAATTGAGAAAAAATTTTTTTTTTTTTGCTAGATTTGGATTTAGCGTATTTAAGTTTACAAAAATTGTAATTTGCTGAGTAGTATTATAGACATATTAACCCTTTTAAAGTTGTTACAAATATAATATCAAACTAACAATATCCATTTCTACAGCGTTCTGTAGGGTATTAAACAAATAAAAAATAACCGCCACCATTGTTTACTTACCCATACCCACACATAAATTCGTGTTATTTATACGCTTCGTTTAACGTTTTTATTTCATTTTATTTTGACTCTTATTCCAAAGCTGTTCAAAATTGGCAAATAAATCGAGTAGGCGGAACTAATTTTAAATGGAATGACTTGAAATAGGCGGACAGCCACAAATTCATATAAAAATACAAACACATACCACAAATAAATAATACCACAAATAGGGTTAATAAATCGCTACGTTATTCTTAAATAATAGTCACTATTTCCCTTCGTTGCTATTATTTTTACAATTACCAAATTATCGTAAAAATGATGCGTATTCTACTAGTGAACATTTATTTCTTATGTCATATTAGTTTGTATTTTTCGTTGGGGGAGAAAGAAAATATATACAATTTGTAACGTTTTTGCTATGACAATGATGTAGCTATTTTAGGCAATAAAGTTGGTAGTTGCATAAAATATGTAATATTTCCAAAGTTTTTTGTAAAAGTTTGTTTAGCAAAATCTTAGCAAATTGACAAATAATATGTGTATCATAACAATGGTGAAAAAAATTATATAACATAAAAAATTCAGGGTTGATGAGTTGCCATTCTATGGTTAATGATTACATATGGGTAACTCCATGGGGTAAAGTTCTCCACTAAACAAAAATTTATGAAACATTTTATCTCTCTGTTGCAAAGTGGAATATAACGCAAGATTTTTCGAAATAATTTGGCCATTTCTTAAGCTTAATTCACACGATGATGCGCTATTCACCCCAGTCCACTCATATCTACTATTTCCCAATATTTTTATTTTTCAGAAGAGAATTTACAATAATTTGACACTTAGTATCACTAATAGGGAAAAATAGAAGATATGGGTAAACAGTAGGCAGGGTCGATTTGTATGGAGGCAAACAAATCGCTCAACGTTCAAGGAAAATCGTATTCTAGGGATCAAAATAAGAAACTTTGCCGAAGGAACCATACCTCTAAAACGAATTCTGATGTCCCGACTTTTGACCCGTATGGTCAAATTTTGAAAAATTCCACTTTGACCCATTTAGAGTGCCCCAATCGAATCAAACCCCAATCGAATATAATTTATACATGCATCTGCTAGAGCGTCTTCCGGAGAAGAAATAGAGATCCTAATTTTGGAAAGACTTCTCCTACTTTCTGAAATATCTCTATCCCGAGATTTGTACATTTTGCAATAAAAACACGGTTAAAAAGGCTCTCTTTCAATTTAAATTTTAGCCCCTTAACGGTCACCTAGAATGATGATTTATGCATTAACCTGCTAGCGCGTCTCCTGGAGAAGAAGTAGCTCCCATAATCTTGGACAGATTCCTCCTACTTTCTGAAATATCAAAGTGGGCTTTTTCAAAATTTTACCCTACGGGTCAAAAGTCGGGACATCAGAATTCGTTTTAGAGGTATGGTTCCTTAGGCAGAGTTTCTTATTTTGATCCCTAGAATACGATTTTCCTTGAATGTTGAGCGATTTTTAAATCGACCCGCCCTAGTAAACAGCATATGAATTGCTCTTACTTACAAGGAAACTTCACAGTGGTTAATCGCACAACTCTTACTGAAACTTGGATAGGGGAACAGCTGAGACAAAATTAAAAAAATATTTGCAATTAAATATACCTGCGCAATTTAATTTTAGGGTATAAAAATGGATTTGAAAATTGTTGGAAACTTTTATGTTTGAGATCTTTTAATTTTTTTTTTTTATTCTATAGGATAGATCTGAGAAATACGTTTCGGTTGATACCCAATTTGGTTATATTTCCATTAAAACCGATATGGCAAAACGCAGATTAAACCGCATATTTTATACCCTAAACATAAAAACACCTAAAGCAATTGTTCGTTCCATAGTTTTTAATCACCTACAACATATCCGAGGATCATTGAGATCTGCGGGATGTACCACTGTGTAAGTGGTCCGGTTGCTATAAAATTTGGAACTGGCGTATGTGACGCAATATTGAGCTTAAGTTTTGACGTTGAATCTCACAGATTATCCAGGGGCAGCGATATGCCCCAAATTGGGGTTTTTTTTGCATTCAAAAACTTTGAGCGCTCAGCATATTTTCGTTTCTTATCAGATTTTTTTTTCAACATATTTGGACCTGGGTTATCTCTTAAGTTTCCAGGATATTTTCATTTGAAAATATGAAATTCCAAATTTTACGTTTTTTTCCGTTAAATTCATTTTATTAAAAGAAGCTACACAGAAAAAACTAAAAACGGGTTTCAATTAAAAAATGTATTGAATCAATTAATATTTTAATTGATTTTGCACATATCACGGCAATGATACTATCAATTAAACCTTTTATTAAATTAAGAAGAAAAAAAAAGTTATAAATAACTTGTACAAAAAAAAAAAAAAAATATGATACTCACAAAAAAAGTGTGTGATCTATACGTTGGTATGTGTGTTTTTTGTTTGTTACCGTCAAATGTATTTAGTATTTTATACTGACATTTTTCTATTTATGCATACAGTGTATGAAAAAATAATATGATAATTGCGTCTAAAATAAAATATGTATTTATATGTATAAAAGTCAATAAAAATATTTATTGATTCAATTAAATATTTGTTTAGAAACAAACTAAATTCAAATCAAATCTTTAATTAGATATTTTAGATTGATAATTTTTTCTGTGTATATGTAAATTTGATATCAAATTAAAGGGGTTTTGAAGATACATTCACTGTTGAACAAATTATGCCCAATGATTTTCAAGTATTTTTGTTATTTTGAGTAACATTAAATCTGGTGTCTTATTAAGGAATTTTAGTTGTATTAAGCTAAAAATAATGCATACCAATGACTATTTAATTTAATCTTTTTCCCCTATATTTGAAATAATTTCAAAATGTGGCAACTATGCGTCTACTATATAGGCAATATGGGTATGAACATTTTTGTTTTCTTGAGTACTTTAACCGTGCAAATACAAATAGAAGTGGCATCACTTACAACATATGGGAAACAGTGGACATTAGAGTGAGGTAAGTTTCTAAACATAGAACTGTTGTGTTGTGTTGTTGTTGTACTTCTGAGATTATGTATGCAAGAACAAAAAACACCGTGTATTGAATAAAACTAGTTTTTATCGCAACAAAACTCGACCTGACGATAGATCAGTGGGCTAAAGCGCTCTGTCCAACATGTAGTGCGAGTGCATGTGGCATTATAAATCAGTTTATATATAACACGGTCAGTGATTGCTCAGAAAATTTCATATAGACGCAATCAAACAAATAAAAACATAGCAAATATTACATTACATTTTTCAACAAAACTTGGTGACTGACGCAGGTTCAATAAAAGAAACTGCGAAGTCTGATTCAGAAAAATTGAAAAATTTACAATGTAGTTATGATTTTTAGAAAATACACTCATTCTTCTCTACCACGCCTTTCACAAACAAATAAATTTAGTTTTCGTAAACTAAAGACAAATTGTAATACCAAAACAAAAGAATTTTTAAACCTAATTTTTAACACTTAAAAGTGAGATTGGGCAGCTAAAAAAATACGTATTTATTTTTTATTCTTTACAAGATATCCAAAGTTCATTAAAATCTGCGGGTTCGCGCCTGCTAGCTTAAAATTTACATTGTTGAATTTGAGGATTTCTTTGGGACTTTTTTTTATTTAATATCGATAAAAAGAACGCTACTATTTCGCTTAACTTTCTTCTAATTGGTGATTTTTTGAGGATATTTTTTGGTTTGTTTAGGGACAACGAAACCTGACAAGCATGACTCCTAAACATGAGATTAACCCGCTATAAAATATACGCGTCCCTTATTTTTTTTTCTTTATCACATATTAAAATTTCATTAAGATCGAAGAGAACCAATCGGATGAATCCCCTTGTTAGTAGCTGATGCTGTCATAATAAATACATTTTTGAGGAGTTTTAAGGCAAAAGCTAACCAAAGGCGTAGTGATAAAATGTTAGCATTAATAAATTATTTAAAAACTTCCGATAACTTTAATGCCAATTCTAAAACAGCAAAAAAATCTTTAAAATTTTATGTCGAACAAAAGCAAGCAATATTCGGAGTAAAAACAATAATGATATGTTAACAATAAAGAAAACATCGTTAGAAAATGAAAGGGTTTTCTCCGTAGCTGGAAACGTTGCCTCAATCATTTATTTAATATGATATTGTTTTAATGTTCAATGTGATTTATTATTTAAATTTTAATAAAAACAAATAAAAACTTCCTTTTGACAAAAAAAAAACATATTATTATATGTGTGTCTAAAATAAAAAATGTAATTTTCCAAGAATCCCGGACAATGAAAAAATCCGGGAATTCCCAAGCCCTAGTTAAGAAGCTATAAAACTAACCACTCTTTGGATTGGATCTATCAAAAGACTTAAAAAAAAATAGACGTGTGTGCTCAATAGGAGCTAAAAAAAAACTGCTCCCAAATTACCCCACCTCCCACCAATTTTTAAGTCAAAAATGACAATTTGGTTTTAAACTCATTACATAATAAAGTTATATTGGCAGATAAACAAAAAAAAAAAAAATTCATGGCAAAAAAAAAAAACAAAATTTAATTTTTTGAATTTAAATAACTTTTAAAGTAGAGGAGATGATAACCTATAACCTTGAGCATGTTTGTTTCCCTTATCTTACAACGTAAATTACTTCAGGCTAAAACAATTGGTCCACATTTACAAACGTTACACTCGCCAAAATATTTTTTATGCTCGAGGTAGTCAACTTTGAGAACGAGTAAGTACACCCTGCAGGTTGGCCCAATCACAATATATCAATATATGTATTAGCAATACAATTTCCAATTTGATACATACCGATCGGATCAGTAGTTCAGAAATTCTATATATATATTACCATTATTTTTTCAAACACTCAACTGTACGTATGAGTGATACATATTTTTAAATTTAAATATTAATCATACGCCTGAAGAAAAATTGTAATAATTAGTGTTTTATAGAAATACCCATATGATTTCGAAAACATATAATATTAACAACCATTAATGAATGTCTATGGTCATCGTAAGATACCAATGACTCCGCAAAATAATAGTAATTGTGAAGGGAGAAATTGAGAAAAAAAATAATAATATTAAGGAAATTAAACAACAACTTAACTATGTACTGATTTATGTCACTCGTTATATCTAACATTTATTGTCATCGACATGTCCGTTTGTGGTTTTTATCCATTTTCGCAGTTATCTATGCCTATACTCATAATTATCGTCATAGTTTTCATTCAAACTACAAGAAAAACACAACAAAAAAAAAAAAAAAATAACTAACAAGTAAATTGCAAAATATTTTTTCTGACTTATTTTAACCCTTTGACTACCGTTGTACACTACAGTGTACACATCTTTAAAAAAAAAATTTAAAAAGTATAAAAATTAATACTTTTGCTTAAAAATGTTCTCTGGGCTATTGGCCATTGACAAAAATGAAATGTACAAACTGTTCATTAGAGCAATATAGTCGCAATTTTTGTTAAAAACTCCTATTTTTTGAATCAGGCTTTATCTCCGAAAAAATAAGTATATGACGAGGAAAATGATACTAAAGAGTGATAGTAAAGAGTCAAGTCAAATTAATTGTCTATTAATTAAATTAAATACAAAATTATATATTTTAATTTAATAAAAATTATATGTGTATTTGTAAACTAAATGTGTATAGCGATTAATAATGCAGTGTTGGTCAAATTGCAACCAAATGTACGTCCAGGTAGACAGAGTAATGCAAAAGACAAGGACACACATCTTTGGTAATTTTTAACATGTTCTTTTTGTTATTGCAAAAAAAAAATATATTATTCGTTTCCTTTAAAAATTGCCATCATTTACATAATCATTGATGTAAGTAGTTGAAAAATAATTTTTATTATGTGATAAATAATTATTTCTATATATTTTTAGATATAACATTAATTCATGTTGTCAATGAGTGAGTATGAACATTTTTATATTTTGTATCGTTTTGTAAATTATTTTTAAAAGAATCACAAGAAAATGTTTAGGTTAAAATGAACTAAAGAATCACTTTTTTACAAATGAGAGTTTTTCATTCTACGAATATTCAGCAAAATTTTGTTAACTTTTAGCAAATATTTTTTTATTTTTAACCAACTAAGAGTTAGCAAAACTTTAGCTAAATCTACTAATTTTGTTGCTAAAAATCAGATCGCTGATTTTCACCTTAAGATTTGGCTGACACTAGAAATTTTTTTGCAAGCACCCTTTTGACTATAATTTTGCTGAACCAGCAACATTTTTGCTGACTTTACTAACTTTTTTTTTTGAGTGTAACAAAAATCTGAAGTCAAATATATCTACAAACAAAAAGTCGGTAGTGAAAGGGTTAATGTGGTTTGGTCAGACATTATGTCACTTGTTTCAGATTGATAGAGAGAGAGAGACGATACCTACCAATAAGGGTAATGGCTTGCTTGAAAAGAATTAGTTAAGTCAAGCAAATTGCAGTTAAATTGTGGTTAAACTTTGTGTCTGCTTATTGTATATACAATATCTAGAAACTTTTACACAGACACAAACATAGACTTGATTATGACAAAACGGATACACATTTTAATGAAGATTGTAATTATTTGACTACTACATGTTATGTTGTCCATGCATCGTAGTTGTGGTCAGGGACGTGGCTAATTTAAAAAAAAAAAAAATTATGGGAAATTATTAATAAAGAAATCTAGCTGAACAGTGGTGTATTTGAAAAAACAAATAACGGTAATATATATGAGCTACTTCAAACATTGTCCACACCTGTTGAAGCTCACCTTAGATGACTCTTATATCTCAGGCTTTATGAATTCAGACAGGGACGATGTGACATGCATTTGAAATAAAAAATAAAAAAATAATATGACTTGAAACTTACAAAACTTTTTTTATTCGGTTTATATTTTGCTCACAGTATTTATTGAAACCAAAATTGTCCGATTTTGAAATTTTTGCAGTTTTTTTTATATGGTTTTTGCTCCGATTAATAGATTTTAGTTTTGATTATTTTTGCGAGCGCTAATTCAAAAATTAAGATAAAGGGCTGAAATTTTGACACAATTTTTTTTTTTTTTTGTGAACTATCAACTACCTTAAACAAGTTTGTATTAATATACATTACATTGAAGTTGTTACCTTAACTTAAGGACTTTTAAATTAGTTCGCTAAAATAGTTCGTCTTCAAAGAGTTTTACTATACAAGACCTCTAGAAAGAATCGTGAAAAACAGAAAAGTGTGAGGAAAAATTGAATATTTTTTAGCCAATTAATTTTTTTTTTTTTAAAAGAGAGGCAACACTCAGGAAATAATTCCTATATTTAGTGTGTTGCTTTCTTTGGAAAGGGATAGTATAGAGATGAAAGGTGGGGAAAGATGAAGGGCTTCAGACATGGCAACACTGTAATTGCGCGAGATGATAAGTCTTAGAACAGTTGTTGCTCGCCACCTGATGGAGAGTTGGCGAACTTATTGAAGCTTTTTTTGGTTCATAGCCCTGATTCATTATTTTACTTCGGTGGGGTTAATTGCTATGGGAACACCGAAGGTGGACATTGCGATACGTATGAGGGATAGAAAAAACTCATACATATTAATTTGATGTTGCCGGCACCGGGGATCGAACCCGGCACCTTCTGTGTAAAAGTCCAACGCGCTAACCATTACACCACAACGCCCACATAAAGTTTTAAATTTTAAGCTAGCAGGACTTTTAAATTAAATAAAAAATATTTATCGGTAAAATTCAAAAATAAAGCATTGAAAATGAAAATTGTTCAAGTTCGAAGCCATACTCTATATTTCTTTATTATTATATTGTCCTAACAAATAATCTATAGAGTTTTTGTTTTAAAATTTATTAATTGACCACTTTCAGGAATATGTTGATAGATTTATTTCTCTATTTCGGGAAATTTCTACGTTCCCATCATCATAACACGTTTTGAAAGAAGCAAGCATTCATATAAACTATCTTTCTCACTAAACTAGAACTAATCTATGATCTCGAAGTTAAAGATTATCACCATTGATCAACCTTTGGTAGATATTCAATAGACGTTTTCCTTTCCTTTTGATTTGCAGACTTGTTTTGTTTAAAAAAACAAAAACAAAATGTACAGAGGAGTAAACAAGACCGTACTTTGTCTTTTATACAGGTTCGATATAATTTTTATTAAAAATAAAAATTTTGTTTTTTCGACCTTTAATTGTGCAATGAAAATGAAAATTATTCAAGTCGAGGCCTTACTCTTTATTTCTTTATTAGGATATTGTCCTAATAATCTATAGAGTGTATTGAATATCTACCAATGGTAGACCTTGCACATAACAAATAAGTTTTCAATTTATTTTAGAGCAATGGTTATAATCTTTAAGTTCGAGCTCATATATTAGTTCTCGTTTAGTGAGAAAACTAGTTTATATGAATGCTTTATTTTTTGCATGGGATTGCCACTTCTTTCAAAACGTGTTCTGATGATGGGAGTCTATAAAATTCCCGAAATAGATATTTCAACACATTCCTGAAAGCGGTCAATTAATAAATTTGAAAACAAAAACTCTATTGATTATTTGTTAGGACAATATCCTAATTAAGAAATATAAAGTATGGCCTCGAACTTGAATAATTTTCAGTTTCCTTGCACAATTAAAGGTCGAAAAAGCATAATTTTTATTTTTTATTATATCAAACTTGTATTCAAAAATAAATGTAAATAACAAATATTTTAAAACAATCAGCGAGAGATAGTTACTTATCAAATAAGGGGCAGTATTGGTAAAGAATCTAGTGCATGGAGTCCAAAAAATCTTAATTTATTCAATGTATATTGTTTAAATAATTTGAATTACTAACAAAATTGTAAAACTAACATATTTAAAAATATTTTATGCAACAAGCATATGAATATTTTGTTGGCCTCCTTAAACCAAAAATCACATTAAAATTTGTTATTTGGAGTAGTTTTTTAAATTTTTTTTAAATTGAATTTTTGAGTAAGTTGATTATTTTGACTATATCCCGATATCTAGCTACTTTGGTCAGTCAATATATCTTCCGAACACTGTGTTTCAATCGGTTCAGTAATTTAGGAACTATGGGTCGAAATTTTGTGAAATAATATAGTTTTTTAGACAAAAATTAAAAATTTTAAATTTTGAAGAAATATATATGATATTTATTTGTCTTGCAATGAAATATATAATTTTTTTTTTTTTTTGTAATTTAAGTACTTCAACCAAGATCAATATTCATTTCCGAAGTAAATCTATTGATAAATAACGAAGTAATGACCATTAGACATTTAGATCAAATTTGTTTCACTGACTTTCAATGGCCAACTTACAAAATCTATGCATTTTCAATAACATATTTTTACCTAGTGCTCATATAAAGGCCCTGCCCAAAAAAATAGTTTTTTTTTCTTTTACCCACACTGCATTCCACAAATATAAATTAATATAAATATAAAAACTCGACCTGACGATAGCTCAGATGGCTAAAGCGCTCTGTCTAACGTGTAGTGCGAGTGCATGTGTCATTAGAAATCAGTATATCTGTACCACGGTCAATGATTGCACAGAAAATTTCCTATAGACGCAATCGAACAAATAAAAACATAACAAATATTACATTATTCAAAAATTCAAAAAAACAGGGTCACTGACGAAGGTTCAATTCCAGAAACTGCGCAGTCTGATTCAGAAAAAATTGAAAATTTGCAATGTAGTTATGATTTTTAGAAAATACACTTATTCTTCTCTACCACGCCTTTCACATATAAATTTTTATTATTCAAAAGAGTAACGTGGTTCACTTCGTTCAGATTTATTGCCTCAAATTTTTATCTATTAAAGTAAATTAAATAATTCTTTTTATCTTATTTTGTTTATTGATTTATCCTGATTTAAAATCAAAAACAAATTTTAAACAAGTTGATGTAATGGAGAAAATAATGGCATTTTTCTATTTCAAGAAAAATGTTTCACTTATACACCCGGTTAATATTAGATAGTTCTGAATTTATTAATCAAAATAAAAGAATTTTTTAATATTAACTTAAAAATCAGTAAACATTTTGCAGGTTTTGCACGTAATTGAGCAAATTGTTGTAAATTGTGGCATTTATATATAACGGGGCAATATATAATTGGATTTCCGATTTTTTTTTTTTTTTTTTTAAAAGAGAGGCAACACTCAGGAAATAATTCCTATATTTAGTGTGTTGCTTTCTTTGGAAAGGGATAGTATAGAGATGAAAGGTGGGGAAAGATGAAGGGCTTCAGACATGGCAACACTGTAATTGCGCGAGATGATAAGTCTTAGAACAGTTGTTGCTCGCCACCTGACGGAGAGTTGGCGAACTTATTGAAGCTGTTTTTGGTTCATAGCCCTGATTCATTATTTTACTTCGGTGGGGTTAATTGCTATGGGAACACCGAAGGTGGACATTGCGATACGTATGAGGGATAGAAAAAACTCATACATATTAATTTGATGTTGCCGGCACCGGGGATCGAACCCGGCACCTTCTGTGTAAAAGTCCAACGCGCTAACCATTACACCACAACGCCCACTAATATGATGCAAGAATTAAATGTATACAATTTGATATAGCCATATATATAACTGAAATACAATTTAATACGAAAAATGGTGGATCGTATTGTACATAAATGGATTATATAACATTCAGTTTTATATAATTTGGTACGATTCAATCCAGTGAAAATAAATTTGTTAAATTGAATACAGGGGCTCGATATTATGGTCCGATTATTAAGAACATACACTTGGTATCCAACTAATGAATGTGAATAGAGCGCATCATAATGTGATAATAACTTGTGAAAAAGAGATAACAATAGGATTAAGAAGAGGAAGCATTCTAGTTGAAAAATAAATTGTTCATTAATATTAGTTAATTCTGTCTCTTCTGGTTAAAACAATACATTGCCTGTTGTGTGGCTGTGGGTTTGAAACTCACTACGATACAAAACAAATAAAATTTTCATATAGAGCAATTTAACAGTTTAAAATACTTTGTTCAATTGACACACACATTCACACATTAACCACTGACGAGTACTTTAATTAAAAATGTTTTCTTTTCATTCCAGTGAAAATCTAAAAAATCTTCAGTAATGAATTCTAATAAAATTAATTACGACTGCCATTATATGACGGTTACAAACACTTTATCCTACTAAAATTTTTGGAGTTTGATTAGTAAATTGTGATATGGATTTAAGTTAATTTTAATACATATTTTCAATGAAAATTTCCGAATTGATATTACAATTTTAAAAAGGATGTTATGGATTTGAAAACAAACTTTTCCACCATTTAAAAAAAATAGTTTATTTTTTAGAGTGGGGCAATAAATTGTTTTGTTTAGAATCCATGTACACACAGAGAAATAAAGTGCCAACCGAATTGAAAAGTGTATATTAATGGTAACAAATTATAAATTTAGTAAGTACAACGATATTTATATTAGATTTCTAAAAATTTTGGGTCTAACATCTAAAATTCAGTTTAATTAACCGAACTTTGTTGTGAATACTAATGTTCAGTTTTACCAACCGATTGAAATTCGTATTAACCGAATTTGAGTCGTAGTAGCCGATTTTCTGTTGACAAATAGCAAAACTTTTGTCTGTGTGTATTAATTCGTTAAATTTAAATTAAGCCCTTAATAATCGGACCATAATATCCTCCTGTATTCAATTAATCAAATTTATTTTCACTGGATTGAATCGTACCAAATTATATCAAACTAAATGTAATATCCATTTGGATATTCCCATTTTCGCATCAAATTGTATTTCAATTGTATAGCGATATAAAGCTGTATCAAATTTTATACATTTCGTTGTTGCATCATATTTTTTTTTTTTAATCGAGCGTTGTTTTTAGTTAAAGTATAAAATTCTTTGAAAAACTAAAAAAATTCAGTTCAGCTCACGGGATCTCAATGCTATAAACGAAATATTTTAGGAACCATCATAAAACAACCAAAAGTACATTTTTAGGGGCGGACAAAAGAAACGATTTTCGTGAGTCGGTATAATATAATACTTGTTGTTCTTAATTTTATTCTTTGCTACTTCCCTGGAAATGTTTTGTTCTTTATATTACAAAATTTTTCTTGTATTTTATGATGATAACCTACTTGTTCGGTTTTTATAGCCATCCTTCATCTCTTTTTTCGGTTGGTTATTTTTCAAATTATTATGTCAATGCTGTTGTAGTTTTAGTTATTATTAGGGCTCGGAAGTTAATGCATATATATTTGTGTGTTTATGTATATAAAAAATGTAAAATATGTACTTAAAGTTAAAAAATATGAATTTATAATTGATTTTTTTCAACGTTTTCAATATTAGTTAAACAATTGAAAATTACGAATAAACATATTTTGAGAATTAGAATTGAATTTTCTGTTACTTTTATTTTCGTGATAGTAAAAAGTATTTGTATAAATTAAAAACATATTTTATTAATAACATTTTTAAATTGTGTAAAATATGTGTTTAGTAAAACATGAAAAAATTTCCTTAAAAATACGTATTTCAATGTCAAATATGCAAAAATATGCATTTATAGCAAAATATGAAAAAATATGCATTAACAAATCGATGCCGTTTTGTTGCAAATTTATTGATTCACAAAGATATTTGGTTAATATTTTTCTCCAGTTAATGAGAACAAACATGTATTTACATGACGTTCCGAGCCCTAGTTATTATATAGTTACAGTTGTTACTATTTTTATACTAGATATTCTGTAATCTTTTACGTTGTCATGCTCCCAAGGGTGTGTTGTTATAATTTGTTAACTAATTGAATAGTTATTTAAGCTTAATTGTTTGAAATTGTGAAGATCCTGTTTCATCTTTTTTCAGCAAAAATTACTAAAAAGAGGAGGCAATCAATAATTTGAAGGATGGTATAGGGGGGGTAATTAATTACTATAGAAATTATTAAAGTTATTACAATTCAAAACTATTAAAATATTCAATAAGAACTAACTGCTTACGAGCTACTACTATTAAATGAGAATTGTTTGCCATGCTGAAATTTAAGCATTTCTTAATAAATTGAGTTGGATCAAATCATAAAATTATATTTAGCATCTTTATTTATATACTTTTTGAGATTTTGTGTGAAAAAAAGTGCAAAACAAACTGCTTCAAAATTTTACTTTTTATATTTCAATAGAAAAATTAAAGCATTAATGAATTTTGAATATCTGATAACGAAGAAAAAACCAATGAACTCGTGATTAAAAACATGTTAACTCCATTGAAAAAACCGCATTTTTGGATCGCCCATTTCCGATTTTTAATGAAATTCATCATAACTGTCATATTCTACAAGAAATCGACGAAACATATAAGTACGTGTTGTATGAGCATTAAATAATACAATAATAAAATTACTTATACGTTGTGTGGGACAATATTCTACGAATATTTTATCCCAAATTAATAAGAGTTACACGATGGATAGAAAAAAAAACATCTTAACTATTTTAATAAATATAATAAATTGAAAACAAATTCATAAGCTTTTGAAATAAATTTAATTACGGAGGTTTGAAGCTCGTTATAAATTAAAAATAACATAAAAATAATCTCGATGTATATAAAAACAAAAAAACTAACAAAACTGTAAAATATATTACTTGAGCCAGAGTAAAAACTAAAATTTTTTTATATAAATAGAACATTTTTGGTCTTCAAAGTTTAGTAACGTCATGATGCTTGTTAGGAAAAGACCTTAACCACGTGCTTCATTACTAAGAAGACAAGAATGGAGCAAAATTAATGATTAATAGGTTTTTTGTTAAAGTTCTGCCTATTATGAAGGCTCTAACTTTTCTAAAACTTCGGATTGTGATGAGATCTTAAGCCAGATCGAAATACTAGTATCAACCTAGCTAATATGTTTTTTTTTTTTTTTTTTTTTTTTTAAAAAGAGAAGCAACACTCAGGAAATTCTTCGTATTAATTAATGTGTTGCTTTCTTTGGAAAGGGGATAGTGGAGAGATGAAAGGTGGTGAAAGATGAAGGGCTTCAAACATATCAACACTGTAATTGCGCGAGATGATAAGTCTTAGAACAGTTGTTGCTCGCCACCTGATGTAGAGTTGGCGAATTTATTGAAGCTTTTTGTGTCATAGCCCTGATTCATTATTTTACTTCGGTGGGGTTAAGTGCTATGGGAACACCGAAGGTGGGCGCAGCGATACATACAAGTGATAGAAAACGCATATATATTATTTTTCTAAATTGATGTTGTCGTCACCGGGAATCGAACCCGGGACCATCCGTGTAACAGTCCAACACGCTAACCATTACACCACAACGCCCACATATACGGAGGTTGGAAGCTCGTAAAAAATTAAAAATAAAATAAATATAATCTCGATGTTTTTCAATTTTCTAATTATTTGAGTTAAGGTTTGTTGTTTTTATTTTATAAAAGTTTTTTATTTTCAATATTTCGCCACTCCTTTGTGTAGCATCTTCAGGAAAATAAATAAATTAATAAATTTTCAAAAAATTTTAAAGTTTGAAAAAATTTTTGAAAGTTTGAAAAACATATTTAAAATACTTGACAAATATTTCTAAAACAAAAAATATAAATAATTAACACTTAAAAAATCTATTGATGTAATATTTGTTATAAATTAATGTAGTATGTGTTATTTCTTTTGTAATAAATATTTATAATTCTGAGCTAAATTTTCAATATCTATCTTAAAATTAATTCTATTTGTTAGTGGCGTATTAATTATCTGTAACATTTCTAATAAATAACGACGTTTGTAATTTTGTTCTGTATTTAAAATTGAAACATTTTCAAAGTCTGGGTAGTGATTATATCTTGAACAATGAGAAGATAATGCTGTTTTTTGTGAATTAATATTCCTATATTTCTGATCTGATCTATGTCCAGCTAATCTAGTTCTCAATTTATTTTTCGTTGTACCTAATAAAAACATAAAAACAAAAAACTAACAAAACTGTAAAAAATATTACTTGAGCAGAGTAAAAACTAATTTTTTTTATAAAAATAGAACATTTTTAGCCTTCAAAGTTTATTAACGCCATGATGCTTTTTAGGAAAAGACCTTAACAACGTGCTTGATTACTAAGAAAACAAGAATGGAGCAAAATTAATGATTAATATGTGCTTTGTTAAAACAAAAAACTAACAAAACTTAATTTTTTTTTACTTAAAATCTTCTGAACTAGTTATGTATAATATCATGTGGTGTACTGTTTATCGTTCAAATCGATTTTGTCATCCGATGCAAAAATGTTTAAATTTATTGTAAGTTACCATGTAAATAACCCTAAATTCAAATTTCTCGGGTATTGCTTTGTTCGAGTAAACGAGTAACTTGATTTTGATGTTTTTTACTTACTCGATTAATCGAGTAAGATTGTACACATACTCGATTAATCGAGTAAGATTGTACAATTATTCGAGTAACTCGAATGATTTCAATAATTTCATTAATTTTCCATTATAAATACATAATAATACACAAAATAAATACAAAATCAGGAGTTCCGAAATGTAGTTATTAATTACCCTATGGGGAATGAGGAGTCAATTCACGTAAAAGTGACTGGTTAAAGAAGGACTTATCACAGGACTGGTATAATTTAATACTGAAGTGGTTAAGCAGTGTCAACTGTCCTAAAATTATTTTGACTGGTAAAGGGAGGATGTACCACTTAACCAGAATGCTTATTAACAAGAAAAGGCCAGTTGTAGGGTTTAACTTTTTTGCTGCAAAAAAATTACAAGGCACCACCTTATGGGCAATATTGTACTGCTAATAAATGTTGTTTTTGTAAATCAATTCGGAAAAAAAATTTTAATTTGTGATATTTGCAAAAAATGCAAATGTTTTAACCTTAATTAGCAGTCTATGCCTTGGAATATAAAGGCTAATTACATTACGTTTCGCCATTTTTAAAAAAATTATTGCACCAAATGATTTAAAGTTTGGAAGACATATTTTTGTTCGATTTTATTTTTTTTTTTTTTTTGCAAAATAGATGATTTTTTTATTTATATGATTAAGTTAAATATAGATCCGAATGAAAGAAAAGAGTGAACGGTCTAATCCGAACTATAACTCTAATGTATGATAATGAATTAAGTTCAATTCGCATCTTGCAAAAACATTTAAATATTTAAACATTTTGCTTAGTTTCTAAAAATCGGACCTTTTGGTCAGCATTTTGTCTTAAGGTTCATAAATAAGCTCTTCAGTTGAGTATAGAAAAATATATATAATTGCTAAACTGTGATATTTTCGGCATTGGTCGTTTTTTTTTATCCAAAATGGTAAATAAAATATGTCACTACAGTAATGCGTATATCGTGCTGCCACTTAAAAAAGTTATATATGAATCCATACATGAGCACATGTGGTTCATACATACAAATAAAAAAAATTATTATTTGCCAAAAAAAAATATAAGACACGTATTTTTGTTGAAGTGCTGAATATCAAGTTTAGGGGTTAAAAAGTGGGGTCAAAAACTTCACAATTTAACATTAAACTATAGATATGCAAATTGAGAATCAAAAGAAAGGTATTTCAGAGACGCATCCACTTATATATGAAACTGGATTGGCCGTATACGTCCAAAATACCACATTTGGACAGGATGTTGTTTTCTTGACTTCAAAATAACATTAATGCTTAATTAAATTTCATCGATGAGGTGTCTTGTCTTTTTTCAATTTTCGTAACCGTTCTGCCTTAACACGACTTTTCCCGAAGAGCTTTTATAACCCATATATTAAATATTTTAAATAGCTAAGTGAAAAAACCTGAGCATAGGCCATATGGGTATCAAAATTTGTATTTTTCTCGAGTACTTCAATACTGCGTACAAAACTATTTGAGTTTCTTAAATTTTAGACATGTTTTCATACAAAAACTTTCCCACTTTAGACTGCCAATTTTTAACCCCTAAACGTACGATTGCGTACTTAAAATTAAAATCTGCGCATTCACCACTGTGTGCATTGCTTAAAAGTATGAAATGGTAGAATTAATTCAAAAATTTTACTTATATACTTTTTAAATGGCATTTGGCGCTCTGAGTCCGAATCTGAATTCAGATCGTTTCTTAGTCAAACGGTTAAATTTAGTTTTTAATTCTTTTTTAGTTGTTTAGTTTTTTAGTTTTTTAGTAATTTAATTTAATATTAAAAAAAAAATAAAAATTTTCTGTGACACAAAAAAATTGGAAATTTTGTCAAAAATAATAAAACCATTTAAATATACAAATAAATATTCCCTAATACCATATGAAATATTTACTGGAACTTTATTAATATTGACTATTAATAAAGTTTAATATGTCTATGCTCGTTTGTTATTAATAACCCATTTTCAATCCTAATGGTAATTTTTATTTGTTACCCAAGTAAAAAAGTTTGGATATACTTATATATTATATTACTTTATATATTACTTGATGCAGTTTTTTATAATGATATATAGCAAAATATATATTCATATTGAATTATATAAAATTATGTCTCAAATATATAAATATATCTTTCTTTATATTGCACTACATATAGTGCAATATGTGACAATATATAATTACATATCGATCTATATATGATTACATACTCCACAGGTAATTGTAGATATTTGTATACAATTGTATCTAATGGGATATAAATGTACTACATAACATATAATTCGATACATTTTGATGAGGACAAAATTCGGATACAATTGTATCACACTATATCTAATTTCATCAAATTAGATCTAATTGTATCAACTACTGCATAGTATTATATATAATTAGTTCCGAAAAATGAGAACATCTAATTGTGTCATTTTAGATCTAATGTGAAACAATAACATGTTATCATTTTTCGGATATAAATATATATAATACGAAAAATGAGAAAATCATTTTTTTACATGAAAAAACTATTTTAAAAAATAATTTTGTTGAGAATCGATATACTTATTTCAACTTTATACATAGTTATTTATCCGAAGATCGTAATTTTTTTGAATGACTAAGAACATAATTTGTAATTATAAGTATTGCCAACAAATTAAAAGAGTTTTTTTTTTTAAAGAAAGAACCGGCTCTAGTACCAGTTATAGAACTGGTTCCGGAACAGTAAAACCTTATATTTTGGCTTCCAGACACCTGTTCTATAACCGGTTCCATGCAACCGGTGGTAAAATAAGTTGTTCTATAATAGATTGAGAGGTAACCAGTTGCTAGGTTAGCTTTTCATATTATTATTTATATTGTTGTTTGATAACTGGAGCGCTGATATGTGCTTAAATTTTTAAATTTTAAGAAAAGGAGAAGTAGTTGAGACAAATTTTTCTAACCCCGTACAGGAGTAGTTTCAAGTTATATTTAAAACCCAGAAGAATTTCACGGACCGCGTACAATATGTTTTCTTTCATTGATCCTTTAATAGAGTTTATTCTATATATATTATTGAAAAAAATATAATTTAATAGAAAGCACCCGTTTGAATATTATTTAACAGACATAAATTCTCTATACAATTTATAAATGTTTCCATAAATATGTAAATGTAAAATATTTTTTTAAATTATTACAATTTTCGTAACTACACATATGTTTGCTATATAACAAATTTCATACATTTCTTATAAAATGATTGTGATTATTTTCATTTTATATATAATCTTTTCATCACTGTAAAAGCAAAAGATGCAAGTCATTTTTACTTCAAATAGCATCATTTATCATATGTCAACAATTTAGTCATACTGTCACAATTTAACTTTAAATATCTCAAATACACATATAGATTTTTTTTTTTGTATTCTCTAACCAATATTCTGACACTAACACATATTCACACACTCCCATATACACATACATATGGATATTCTATGAATACTCAATGATGTTTGCATACAAATAATAACACATAATATTACAATAATAATATTGTAAATATGAATGTATGTGTGTTGAGAACAACAATAATAATCATCATTCTCTTAGTATTTGAAAGGATTATAGAAATATTAGTTTTGTCAACAGATATCCCTGGTATACCACAGTAAATAACTTTGGGGTATTCTAAAATGAATTGGCTTATAAGAAATCTTAAAATTTTCGAGGAAATATTTTAACTTTCATGTCATTCGAGGGTAGTTTGTAATTGCAAATGGGTGTGCATGTGTGTGTAGTTAGGATTTGTTATGTGAATAAGTTGCAGATAGTAAATGTTGTTTATAAACAATCATTGCATATTTTATGGATTACACAAGGCAACAATTTTGAAAAAATTTTAGGGGCTTTGAAAACCACTATACAATTTTGATGTATTGTGGTCCCAGTAGTACAAATATGGTTCAATTTTGAAATTCTATGGAGAGGTTTTTTTTTTTTAAAAATTTTTAAGTAAAATTATAAATTTTTTTAGACGTTTCTCCACATAATTAATGATAACTTAAAAAAAAATAGTCCGATATTATTCAAATAAATTTAGAAAAACTGAAATTTACATAGCCTTTAATCCGTTAATATATTGCGTTTCAATCGGCTCAGTAGTTTCGGAGTTATAATAAAAAATTGAGGGAAAAAATATTTTTTTTACGTGAAAATAGCAAATTTTTTTGTTTTAAAAAAATCATAAAAAATCGAACACGGCAAAAATCGTTCAGATTTATTGCTTTATCGCAAAGCCACATGTAATAGGAACAAAATGAGATATCGATCATAAAAATCGATTGATTTTTTTCGAATTTATTCACAATTAAGTGAATTCGCTCATTTTCACCAAATTTTAGTTTTTTGTCTGATATACATAAAATTGAGTAGTTAATGTTCTTCTTTCGATTGATTGAATTTTGAAAACATTTTCCCCATGCTATGTACAAATTTTCACATCAAAAATGCATTACATAGTAACATTCGTGTATTTTTTGGCAAAACCCTACCTAGAATATACTGATTCTATTCTTCGGAAAGACATTTGTGTTGGAGGAGCTTAAATGTAAATAAATAAATAAATTAAATAGTAGAAAATTTATATTTTATTATTCACATTTATTATAATAAATAAAACAAGAAAATAAATAAATAAATAAATATGTATTATAAACTACAAACTCTGAAATTTTCTTTTAGTCGATTTTCTACTATTGTTGAATAACGAAGTGTTACTCTGAATACTCCAGCAAAAATCAGCCATCATGTGTGCATCCCAGCGACCCTGGCATCGTTCCTCCATTGTCCGGATATCTTGGTGGAATCGTTCGCCCTGTTCTTCACTCAAGTCTCCTAGATTTTCAGGAAAACGATCTAAGTGACTGTGCAGGTAGTGTACTTTGATGCTCATGTTGCATCCAAGATTCTGGAAGTGAGTTAACATCTCTTCAACGTGCGCAACGTAATCATCACCCTTGTTATTTCCTAAGAAATTTTGAATAACCCATACAAACGAATCCCATGCATTCTTCTCAATTTCTGACATTGAACTGCCAAATTCAGTATCGTTCACCAATTTGCGAATTTGTGGGCCATCAAATATGCCTGCTTTCAGCTTTTCCATACTTAGATTGGGAAACTTCCTTGAAATATACTGGAAACATTCACTATCTTTGTTAAGTGCTTTAACATATTGTTTCATCAGACCAAGCTTAATGTGAAGAGGGGGTAATATGATGCGATCTCGGGGCACTAGAGCCACATTTATAACATTTGGCGTACCTGGAACTAGTGTTTCCCTAGAAGGCCATTGTTTTCTCTTCCAATGTTCTGTTTTAGCTCTGCTGTCCCATAAACATATAAAACAAGGATATTTTGTAAAGCCGCTTTGTTGGCCTAAGAGGAAATTTACCATCTTAAGATCAACACAAATTACCCACTTATGTTCATCATACTTTATCTTCTTCATGACCAATGCAATTACAGAGTATTCTTCTTTTACTTTGGTTGAATGTGCGATCGGCAAGGAGTGAAATTTATTTCCATTATGCAAAAGGACACACTTCAAGCTGCGTTTTGATGAGTCGATAAATAAACGCCATTCGTTTGAATCATATCTCTGTAAGCCCATGGCAGTCATCAAACCAGAAATATCTGTGCAGTACACAAAGTCATCCTCTTCAGCAAAATAATGAAGTAAGTCTTTTTCTCGAGTACGGTAATACGAAACTTTAGTTTCTTTAGTTATGAGACCTGTTTCTTTCATCCGGGACGCAAGTAATTCAGAAGATCTTTTCGACAATCCAAGGTCTCTAATTACATCATTAAGCTGATCTTGATTCCATGGTCTCGGCGAGAAATGTTTGTGTGGGATTAACTCGTCATTTTCAGCTGTAGATGGTAGTGCAGGATCTGACATATCTGATTGGTAAGACATACTTGAGGTTGAGAGTCCTGGTGAAGATGAAAGCACATGACTACAGCTTGCACCCCGATCTTGAGCATATTCTATTTCTTGTGAATGTAGAACTGCAAGTGTAAACCCATCAGCAGACCTCGTGGGGTAAGACCATCGCATATGTTTTCCAAAACCGCTTTTTGTACTTAAACAAAAATAACACTCGGATGCGTGGTTCGCTGTTTCTCTCCATAGCATAGGCTTCAAAATTTCCAAGTGTCGTCTGTAAAATGAAAAAAAAAATTGAAATCAGGAATATGAAGAATCCAAATTTTAATTAAGAAATATTGTAATTATAAAATATTCCAAATCTATTAATTTATACTTACTTTACGTTAGAAGACTTCATAGATAAATTCAATCGACATGGAATGCATATAGTACTCGGTGTCCAATGCTGGTTCAAATTGTGCGGATAGATATTATAGCAATCTTGATATGACTTTTGCAATGAAGTTAAGAAGCACTTCCGTTTTTTCCCGGTGATATATTGGCCGCACACATAACAAAATAAATCTGGATCGTTTTTACATAAAAATGTTCTGGCTTTCTGGCTCATTTTTATTAATATTTGAAAATTGTTTTTAACTTCTAAGCTGTATGACTCTAATTTTTGTGTAGGTATTAAATGATGTTTGCGTTATCGCAAACACTTCTTGAATGAAATAAAAAGGGTCAAGGAGATCTTATAAATACTGATACTATAATTTGGGATAACCCTTTGTGTGGATACAGTTTGTGTGTGCTGCAAATTTTTTTATTCCCAAGAATCCTAAAAAACATTAAGGACTTTTATGAAAAAAAAAAATCATCCGTTACAGGTAGCTAACGGAAAATAAGAGCACTTCAGCGTACACGCACATTTATGAGCGTTTTATTACTATCCTACCGCAATCGTAAAAATTAAACAATCTTTTGTTTATTACTTATTTTTTTTTTAATTATTAGAATCATAAAAATGTCATAGAGGTTTTTCCCAAAGGGGTTTTGCCAAAATGCGTGTCGTAAAATGCACCTGAGTTTTTATGTTCTGCATTTTCATTATATAGTAGGTACAATTTTCTACAGTGCTTGTAAATATGCCATACCTTCAATTAATTGTAAATAAAAATGTAAAGCATGCATCGATTTTTATGATCCATATCTAGTTTAATTCGCATGATATGTAGCTTTACTACAAAAAAATAAAAAGTAATATTTTTTGCAGTTTTCGATTTTTTCCAGATTTTTGTTTTTTAAATTTTTTTTTTTTTTAGCATTTTTTTTTTTTTTTTGCTAACAATTTGTTTCATAACTTTGAAACTATTGATCGCATTAAAAAAATATGTACACGTTCTTTAAAGATATTGTAAACCTTAATTTTTGTAAATTTAATTTGACAAAATCGGACTAGTTGTTTTTGAGTTATGACAACATAAGTGGAGAAATGTCCCAAAATATTGTCAATTTTACTTAAAAAATTTTTAAAAAAAAAATTATCCATAGAATTGAAAAATTTTACCATTTTTGTACTTAGGCAGCTATGATGCATCAAATCTACATAGTGGTTAGTCAAGCCTTTTTTTGCTGTTGACCTGTGTTATTTATAAAAAGACGTTGAGGTTGATGATGTTTGAAATAAAAGGGTTTTATAGAAAATGGTTTTTGGAAAAACTTCTCAAATACTATGCTTAACTTAGTGACAGCATTTAAATAAATGTTTATGAAGATTAATTGTTAATACACACAAAGTATTGCTTAGTTATCAAAAACCTGGAAAATATTAACAACAATTTATTAAGTGTACTCCAAAAAATATGATTCATATTTACACGTTTAATAGAAAATATGGAAAAATTGTCTATTACAAATACACTACTATATTTTTATTACACTCATAGCAATAAGCCTGTAAACATAGCAGAAAAAACTACAAAAAATTATTTAAAAATTACGTTGCAGGAAAAACTGCTTAAATTAGCAGATTTATTTTGCTAAATATTAATAAAATAAGAACAGCAAAAATAAAACTTTTACCTTTAAAAATTTTTAGTCATATTCCAGTTTAATTTTAGTTAATTGAAAATAGCAATTTACTCGGCTAAAGTTAACAAAAACTTGTACTAAATGTTTGTATACAAAAACAGCAAACAAAAACAATAATATAAATAACGTTTTTGCTATTTATACCGTAGAGTTAGTAGAATGCAAATAACAGTATAGTTTTCTAAAATCAAAGAAATTTTTTCTATAAAGTTGATGGTGGAAACATGAAAACAATTCTATATCTTTTGCATATATTTTATATGGCATCACAACTAGATTTATATTTAAATTTTCATTATTATTTGGAATTTGAAGAAAATAGTAGAGCGGATTTCCAAAAAATTTAATGAAATTATATCATATATTTTATATAACTTGATCAAATTAGATAGACCCATTTTCGGATCTGATTGTATCAGATGAGATCCCATGGGATCTCATGAGATAATGTTATGTATGTTATTTCTCGGATCAGATATAATTTGAAGTAATAATGAATTATATATATGACTATATATTATTATATATGCATATATCATAACTTTCTTCATCGTGTTAAAGAAAACTGCGCAAGCTAATAAAAAAATCAGAAGTTTGCTATTATAAAGGGTGTTTTTTATAGAGGTATAGAACTTTGAAATGGTATAAAACAAAGATGAATTTTTTAAATTGATATGAAAATTACTTTATCTATTTAAAAATGACTTCTGGCATATGACCGCCATGGCTGGCTCGGACTTAGTCTAATCTGGAGGTCCAATTTTCGATGACCTTTTTCAACATTTGTGGCCGTATATTGGCACTAACGCGGCGAATGTTGTCCTCCAAGTGGTCGGCGTAGACTAGCGACTTCACATATCCCCACAGAAAGTAGTCCATCGGCGTTAAATCGCACGATCTTGGATTCCAATTCACGGGTCCGAAACGTGAAAATCGGGATCGGCCCATTCGCCGAATCTACGCCTTGCTAGGTGATCGTGTGGCTTCAATTATTGCACGAGTTGGATTTTGTAAGCACGAAAACCAAGATCTTTCCGCAAAATCTTCCATAAAGTGGTTGGACACATATCCAATTCATGTGCACATATTCACATATCCAATTCCTGTGCTCTACAGCAGCAATGACTTCTTGTGTACGCACTGTCTTTGTGGATAAATATTATCATTTAGAGTAAACGTGGTGCGAAAACGTTCCATAGTTAATCAAATTAGTTGCTCTGATGGACGATTGTGTTGACCCGTTAATTGTACGTAGTGCGCGATACGTATTTCGAACAGAAGCATGATTTTCAAAAAAAAAAAAACTTGCACACTTTGAGTCATGTTGAAATGCCAAACCAAACTAAACATAAATCACTTGATAGCTGACAAAATCTCTACCAGTTAAAAAAGTGTTGCCAACTTAAAGTTCTATACCGGTATAAAAAAACACCCTTTATTTGTCACATATGAGTCACATTTGTGTTGAAACCGACATGCCTGTTAGTACTCAAGGTTTTATGTATTGAGAACCGTATAGACTGTGCTAGGTTGACTATACTTAAAACAATGACGTCCAAAGTTTCACGTTGAAACTTCTTTACCAAAAAAAAGTGATGGCCATTTAAAAGTCGAAAATTTAAAAATATTTATTAGCTGAAACATAAAGAGTTTTTTTATTCATGTTATTCAAACAGATTCAAACAAATGCAAACTGGGCTCACTAGATTTTTAAAATTTGCAGTTTTTCCCTAAAGGTCTTGCGCCGTTTAATGGAATTGAGTTTTGTGAACAGTACTTGAAATGTGGTGTACTTTTATATAGCTTTACGTATACCAAGTTGATGTTAGCACACCAATAACGGGAAACAAGCTTATAAGGAATTTTTTAAATACATATATGTTTTTTCGTCTGCCATTCACGATTTAATTTGAAATTAGCCAGGACAGTGTGAAAACAGAGTAACCTTGTAAACAGCAACTTCTAGTCAGAAAGGTATTTTAAAAATTTTAAGCTCAAAAATTTTTATAAACTTTTTAAAAACATAGCGAAATTTAATTATTTTATATTGCATACTTTTATAAAAAAAAAAACATGTTTTGAGAACATAGTTAGGTGTCTATAAAGAATTCTTATGGCGAACTAAATTGATAAAGTGCAATTTTTTTCATTCATAGCGGCTACAGCGGCAGTTTCTCCAGACACATTTCGCTTTGTGACAACTAAAGTCCTGTATCCATTACGCCAAAACTTACATAAAATAAAAGATTTTAATGGGCTTAATACTATAACCGAAAAAGCATCAAAAAACTCTAAAGACTTTAAATTTTATGGAGCAAACAACATTTTCATAATCTCAAAAAGCAACCTTATATAAAATTTTGAATTTTACGAGTTTAAAGTTTTTTTGATGATTTCCACAAAATAAGTTACCCTAAACCCAACTAAATATCATTAAGCCGGCAAAAGATTCATGTTGTCTAAAATAATCGCGGTTGTCTGTTTGAGTCCTAGTATAAGAGTGTATTTTTAAATTTTTTGGTGGTGTTACATGTATTTTAAAATGCAATGAGATCTATTTATTTTTTTATGAAAATTGTAATTTTAATATTTTTCATTTGCTTGAAACTTAAAACCTCCATTACTTTTGCGCCGTTAGAAATAAAAGATTAACGCGAAAAATCGTATAACATGCACACGAAAGACTATGGAAAAAATGCTTTAAAAATAGTTTGCCTTGAAGTGTCGTAAATTTGATGGACTCACATATTTTTCCGTATATGTTCATATATGATTCCTCTTTGCACGTAAGGGACTTCAAATACTTCCACATTTGTCCATATATGAATCCCTTTTGCAATTATAAAATAACATATACATAATGTCATGTATGTTAATACATGAGTCGATTTTGGAAATCGAATATACCTCCATATATGAGTACCGTTGAATATATAGAATCAAATACACTTACATATATGTCCATAGTTGACCATATGTACAACCATACATCAACATACATATATGAATACACAACAATGTTTTAATTGTTGTATTAAATATACAAAACTAATTACTGGTAGTGCGAAAAGTAATGACATGTAATGTAATGACATTTATTGCTTGTAATGCAAATTTCATACACTCAGGGAACTTCTACTTTAAAAATATGTAGTTATTTAGGTTGTAATACAGTTTCTTTACTTTTAATGCAAATGTCAGTCATTTGTAGAACAAACTAAATTTTTTACTAGCTTTGTAGTTCATTTAAAAAAACAAACCGCATCAAATGACTGTTTTAGGATTTTACATTAGTTTTTTTACAGTAGTTTTTTGTTATTAAAAAAAAATAAAAAAAAAATAAATGTTTGTTTATTTTTTACTAGATGAGATTAGATCAGAAGGCACTATGCACCGCGACCAATGTAGGTCTTTTGTGCTGCCTAAGGTTACCTACAGATTTAAGCTACCTATAAAGCCAATTATCCTATTAGGCAAAATGTTCGCGATGTCGGAAGGCGAAATGAATCGATCACCTAGAAACCTAAGTCTCCTATCACAAAGCCTGGGACATTCGCAGAGAACATGCTCCGAGGTCTCAGACACCAACTCGCAAAACCTACACAAATCCGTGTCCGATTGACCCTTCTTGTGCAGATGGTATCTGAGATTACAGTGTCTAGTTAAGTACGACGTGTCCAGTTTACTACCATGTGCTTCATTTTTACTACAATGGTTAGTAATTTTTTGAACATTAAAACACAATTGACAATATTAGTTGAATTTAATGAAATGTAAGTTGTCATTTTTTTAAGTGAAATTTGATTTGTTTTTAACTACATTTGAAGTGGGCTTTACCTACATAGTATTCCAAGTGTATCAAGGCAATGAAAAATTCCCAACTATAAAATAAAATAACTAAAACTTTAAAAACTACAAATTTATATTAGTACGTTCATAGTAAACCGATATCGAATTGTATGGAATTTGAAAGTCCATTTTTTTCAAATATTTTTTTTATTTTTATTTTTTAATAAAAATGTAAACATAGAACATATATATCACAATTGGATCAACAAATAGAAGAAAATCAACTCATATAAGGTTTTCATAAATAATCAAAACACTGCTGCATCTCCATTTCATATTATATTGCATCTTTAAATCCTAAATTGTAGTTGTTACGCCGCAAAAAGCGCTAATATACAAATATTTTTTTGTGCATTTTTTTTTTTATTAAATTAGTTATAAAAAAATATTTCTTATATATAAATAAGTAAACAATAATATTTTCTTTAGTTAGTCTCTTTACAGGAAGAAGAAGAAGAAAAAATTTTTATTGAAAATTTTACGGACACAAGGGATACACCAGACTGCCGCAGTTTCGTCCCGCTCCTGGGACTCGTCAGTGGTTAATTTATGTGTCAATTGAACAAAGTATTTTATATTGTTAATTTGCTCTATATGAAAAACTTTTTTATTTTTTGGTGTCGTACTGGTATTTGAACTCACTGCCTTAGCATCAAGCTATGCATCGTAATCTCACCTCTTAACGAGTTGAGCCACGGTCGACACAGCGATGACTGTGGCTAAAGTGGAGTTTGGTCACACTACGTACACACAAGTATTTCATTTATAAAATAATTTACATAAAGTAGGGTCTTAATAATTTCACGCGTTTTCGAAGGCACACAAAGTAGTTGGTATCAATGCTATTGCTTAGATATTTGGGTTTCAACAAACACGTTTGCTGACAAGTTTTGTTGAAAAAAGCTTGAAGATTTGTCATATGAAAAACAAATTTATTGATTACAATAAAAATGGTTTTGAAAAAAATTTAATTTTGTCACATAAAATGATCTGATATTTTTATCTGTGAACTATTCGTCTTTTCAAAACCGTTAAAAAGTTCTAAATCGGTTTAAAACTGACTTAGTAAAAAATATTTTAATTCGTAGAGTTTCGAAAAAAGTTTTTTTTATCGATAACTTCAGATTTTGATGGTGTATGCAAAATTTTGAATATTTTAATGTGATATACTCAACCAGGCTTACCACTTACATAGCGTAGGTCATTTTAAAAGTATATTAATTTTTTTCTAATTTGTAACACCATGTATTTAATATCGTGTCTTTCTATAACAAAACTAATTTTTTTAAGTAAACCATTTCTGTTTTTCTAATTATTTAAATATTGTTATTTGTATTGGTTTCTAAAGAGGGTTAACCTCTTAAATTTAAATAATCAACTCTGAATAATCAAGTCTAAAAAATAATTATTGAGATCGGTTAAGAATTGTGGCCTGAAATGATATTCGCTCAAATAAGTGCCGTAAAAAATACTCTGCGTATAAGTAATATTATTACACACACTAAAAGTCATACTCTCATCAAGCAGTATATTTAATATTCCACATACGTATAGTGGGCCATTAACGACTGCATTTTTAAAAACTATGGCAAAAAATTGCCATAAAGCTAAACAAAAATTTAAAATTTTACTAAAAATATATTAAGTTACTAAATATAAATTTATTTTTTTTCTGTTAAAAATTGCAACCAAAAATAATCACTTGACATTTTAACATCAATGTCCAATTAAATGGTAAATTTGTCAACACAAATTAAATAAAATAAGAATAAATTTTACAAATTGACAATATAAACAAATTTGCAACAAATAAAACAAAAACTATGCTATAACAAATGTGTTTTAAATTATTTAATATAAAATTTAACACAAAAAAGACCAGTAGGAAAAATGTTGATAGCTTAACTGGCAGAGAAAAAGGACAACTAAAATATGTCCGAACAAGCAAATTTTAAAAAACTTTGGATATGATGTACGGGAGCAAAAAAAAAATACACATGTATTTTTTAATTGGCCATTCGCTCGTTTAAGGGTTAAAAAGAGGGGTTAAAAATACATTTGTTTTTGTATGAAAACTAGTCTTTTATTTTACCGATATTGCATTTATAGTGGACCCAGAATGGCCACATTTTTTAGTTATTTGAAATATATGGGGAAAAATGCTGTTCAGGAAAAGTCGCATAAGTACCGACCAATTTCGAGTATGCTAAACATTTCTGGCAATGCTCGAGATGATTTGTATACCTGTGCATATACATGTTTTTAAAAAATCTATTATTTGATACCAAATCTGTCTAGAGCTACTTTAAATAGAGTAAAATATATGTAACATGTGGTAATTTTTGGCCCCACTTACAAGGGTAGTCTCCCGATGGGTTCTCTCCGATCTAAGCGAAATTTGGATATTTGATAAAAAAAAAAGAAACAAATAGGGGTCACGTATTTTTTTAGCGGCCTAGTCTCACGTTTAAGGGTTAAAATGTGGTAGCCAGTCAATACATTTTTGCATGGAAATATGTCTGAAACTAATTAAATTCAGATTTTTTTGAATGCTGTTTTGATGTACTTGAGGAAACAAAAATTTTGGTACCGATGTTGCCTATTTAGTGATTAAGAGTTGAATTTTTTTTAAGACATTTAAAACATAGGCTAAAAAATGGTTATTTTCGGTATTTATGAAAGAACGTGATTTTTCGCCACTTTAAAAACAGTTTAAAAAATGGATAAATTCTAAATTATTTTGTAAAAAGAAATATATTTTAAAATGCTCTTACTGTTCCTATTAAAAGCTTTGTACCCATTGCATAAAACTAAGAATTTTATTTGCTGGTATCCAGTTTTGCGTCGGATTTGCTTTAAATTTTGAAATAGAGATGGGGACATGAGCTGAATTTTGCGTAATTGACGTGAATTACGCGTCAGTGTGAGCGAAACCCAACTTTACACGCGTAAGTGAGTATGATAGGAACAAATTCTTCGTGAGTGACTGTAAAATTGAGTAAAATTTTAGGAAAAAAAATCCGAATTCACCCACTTGAGCGTGAGTGTGTGTAAGTAGGCAAATTTTGCGTGAGTGGAATTTTTCTCTCGTGAACGTGAATAAGTGTGAGTGTCAAAATTCACTCACGTACCCATTACTACTTTGTATTATTAGATTTTACGAGTTTAGTACTTAATTTTTCGCCAAGACATAAAATATCATAAATTACAAATTTCTTAAACGTTTACTTTTTATATTTTCAGCCAAGATAACAAATATCAAAGTGCGCCCCGGTAGGCTAGTTGGTAGCGTGCTGGCTTATCAGTGCGGGGGTCGTGGGTTCGATTCCCACCAGAGGCACTGGTCTGTTTTCGCTACAACGCGCCGAAAGCCATAGTAGCTAGTGCTCGGTTAGGGAAATAGTACATAATTTGTAATTATGTGATTATTAATTAATAAAAAAAAAAAAAGAAAAAAAAAATATCAAAAATGATTAGCCTGCGAAACACAAAAAAATCAAATCATTTAAAGTTTAAAGCAGATGCAATGGCAAAGAGATTATAATATTGTTACACTCATAATAATAAATGCTAAAAATACGAAAATAATGTCAAACAACAAAAACTTTCGTAAAATGAACAAGTACTGGTTTGTTTTACGAAAGTTTTTGTTATTTTGACATTTATTGGTATTTTTATGCATGTATTATTATCAGTGTAGTTTTATACAATGTGTACAAAGCTTTAAAGGTATGTGGCGCTGGAACAGTAAGAGTAAATTAAATCTTGTTTAGACAAGGTTATTTATAATTTATCAATCATTTAAACTGCATTATTAGTTTTCTCAATATTTTTATAAATTTTAAAAGTTATAAGTCATTAAAAAAGCTAAGAAAAGCTAAGTTATCAAAAAACGTTCAGAAACCCCGATTTTTGGGGAAATTCGAGTTGCGCGACCTCTAAATCTCTTACAAAAAATCTATAAAAAATATCTATCTATACCCAATAATCATTCAAATTAAGCTTGAGCAAAAAAAAAAGATTAATTGATAATTAAAATTTAATTTTTTACGAACATTTTTAAATTAAGAGTGAATCTTATTAAAGTAAATATCATTCTAGTTATAGTAAACTTTTTTGTATTTAAAGTAATAATTCAACATTATATATGTCATTGTCCAGGCGCCGATCCAGAAAAAGGTTTTGGGAAGTGAAATTAGAGTATTTCGTAATTAATTTTTTAACTCTTTTCACATTTTTGTATTGAAAAATTTTACGGATCCGCGCCTGCATTCTGTGTGTAGAACATATTCGATATTTTATTAAATTAATTTAATTTCCTCTTTTTTATTCAGTTTTTATTCAGCTTCTTTTAAACTTTTATTACTTTTAACAACACTTTCATTACTTTTTACGGACGAATACAAAATTGCATTTTATTTGCCATAAAAAATCATTTATTTCCAAATTTACCGTTTCTGGAGAAATGCTTGCTATTAAATAAAAAAAGTTTAGTTATTGTCTTATAATAATTCAGAAAAAATGTTTGAATTGTATTCATACACAAGGTGACAGATAGGTTCAAATTTTTCGTTACATATGTGCAATTTCAGAAAATGGTCAACCACGAGTGAAAAATCCAAAATGCTCAGAACTTTTTATTTGTTTTAAATAATAAAGCATTTTTATCTTTGTGTAAAAGCATTTTTATCTTTCTCATTTATGGGCTGAAATATAAAAGGTGGTTAAATTGTAAGGGCCGATGTTGAATGTGAACCACACCTAAAAGCCAAGTTTTTTTCCGAATTTTATTTGACATTTCTCTATTTCAGACTTACTCAATTTGAACCATGGAGAGATACACAATCCAACAACGTGTTAAAGTTATCCAGACTAATTATGAAAATGGGCGTTCAAATCAAAATGCATATCGTGCACTTCGTGATTTTTTTGGTCAATTAGATCGTCCAAATGTGCGTACAATCGCAAAAATCGTGGAAAAATTCGAGCAAACCGGGTCTGTAGAAGATGTGAGAACGCCAGTGAATGCTCGTACAGCTCGTACTGCAGAAAATATTGCTGCTGTTCGCGATAGTGTGGCTGAAGAGCCGTCCACCTCAACTCGTCGTCGTGCCCAACAATTGCACCTCTCACGCTCGTCGTTGATGAACATTATGCATAAAGACTTGCATTTACACGCTTAAAAACTACTACACTTATCAACTGAAAAGCGCAAAAGGTCTGACAGTAGTCATAAAAGGCATTGAATGCTCAGTGCCCACTAGCGAAATCAAAGAAGCTATTCAAGCAGCCGGGTATGAAGTTAAATCAATCCAAAATGTGATTAATAAAAATAAAATTCCCCAGCCTCTATTAAGAGTCGAAATTGCCTTCGACAAATATGCGTTAAAAAAGAATGAAACTCACCCAATATACTCCATGAGACACCTCTTACACCGCAAAATAACTGTCGAGCAACCCCATAAACGAAAAGACCCGATACAATGTCAAAACTGCCAGGAATATGGCCACTCAAAAAGTTACTGCAAACTCCCAGCTGTTTGCGTAATTTGCGGAGATTTGCACAAAACTCTTGAATGCAAAAACCCAAAAGATGACCCAAAAATTAAAAAATGTAGTAACTGCGGAGAGAACCACACTGCAAACTACAGAGGCTGCAAAGTTTTTGCTTATATGAAGGAGCAACCGCAACAGAGAATAAACAAAACAAATTTTTCAAATAGAGTTCAAACTGGAACCAAACCGCCAATTTCCAATCCCTCAAATTACAATCACAACCGCTCAAACAAACACTCTTATTCCCAGGTCGTAAGAGATGACCCCGAACCCCAACAACAATCCTCTTTGGAGGGCTCTATAAAACTTTTAGTTGATTCAATGTATACTTTCATGGATAGAATGACAAGTATGATGCAGGAAATGATGAGAAATCAATCCATACTTATCCAATCGCTTGCCCAAAAATGAATTCCCTAACAATATGTCACTGGAACGCAAACGGCCTAAGCCATCATAAAACCGAAGTAGAATATTTTCTACGCTCACAAAAAATAGATATAATGCTAGTATCAGAAACCCATTTCACTACAAAAAACTGCTTTAGAATACCGGGTTATACGGTTTATGACACAAAACATCCTAGCGGTCGTTCAATAGGCGGCACAGCCATTATTATTAAAACAAATTTAAAGCACTTTCCCCTTCAAAGTTACTCAACGGACTATTTTCAAGCTACCACTATTTATTACGATAGCCCCACATATAAATTAAATGTATCTTCGGTGTACTGCCGACCCGGATTTACTTTATCAGAACAACAGTTTCTAGATTTTTTCTCCACGCTGGGTACAAAATTTTTAGCAGCAGGAGATTTCAACGCTAAACATACCCACTGGGGCTCTAGACTCATCTCCCCAAGGGGTCGTCAATTATTTAATGCAGTATCGGCTGCTAAACTTGATGTTATTTCGTCTAGTCATCCAACTTATTGGCCTACTGATCGGAAAAAAATCCCCGACCTAATAGATTTTGGAGTCACGAGAGGCATAAAACGTGAACAAATATCAGCCATCCCTATATACGACTTATCGTCTGATCATTCCCCAGTTATAATAAAAATTCACGGCATAAACCAATTTTCATCTGTCAATTCTAAGTTTCTAAATAAAAATACCAATTGGCTCAACTATAAAAAGTATATAAGCTCTCATTTACCCCAAAATATTTCGCTAAAAAGTAGTAACGAAGTTGACTCAGCCATTATTGACTTCACAAGTATTATGTGCTCTGCTGTCAAAAACGCTTCAGACATCGAACCGGCCAACAGAAGATGTGCGTATAATTATCCAATTAATATTGATAATTTAATAAAACAGAAAAGAGAAATTCGAAGGCAATGGCAGTTACAAAGATCTCCTACCCTGAAAAAACAACTTGCAACATGCACCAGACAATTGCGTGCCGCTTTAAAAGAATTCCGAGAATCTTCCCTTAAGGAATATCTTTCGAATCTTGACCCAACCGATAAAACAAATCATAGCCTTTGGCGAGCTACTCAGCAACTAAAATGTCCCACAACATTTGAATCCCCAATCCGACTTTCTAACGGCGACTGGGCTAGAAATTATCAGGAAAAGGCTAATGCATTTGCAGATCACTTGGAACAAGTGTTCACCCCCAATCCCTCCTTAAGTTCAACACGCGACTTACAACCTGCTTGTAGTTTTCCCATGGATCCAATTAAATTCAAACTCCCAGAATTGAAAAATATTATCAGCGAGCTTGACGTTAAAAAATCGCCAGGAAATGACAAAATTTCCGCCAAAATGATTAAGGAACTTCCCGAATGTGCTATAAGAACACTAATTTTTATATATAATGCCATAAATCGAATAGGGCATTTCCCCCAAAATTGGAAACAATCCCAAATAATTATGATCCCAAAACCCGGCAAAGATTTAACGCAAACTACATCATACAGACCTATTAGCCTGCTGCCAATTTTATCGAAAGTTTACGAAAAACTGCTACTCAATGTTATTGTTCCATATGCAAACGAAAAAGGCGTTATACCTCAGCATCAATTTGGATTTCGAAGAAGCCACAGCACAATAGAACAAGTACATCGAATTGTCAACGTTATAAGGGAAACATTTGAAGTGAAACACTACTGCTCAGCCCTATTTATAGATATTTCTCAAGCATTCGATAAAGTCTGGCACAATGGACTGATATGGAAAATTGTACACACTTTACCACAGAATACTCATAAGATTCTCGAAAACTACTTGTCAGACCGTTCTTTCATAATCAAAGCAAAAGGAAACTTCTCAAGCAGTCGAAAAATATGCGCTGGTGTTCCGCAGGGAAGCATATTGGGCCCATTTTTATACCTCCTATACACTGCAGATATGCCAACTAATAATCTAACAAAAACGTTCACATTTGCTGATGATACTGCGATCATAAGCACGCATTCCAGCCCTGTAACGTCATCGTACCATCTTCAAGCCCACATAACTCAATTGGAAAATTGGCTCGAAGAGTGGAAAATAAAAATTAATCCATTGAAATGCGCCCACGTCACCTTCTCTTTGCGAAAAGAAAATTGTAGCCCTATTAAAATAACCAACGTAGTAGTACCCCAACAAAACCATGTGAAATACCTAGGTATTCACCTCGACCGTAGACTAACTTGGAGCAAACATATTGAGTCAAAACTAACCCAAATAAAACTAAAAACACTTCAATTAATGTGGCTCTTAAACTCGAGATCCACTCTTAGCCTAGAGTACAAAGTTCTGATTTACAAATCTATAATTAAACCGATTTGGTCCTACGGCATCCAACTCTGGGGAACAGCTTCGGCGTCAAATATTGAGAAACTCCAGAGACGGCAGTCTAAAATCCTAAGATTAATAACAGGCGCTCCATGGTACTTCAAAAATTCAAACCTCCACAAGGATCTCAACATTCCCAAAGTATTCGATGAAGCAAGAGAAATCAGCTTTAAATATGTTAAAAAACTTATAGAGCACCCTAATAGCCTAGCACGCAACATACTTTCTAGCGATGGTCACAGGCGACTGAAGAGAAGAGACACGCTAGATCTGGCACTAGCATGATGAAGCATAAACAAAATCAGAGTGAAAATTTGGGCTGGTAACTGGCGTTGGCTGGTTTCCATTAGTATAAGTTAGCTTGTAAGATTTGAAAACTTATTGTTATTTTCTTTAAAAGAAAGATCCAATAAATACATATATATTATAAAAAAAAAAAAAAAAAAAAACACGCTTACAAGGTGCAATTGGCTCAAGAACTAAAGCCTCTTGACCATTCCAAACGTCGTGAATGGGCAGAATGGTGGCAAGAAATGGCAACAGTGGATGATCAATTTTCGAAGAAAATCATCTTCAGTGATGAGGCACATTTTCACCTCAGTGGATTCGTCAATAAACAGAATTGCCGCATTTGGGCGAATGAGAATCCAAGAGTGATTGTCGAAAAACCAATGCACCCACAAAGAGTGACTGTTTGGTGCGGTTTATGGGCTGGCGGCATCATCGGGCCGTATTTTTTCCAAAATGAGGCCGGTCAGGCAGTTACTGTGAATGGTGTTCGCTATCGTGAAATGATAACGAACTTTTTATGGCCCGAATTGGAAGATATGGATGTGGACGATATGTGGTTTCAGCAGGACGGTGCCACTTGCCACACAGCTAACGAAACAATGGCTCTTTTGCACAACAAATTCAATGGCCGTGTTATCTCACGTAATGGCGATGTCAATTGGCCGCCAAGATCATGTGATTTGACACCGTTGGACTTTTTTCTTTGGGGTTATTTGAAAGAAAAGGAGTACGTCGATAAGCCAGCAACAATTCAAGAGCTAAAGGATGAGATAATTCGGCACATTAACGGCATAGAACCTCCATTATGCCTCAGCGTCATCGAAAATTTGGACCATCGGATGGAGGTGTGCCGCCGTGGTCGCGGCGCCCATTTGGCCGATATTTTGTTCCATACATAATTGAGTAATACCAATATATCATAATAAAATAAAATTACAATAATTTCCTAAATAGTTTGTGTTTTATTCAAAATCAACATCGGCCCTTGAAATTTAACCACCCTTTACAACTGCAAAAAACATTTTTTCTAAGCCTTTTTGCGATTTATATCAATTTTTTTATGTGTTTTAAGAGTGGTTAAAGTAAAATAGTTTTGTTCTTGTAATTTAGAAATTTTCTACTTACAATTACCTTATCTCAACAAATATTGTTCTTAAAGATGCTTTTTCGTTTTATCAATTATCCATGTGCAAGGAACAGCATTGATGGAGTTAAGCTTTTTTATATATCGACAGAACAACTTGAGGGTTCTTCACCTGAAGTGTCTTAGCTGTGGCAGAATGTTCCAAATATTAAAGGGATTAAAAGCCTGCATTGATTTTAGTAGTTGATTAGTTAATTTTTCTTTATTTCCAAATTCATTTTAAATTACAAAATTGTTCAAGCACATAATTAAAATTAGAATATACGACTATGACTTAATGTCGTCAGTCGGAAAAAGAAATTATAAGCTTAGTTATAGATAGTGTTTCCTGTTACATATTTAGTAATTGAATTCAAAAATGAGATCTTTTCTATAAACCTATCGCATCTATAATATAAGGAGATATTTCATTGAAGTACTGTTTAGCATTGTTTAAAATATTGATTATTTCAGTTTCTGTCAACGTAGTTTTTTTAAAGTGTTTATATCTTAAGTGTCGAAGTATAGGGCATTTCCCTATAAAATGAATAATATTTTCAACTTAGTTTAGATTACATAGGGAGCAGGTACGAGGTCTTTGTTGTGTAAACCTTGTTCCATTTCGATTAAGTCTGATCTCGTTTTAAAAATAAAGCTTATATCATTAATATTACGATTATTTTCAAAATAAGTCTGTTGCTCTTGAAAATTGAGCTTTGAGTACAAACGAATTATTGCAGCTGCCTTCGCCAAATTGAGTTCCATTTCATTGCTCTTTAAACCAGTTATAACATCAATTCTAACACGTTCCCAATGTTCTCTAGTTGTGCATTCCGAAATTCTTAGTGTATTGAGATTTCTAGATAATAAAGGTATACCAATAAGATTCATTTTCAATAACAAGTTTTGTAAGCTGATTTGGCAGACGATTAACATCATACTCAAATAACGTTTTAATAATATACCGAATGTGTAAATCCAGTGTATAAATGTGATTATTTTCAATTCCAGTTTCAAGCATAAGAATATATGTCGGTGTAAAAGAAGGCAGTTTTAAAATCTTTTTTAAAAATATCGTTGAAGTTTATCAACTTCATCGAATAAATAATACCCCCACATTTGGGCGCCGTACGATTGAACATCACCGCATACAGATTTAAAAAGGTTCCATTTAGCACTTAAACCAATTTCTCTCTTCATTAAAAAATCTTTCCATGTTACGTTTATTCTTTTTTTTGCAGATACTTTTCTTTTTTCAACATTTTTGGTGTTAATGTTACGCCTAGGTATGTATATTTATTAACGACTTTTATTTGTTCTCTATTAAATGTCCAACTTTCGTTTTTAGAGATTCTTCTTGCATTCCTGAAAATCATCATTTCAGATTTGCTAAGATTTACTTCAAGATTCCACATTTTAGTATTTCGACAACGAAAGCATTGAAGTTGCTGCGACCTCTTATTCATTAAAATCTATAACTAAAATTAACTGAGAAAATCCAACTTTATTAACGATTATATTTCCTAAAGTACCTAATTAAGAATATGGAACTTTATTTCGATTCCATTTTTGTTATTATTATTAAATGTACTTGAAGTTAACTTTATGTTATGGTGTTTTTAGGTTTTTTTTACTTAAAGTTGAATCATTATTATTACCAAATTTAGTGTGTTTTGTTCTCTTGGAAAAAATTGTCGCGTCCGTTTTGTAGCGTCCGTATTTGTACTTTACCCAATTAAAAAAAAAAATTAAATAAAATGTTCATATTTCATAAATCTGCACATTAAAGATGTTCTTTCAAAGTACTTTCCACATTCACACAAACATTTTTTTCACAAATTTCGCTGACTTATATATACTTCTATAAGTGCATAACAATAACTTCTATATTTATCGCGTCGGTTTCTCGCTGATATTTTTTTAAATCTTTTTACTACATTACTGATTCTGCCCAATGTTTTTCCTCAAATTTAGTACTCTTCCTAACTTCAGTACACTGATTATATATACCACATATTTCCATTACTTTATTTTATTTTTTTTTGGCTCAACTAAAAGTGTGCGAATATCACGTCCATTGCCCAGGAACTGCCCATATGTGAAGCACCATGCAGTAAAGAGTTATATTTTTATTCTCTTCAGCTTATCTGAGGTTCATTAAGATAGTCTAAGTCGGTATAAATACTTGTAAGTGTTTATTTCTATTAAATTGAAACTTTAGACAATCCTGATTTGCATTACATTTCCAACTGGTATCCGATTCACATTCCATCTGCCAAACTGATGATATGAAGTGATGTGTTCAACAAAACACAAATCGAATTAAATTTCTATGGATGCACAAAATTTAACCGCGTTTTTTTTCCAATACACAATGATTTCTCTTTGATTTGAGGAATGTAATTGCAGTAAACTCTTTACACTCACTCACATTAGTAAAATTTTGTATGTGTGTAGTTTTTTTTTTTTTTTTTTTTTGAAATTTTTGTATAAAGCCATTTGGTAACTGCATTTATGGTTACCAACAAAATTACAATGAATGTGATGCTGAATTTTGCAATAATCACACAACACATACGTTGTGTCGTCGTGGTTGTGTACACAGAGGAAAAATCAGCATAGTTATATAAATTATTATTTCATATTTATATTAATACCTTTTTTTATGACAATTTTGAAGTATGAATCTTTTTAAAGTAAACATGATTAAATTTAAAGCCAAATTTTTGTGTTTAAAATAGTATTTCAACATTATAGACGTCATTTCCAAATTATAAAAATAAATAGAAACATATTTAAACTAAATAGAAAACAAACTTTTTTTGATTTCAATGCTGTTTCTATTTAATTTAATTTTGTTTTTACTTGATTATCTAAAGTTTTTTCTGTGTGTAATATATATTAAACATTAGCATAATATTTATGTTTTAAGAATAAAAATGTTAAAGAAATCTAAATGTACTAACCAATTTCAATAAAAATTTCATATTTTGTTATAAAGTAAGCATACTTTCGCAAAAACTTTGATTGCTTTGATTTCCGGTAACACTACTCAATAAAATTCAACTTTTTGCAGAACCTGTCATTATATTACATGATTTTTAATAGACTTAGTTGCGCCAAATCAAAATCTGTTAGAGTTGGGCATTATAGTTCGCAGCTCATTTAGTTCACTGTCATTATTAAACTAGTTCGTACTTCTATTTTACTTGCCCATTCGCCAAATTTTGTCGATTGTTCATAAGATTATATTGATTAATGGTTTGTTTGACAATTCTGATTGTAATGAACGAAAATTCGAAGAGATCATTTGAAAAAGAACTAGTTCGTGAACGAAATGAACTAAAATGCTTAACTCTAATATCTGTCAAAACCTTTTTATCATTTGTAGTTTTTAATATAAAGCGGTTTTAATACAAGTTTGTTATAATTTTTATTAAAAATAAAAATTATGTTTTTTCGACCTTCAATTGTGCAATGATAATGAAAATTACTCAAGTTCGAGGCCATACTGTATATTTCTTCATTAAGATATTGTCCTAACAAATAATCTATAGAGTTTTTTGTTTTCAAATTTATTATTTGACCCTTTCAGGAATCAAAAAATAAATTGAAAACTTGTTTGATGTGCAAGATCCACCTCTGGTGGATATTCAATACACGTTTTTTGTTTTTCTCTCCTTTATTCAAACAAGTTTTCAATTTATTTTTTGATCAATGGTTATAATCTTTAACTTCAAACTCATATGTATATTAGTTCTCATGTAGTGAGTAAACTAGTTCATATGAATGTTTGATGTTTGGCATGGGCTTGTTACCGCTTTCCAAACGTGTTCGGATGATGGGAACCTAGAAAATTCCCGAAATAGATCTATCAACAAATACAGATATGTAGACAGCGTAAAACGAAAGACAAATACACACATCTTAGGTAGATTTGTATGGTTCCTTTTTCTTATTGCAAAAAAAGGGTTGTTTTTTTCGTTTCGTTTGTTTTTGTTTATGTTTTCGTTTCGTTTCTATAATTATCTTCAGCAATTGCGTTCTTTAAAAGAAAGCATCATTTAGACAACGATTGATGTAAGTAGTTGAAAGAAAATTTTTGTTATGTTATATATATTTTCAGATATTAAATTAATTCATGTCGTTAATGTGGGAAAACGAAAATTTTTATATTTCGTAATTATTGTAAATTATTTTTAAAAGAATGACAAAAATATGTTTTATGATTTTCAGCAAATATATTAACTAAATTACAATTTTTTTACATTTTTTTTGCGTTAATTCTATCCAACGCTTTTTTATTTCTAATCTACTAAGTGTTAGCAAAACTTTTGCTGAATCTACTAATTTTGTTGCTAAAAATCAGCTCGCTGATTTTCAGCAAAAGATTTTGCTGACATTAGCAATTTTTTTGCTAGCACCCTCCTGACTAAATTTTTTGCTGACTTTACAAACTTTTTTTTTAAGTGTAGGTTGATACTAGTATTTCGATCTGGCTAAAGATCTCATCAGAACCCGAAGTTTTAGAAAAGCTAGAGCCTCCATAATAGGCAGAACTTTAACAAAAAACCTAATAATCATCACGTGGTTAGGGTCTTTTCCTAACAAGCATCATGATGTTACTAAACTTTGAAGACCAAAAATGTTCTAACTAAATGTAGATGCGGGCTTTTTTCTCTCAAGAATTTATGGATTGAGAGGAACTGCACACAGAGAAAAATATAGCTATTTGCCAACCAAAATTCAGTTACTACGACTCAAATTGAGTTATTACAAATTCCAGACGGTTAACATTAGTTTTCACAACAGAGTTCGGCTAAGTCAGATTAAGTTTAGTTGCAACTAAAATATTCAGTACTCTAATGCAAATATCATTGTAATAACTGAATTTATAAGTTGTTACCATTAATATACACTTTAAATTCGGTTGGCACTTTATTTCTCTATGTCTATGGACAGAGTTTGGTTGACTATAATTAAAAGCTATCACGTGCAAAGTTTCACGGTAAAACATCATCTCCTGAAGCATTGATGGCCATTTAAATGTCGAAAAATTAAAAAAACTACTTGAAACTTACATGAGTTTTTAATTCATTTTGTTTTTTTGTTCATAATTTTTAACTTTCAGATACAAACCAATACAACATAGAGTCACTTTACTTCGGATATGCATTTACCAAAGAATTAATTTCAATATCGCTGATTGTTGAAAAGTTTTATGGTGGTTTAAAGTAAAAAGACAATTTTCAGATTTTTCGACTTTCGCAGTTTTGGGTTTTTGAGCCGCAAAGTGATACATTTTCCGAGAATGCGGTCAAAAATGTATAACTTTTGAAGGAGTTGATGGATTTCAATACGGTTCCTTCTGTTGGAAAGCCTAACCATTCAACTTTTATTAAATATATTGATCGTAAAAATAGAGCGGTAATAAAATTATATATTAAGAAAATGCAATACGTAAATTTTTTTAACTTATCTTAAAAGTAGACAAAGTAAAACACTATTGTCTTTTATTTTTTGCTATTCATACACTCATAAAAATATGTTAGTAAAAAAGAATAATTTTAAATAATAAAACAATAAAAATAGTTTTTTTTTTTTAAGTAGCATATATTTTTTTATCTCACTAACATTAAACAAAAAGTTTCTCGGATTTTAGTAAGTAAATATTCATATCTAATCAACAAAGGTTTAGCTAAATATTTGCCGAATTTATAAATTTATGTTTTTAATAATCAGTTCATTTATTTTTCGCAAACCAATCTTGCTGATATTAGTAATATTTCAAGTACTTTTCAAACTAAAAATTTGCTGATACTGCACGAATTTATCTGATTTTTTGTTAGTGCACAGTGGAGATTATCCCGATAAATATACAAAACAGGTCATTTATTTGTTAACTAGCGTTTTAAACGAAAATCCTTAAAAAATGGCAAAATAAATGGCAAAATAGCAAAAAGCGAAGCTTAACAATAAATTTCAACATTTTCAATTGCATAGTACCATCATGTACTTTTTTGTAATTTACTAAAAGAAGCGATCTACTATTGTCGTTGGAAACAGGTGAATAAAATGAAAAGTTACGTTGCACATCTTACTGGCTCATATTTTAAAGTTACGTTTCATTTTTATTAAAAATACATAATTTTTTATTTTAGACAAATTTTGTAGCCACTATAAAGATTCAAAACTTTTGGCAAATAGTTGAAAAAATGGCAAAAGCAGTATTTTTTGGCAAATGACATAAAAAACTTCATCATTTTGAAAGACTTATTTTAATTTTATTTAAAAAATAACGATAACCGAATGGATTTTTTTATATATTTTGGACAGTTAAAGACAACAATGTGAATTTTTTAAATGATTTTAATCATTTAGCTTTAAACTCGTTGATAAAGGAGTAATTTTTTACGTTTCTGATTCTAGCTAATATCTCTCTTAAATGTAATTTTATTGTATGCCCAAATTTTTTTAAACCAAATATAAAAAACCAATAAATTTTGACACGGATTTGGCAGGTTTTAAAATAGACCGGTGATTGTAAAATTCTTTTCCGCATAATGAGTATTGGCAGTTGTGTTGTTAAGACTCGGAGGAGTTTGTAAAGGAACTGCTAATAAAGGACATCAAAATAGTGAAATAATTACAAAACTAAAATTTCATAGAGACGCAATCGAACAAATAAAAAAACATAACAAATATTACATTATTCAAAAAAACTGGGTCACTGACGAAGGTTCAATACCAGAAACTGCGCAGTCTGATTCAGAAAATTGAAAATTTACAATGTAGCTATGATTTTTAGAAAATACACTTATTCTTCTCTACCACGCCTTTCACAATGAATAAACGGAAGTTTTGATTAACTTTCGCCTTTTTTGTGAAATATAAGGAGTTTTGGGATTGACGATTTTGGACGATTTCTCATTCCTTAAATAATGATTTTGACGATTTTTTTTCGCACAAATTTACGATTTTTTAACAAATAGGGTTGGCCGCACTGGCAACAAGTGTATTGTAAAAAACATGTTCTAAAACCCATAAATATTTCAGAGTGGAATCTCCTATACTTTTTGTGATATCGGAAAAAATGTTTAGTTTGTGTGTTTTTTAACTTCTGTTTTTTTTTTACTTTTTGAGCAAAGTCTGTTTAATTTTCGTTATGGTAGAGGGGAGCATTTGCCACTTTTTTTTAAAGCGCTGTCGTTACTGCACTAAATTTTTTTTTGAAAAAATCTTTTTTATCTAAAATTTTACACAACTTACCAGCGTATACCTAACTGTAACAATTTGGTTTTTCTTGCTGAATAAAAAAATATTTTAAGCCACTTGCAATTTTTTATAGAAAAAGCAGTAACTTTTAAAAATCAAATTATTTCTGAAACATTTAGTTTCCAGCGTTTGTTTTTGCCAGAAAAATGGCTTACTTTAAATTTTTTTCAAAATAACGTTAAATATTAGTAAGATATAAAAAGCAAAAATAAAACTGTAGAATCTACAAAAATCTACTTATATTTGAGCTAAATTTTAGATAATTTAAATTAATATAATTAATCTGCTGAAATGAGCAAAATATTTACTTAATACTACCATACATTTACATTTATTTCTTAAATATAAAATAAAATTGATTTTTTTTTTTTTTTTTAAAAGAGAATCAACACTCAGGAAATTCTTCCTATTTACTAATGTGTTGCTTTCTTTGGAAATTGGATAATGAAGAGATGTAAGGTGGGGAAAGATGAAGGGCTTCAAACATGGCAACACTGCAATTGCGCGAGATGATAAGTCTTAGAACAGTTGGCGATCTTATTGAAGCTTTTTGGTTCATAGCCCTGATTCATTATTTTACTTCGGTGGGGTTAAGTGCTATGGGAACACCGAAGGTGGGAGCTGCGATACATATGAGGGATAGAAAACTCATACACTCAGGGAACTTCTGCTTTAAAAATATGTACTTGTTTGGGTTGTAATACAGTTTCATTATTTTTAATGTAAATGTAAGTCATTTGTAGAACAAATAAAATTTTTAACTAACCTTGTAGTTCATTTAAAAAAACAACTCACATCAAATGACTGTTTTATGATTTTACATTCATTTTTTACAGTTGTTTTTTGTTATTTAAAAAAATAAAAAAAAAAAAATTTTGGTTTATTTTTTACTACCATGTGGTTCATTTTTACTACAATTGTTAGTCATTTTTTGAACATTAAAAAACAAATGACAATGTTAGTTGAATTTAATGAAATATAAGTCGTCCTTTTTTTAAATGAAATTTCATTTGTTTTTGACTACAATTGCTGTCGTCTTTACCACCATAATTTCCTAAGTGTACATATTATTTTTCTAAATTGATGTTGCCGTCACCGGGAATCGAACCCGGGACCATCTGTGTAACAGTCCAACGCGCTAACCATTACACCACAGCGCCCACTAAATTATGCATTTAAATATAAAAAAATAAAAATGTGCAATAAAAAAATGCATTTGAAGAAAATTAGTGAAAATATGCAACAAAATATTCATTTAAAGCCAGATATACAAAAATATGCATATCAAAATATGCATATCAAAATATGGACTAACAAATCCATGTCCTTTCAAGGCAAATTCTTTGATTCGAGAGCATAATTTTGAACCATGTTCTCAGACTTAAGGGAAATAACATACATTTGCATGAACTTCCGGTCCCTGATAATTACTATCTAGAATTGGTAGAAAAATGCATCTGCTTCTCGCATTAAAACTTTGTTGTCTTATTTCTTTTTTAACTTTTAAGTTGATTTTTTAGACCTATTTTTTTTTTTAAATTTGAAAACTGCAATTTCAAACAAAACAAAACAAATTTATCGGTGCACAATTTTGAAAAAAAAAAAATAGTTTCATCCCAATAAGTATCTTCTTAATATTCCGCCATATTGATTGCTAAATAGGAGTACACTCAAAGAATAAGCTTCATAATATGTATGAAAACCTTCATATATATGATGAAAAACTTCATTGACCTTCGTCCAATGCAACACTTCGTAAATATGATGGAACTGTCTTGTCTCATAAATATACTAATTGATGACAAATTCAACCTATTTATGAAATGTTTCATAAATATGAAGAAAATTCATAGCCTTGCATGAATTGTTTCATAGATGTTATAAATATGAAGCAACTTTTCTTTCGTAGCGTATAAACACAATAAAGGCCAAAGCCAAAGACGAAAATTTGTTTTTAATACATTATTTTTAAAACCCATTATTTTTGCAAACTTTCAAATTGAAATTCAGAAAATATAAATTCATATTAATTTTTATCAAAGTTCATAAGAAATAAATTAAGTTAAACATTTTCAATTGGAATTTCAAACCAATAATTCAGGTTAATAATTTCCATTTCCAATTGTTTTACTTTTAAACTTTAAGAAATTAAAACCAAAAGTTTCCGTTTCCACCAAAATTTATAAAAATTGAAATTATATTTTTAAAACTCCATGCAAAGAACATATCAACTGATAAGATTTTTCTTACTTTTAATTGATGTTATTATGATAGTTTCAGAATTTTAAAAGAAAATCAAAATTAAATGAAAATTCTTAATTTTAATTGATGATTTATAAATATCTAATGGAACTTTTAAATTTCAATTGATAGAGAAGCAAAAATATTTATGTTTATTCGGTTTGTGAAACTTTTTAATGAATTGATGAAGATTTATGAAACATTTGACACACTTAGTCATAACTTAATCTTAATCATAAAGTCTTAATAATATCTACTTATGAAAACTTAATAAATATCTTGAACAATTAATGACCAACGGTTTATGAAACATTTTTATCAATATGATGAAACTTTTTTCCCTTAGTGTATGTTGGAGTGAATTTGGTAGTAATACCATCTCCATCTCTATATTTTGCGTAGAACAGAACACAAAATATTTGGAGCAGAAAATTGAAATTGGTAATCGAATATTGTTGAATGAAATGTATGAACAGCAAATGAATGAACGAACCAACATATATTTTATGTTGCCTTGACTGCCGATTTTTTTGTTGTTATTGCAAAATTGGTTTGACTTTGGTTGTTGTCGTCATATATGTTTACATAGTGCAACAGCAGCTGTAACACTAAGCAAATATTAGCAAATTTTTAGGATTGTGCTACATTTCATTTACCAATATATTCATAATTATGATGATGTTATAGCTGCAATCGCCATATTTTCCGTTACATTGATTCATTTTTATTTGGTGGCAGTTGATAATAGGGGTTTAAAGACAACAAACATATTGTTTGTAATATTTATGTTATTGATATTGGCTAGGGTATTGTCAGGATTAAAGTATAGTTGAATATTTTAAAGGTTTTCTGAGATATAAGTATCAGTTTTTAAAGATATTATAATATTTTTAGGTTTTTAGTCGATTATAATTCGCAGATTCGATACTATTCGAAAAATGCTATTAAAACTACTAGGGATAAATTCGATAGTTAAGAATAAAACTTAAGATGATTACGAAAAAACAAATATTAAAAAATTTATTATGTTCAAATGTTACTAGACACACAATATATGTCCAAAGTGGTAGTTACTGATACCACAACACATCGACCAAAGACCTATGTATGCTGAATCTAAATCAGGAAATACATCTTTTTCTCATTTGCAATTTTTTAAATATCTACACTCAGGGATAAAAGTTTCATCATATTTATGAAATTGTTTCAAAAATAGTTTTTAATTAACATATATTTTTTTAAAAAATTTATAAAACCAGTTTTTTGAAATATAGCGTTTTGAACCACGGTTTTTGTAAAAAAATACATTTTACCGTCAAGAAGTGAATTATTTTTGTGAACCTGGAAAACCTCGATTTAAGAACCTTTACAAGGGGTATTAATTACTCTTGTACCTTAAACGGTTTAAAAGATATGATTAATTATGTGCAACTACATTTTTTTTTAAATACAGCGGTTTACACCGCTAATTTTGAAAAAAAAATACCTTTTGAGTTTTCGCTTATTTTATTTAAAGCATGACAATAGTATCTTTGAAATGAGGTATATATGAATAACGTAGCTTAAGCGTTAAACATATTTTCCATATTTTTTTTTAACCGAGCCTTTAGGGCCATATACAGTTAATTAAGGCTAATACAGTAACAACAACATAAAAAAATTTAATTTATATCTATATATAAAATATACCTTAAATTAAATAAAATATACCTTAAATCAGATTAGATTATATGGCAATATGCACCGCGACCAACTTAGGTCTTTTGTGCTGCCTAAAGTTACCCTAAAGATTCAAGCTACCTATAAAGCCAATAATCCTATTAGGCAAAACCTTCATAATGTCCGAAGGGGAGACAAAGCTACACTCATCCGTGTCCGAAAGACCCCTTTTGCGCAGGTGGTATCTGAGATTACAGTGTCCAGTCAGGTAAGACACCAGGGTACTCAAGTTACCCCTCCCGAGGGACAAGAGTCTCCTCGATCCTGCACTGGAGTCTCCTCGATCCTGCACTGGAGTCTCCTCGATCCTGCCTGTCGTTGGCCAAGAGAGTTTTCCCAATAGAGAGAGAATTCTGATACCCTCCACGACCCGTGCTTCTACCTAACATACCCCAAAGGTATACCACATAATGGTCCAGGGCCAATAAAGGGCCTTCGGGCCCCGCAATTAGCAAGACAATCTGCCCTCTCGTTGCCTTCATGCCCCTCGTGAACAGGAACCCACCCTAAGGTAAGCGAGTTGCGCCCGCCAAGTCGGTTAAGAGCCATAATGCATTCCATGACCAGACCAGATGACACCTCATAGGACATTAAAGCCCTTAATGCCGCCTGACTGTCAGAAAGAATGTAGATGCGAGATCTAATAGTGCCCCTTCGTAGACACACCTCCGCGCAGACACAGATAGCAAAAATCTCTGCCTGAAAAATGGAGGGGTATCTACCCATGGGTAAGGCCCGTTGGAAACCTGGTCCACACACACCCGCACCAGTGTCACCATTCGCATGCTTTGAGCCATCTGTGAACCATACCTGAGAATCCCGCTCTGGCTCCCAGGATCTGTTGGTCCACATGGCCCTGTCGAACAGCATTACTTTAAAGTTCCTATCAAAGATGTACTCCGGTGACCTCGTATCCGTAGCCTTTGTAATCGGGTCATCAATTAGGATTCTAGCGATCATCATGTGACCCCTTAGATCACCTCCATTCATGTCACCGAATTCTCTAAGTCTGGAGGATCCTATGCAAGCAGCCTCCATTACAGAAATATGCAATGGTATTATCCCCAGCATAACCCCCATGGCATCCGTCGGGCAGGTTCCGCCTGCCTCCATTATGCCAATACACATAAGACGGTAGATCCTCTTGAGAGCATCCCTTGCCCCTACCTGTTCAACTTTTGGCCACCATGCCAGGGCAGCATAGGTGATCATAGGTTTAACAATGGTGTTAAACGACCAGTAGACCATCTGCAGCCTTAGACCCCATGTCTTACCAAAAAGCCTCTGGTAGGCATAATATGCCCTTGTGGCCTTCTTGGAGACATAGTCAAGATGTTCATTCAGGTAAGGGATCTGTCAAGAGTCACGCCGAGGTACTTAACACTACTGGAAAAGCCCACCGTGGCCCCATCAAAGACAGGCATTGTCAGGTTAAGTTTCCTCCTATTCGTAAATGGTACCAGGATTGTCTTCGACGGGTTGACCGACAAGCCTTTTTCCCGGCACCAAGAAAGAGTATAGTTCAGAGCCTGCTGCATACGTTCGGATATGGTCCTATCATCAAATCCCACTACAGAAATGACAAGATCATCCGCGTATCCATAAGTCCTGAAACCCATGTCGTTCAAACCTTCGAGTAGTTCATCAATGACCAGCGTCTAGAGTAACGGCGACAAAACACCCCCCTGTTTACAGCCCCTAATCGCATTTATGGTCCTACTAGTAGTCCCTAAGCCGAACGTGATTATTCTAGAGCGTAGAATCTCCAAAGTCCAATTGATGATAATTGGAGAGATGTCCTTTCTAACCATGGACACCCTAATTGCCTCGTAGGACGTGTTGTCAAAGGAGCCCTGTATATCAATAAAGGCACAAAGGGCAATATTCTTTGCCTCTAGTGCCCGTTCTTAAAGATAAAATAATTCAATATATAACTAAAATTTTAAGAAAAAATACAGATAATGCTTAAATTATTATTTCAATAAACAAATAATTAGTGGATTCAGTTTAATCGTTACAAAAAAAAAATAAATAAATAAAAGATTAAATTAAGTTATGAGTTTTGGCATGTTCTTCAAGCTTTCGCCTAAAGACCTGAGGCGAATATGAAAAACACTTTAAGTCTCTGGGTAAAGCATTCCACAATCGTATTAATCTTACATTAAATGAGCGATTAAAAAAGCCAGTATGAATGCGGGGGAATATTATTTGAGGATTTCTTATAGAAATGGAAATTTTGTACAACGCGATATTTCCACAACCTAAAACTTGTACGATGACATATTAAGTTTGGTTGCGATGGCATATTAAATTTGCCGCCCATTCTAAGTTTGGTTAAAATTAAAGGGGACAGAGGTCGAAAATATTTTTTGATGGTTTTATATGGAATGAGTCATATATAAAAATTTTATAAAACAGAAGTAAGTATATTGGAAACAGTGCTTTATATATTTCGAAAGTAATTTAAAAAAAATTTCGGTTCAGTGTACTGAGTATGCTGTCCTAATATGGTAGATATAACTGCAAATGACGATAGCCGTAACCCAATAATGTCATAGTTCATGTGACTACCTAAATTCGGTTGGGGACAAATTCGGTTATCACAACGAAATTCGGTTGTGCAACTGAAATTCGGTTTATAATCTCTACATTTAATTAGAGTTAGCAAAACTATAAAAAAATTGTATGTTATTTTTAAATTCTTATGCATTGAACTGGACTCGAACCGACGACGACCTGCTTGTCAGATAATTACATTACCTCAAGTCTGAATGAAATTTGAATTTGTTTTTTCAAATTTAAATGATTTTTTGTTCGAAATTTAAATATGTGTGTCTAAAAATTAATTTACATAAACAACAGAAATTCTGTTGCTAATTACAATTTTTATTAGAAGTAACAAAATTATAGAAAAACTTTATATTATTTTAAAATTAGCAACGAAAACAAATATTTTACATAGAGTGATTGCTTTTTGCAGGCGAAATTAATATTCGACTTTAACTTCGAATATTTTACTAAAGTGACGAAATCTACGATAAGTTGTTGGTTGGTGGTATTAAAAGTAATGTTAGATTGTCAAAATTTTTCATAAAAGTCAATATTTGGGATGATGTGATGGTTAATTTCAATTTAATAAATCAATAATTTGAATTGTAATAGCTTTATATAAGTCATCATAACAAGTAAACCTAATTATGAACAGAAAATATATAAAATTAATCAAAATCCTTGCACATTATCCTGTTAGAACATTATTATCCTGTTGAAACTGACATTAGGTGTCTCCTATTTCTCAAGGTTTTATTAATTGAGCGAAACTATGGACTGGGTTAGGTTGACGGTACTTAAAAGCTAAGACATGTAAAGTTTCACATTAATACAACTTAACCAAAAGAATTGATGGCCATTTAAAATCCGAAATTGGAAAAATATTACTTGAAGATTTTTTTTTCCAAAAAATTTTTTTTTCAAATTCAAGTAAACGATTTTTGTCATAAAATTTCAAAGCAAATAAAATTCAAACTAACAACATTTGTCGGCATATTTTGTCAAATATTAAACAATTACAGAATAACAATTTGGGAAATTCAACCGATTTTTATCGTTAGTTAACGAAATCGAGAAAATATTTTTGAATGGATTTTGACCAAATCGGTGTTGTTCGATAAAAAACAAATGCCTTTTTTGATTTTCGTGTTAAAATTAAGGTATTGTTGTTTCATTTGGGGTTAAGGGCGTCTCAAAGTCAAAAATTTGTTTTTTTTTTTGGCAATTTTAGTTTCCTAATATCTCGGGATCTAAATGATACTGCTGGATAAACTTTTAGTATTAGATGTATCAATGCCTTATGAACATTTATTGATCAACGCATTTCTAATTAGTTCCATACTTTTCTCGCGGGGGCTGAAAATATGATGGGACATATGCATCCCATTCGTCATCAAAGGTAAAAATAAAGGAGAATTTTTTTTAATTTTTTTTTATTTAATATTTTATAATTAAAAAAAATGAAAACACAACCAATTCAGTAAAAACAAATAAAAAAACTTAAAAACAAAAACTTAAAAATTGTAATGGGGTTACGGGGGTTAACTGATTGGTCCGATTTATGCAAGATTATAATGATGAAGAGAAAAAACCATTTCAACAGAAAATTTTTAGTAACATGGCCATGGACCATTCTAACGCGCAAATTTTTTTGACGCAATCAGATTGAAGAATACTCTCTGGGATAACAAAATCTGGTAGTAGTGAAAAAAACTGAATTTACCTGAAAAAAATTCTTCATACCCAGGTTGAATGACCAAAGGTCGGCGGGACCCATCTTTGCAGCCAGCCTCAGTGGTTGGGGAGGTTCTTGACCCCTGCCAATCCAACCCCACCATTAACAACATTTTATTACAGAGTCCCTGATTCTACTAGAAAATAAAACTAAATGAAATAGACTAAACAAATTAAACAAAATATTATCACTCCCATGGAATTGTACAACATCGGAATTTGAACTCTAACAAGGGGGTATTTAACGTGGGATTTCTTTCTTTAAGGGGACCATGATGTTAATTCCCCGGTCTCTAACCCTCCCAAGCCATGTTCTTCAGTGACCTGTAGAATGTTACAGAAGAACCCTAACACATTTAAAATTTTCTCAACCTTTAAGGAAAAGTCTAGGTTTATTTATTCAGACATCATTTGATGTTTATTTTATAAAAATTTCAAATATATTCTATGTTAACCCCATAAAGCATAATTTTAAAATTTCTAAAATTCAGTATTCTATAAATACATTTCTTAAAATTCAACAATTTCTCATAAAAAACAACAAGACTAATTACATTAAATACTTGATTTCCTTAATAAGTTTTAACAATAATTCAATTTGTCAAGAAAAAATTGGAACAAATAAAAATTTGCATAAATATGAATTAACGGTAAGTAACAAGAAAAAATATCTTTTATGACCGGCACAGGATTTACGCGATTCGATATTCATCAATTTGTAGCCGAATTAATTTTGAATTATTTGATCAATTTGATCAACTATAACTATCAATTTGCAAACGCTCATTTCAACGGATATTACCCCGGATTATTGTAGGGTGTCGGTCGAGATTGCACCCATTAATTTTTATTATTTATTTACACTTTATATATATATATAGTTGTCTTTTCAGGTGCACTTGATTTCAATTATGTATGGCTTTTGTTTTGATTCTAGGTTCCTCTCTCAGAGGGAGATTTAAAAGAATCAATTCATAAAAAAAAACTTTAATAGTTCTTATAAAATCATGCATTTGTATAAAAAAAAATCACTAATCAGGATTGCTTTGCTAACTTCTTTTAACAATTTTTAGTTATCTGGGCTGGCAGTTTGAATCTTTGTTTAAATGTTCGTTAACCATACCTTGAAAAAGCCAAATAGCTATACTTTCCACCGCCGTTTGGTTAAACAAATTAATTTACGATATTTTGATTTGCTAAAGCAATTCTGATGAGTTTTAGATCATAATAATAAGGAGAGCCAGAAAGCACGACAAATATTTTTTTTTAAAAACTTTAGCATTGGCAGTAAAATTCTATATAAAGTTGTTAAAAATCATTATTTAAAATTTCTTTTTAAATATTAATGCTCTTTTAGTTTTACCAAAAAAAAAAAATCAAAAAAAAGTAAAATTTTTTTGTACTTTTTGCTTCTTTTGATCACAATTTTGTCGTGTGTTCCTACTCCTATAAATCAACAACAAAAAGAAAGATAAAAACTTACCACAGATCGATGGAAGGCCTTTCATAGAGCTGCGGGGTCGAGAGAGCTGGTGGGGTGATTTTTAGTACCGAAGTGTGTTGTTGATTCACAATATCCGTTACATGATCTGGTTTTTTTTTTATGTTGCTTTTAGCTGCACAAAAACCTTGTTTTTTTCTTTTTTTATAAAAATTTGCTGTTTCTTTTTTCAATTGTTCTTTTTCTTTGCACAGTGGTTTGATCTTTCTATTTTTAACCAATAAAATTTTTATTATTTCTTCCAAACAAATTTTTATATTTTTTTTTAAATGCTTTAAATTTTCTTTTCACCTCTTACAATTTTGCAATTTAAATTTATTTTTCTTTGTTTTCTCTTTCCGATTTGAAAATTTTTCTATAAATTTAATTTCAAACCACTGTGAGCACTGTACACTTTTGAAATCACTTTCAGACAACTGTATATATTAAATTTATCTTTTTCTCGATTTTTTCTTATTTACAAAATTATTCACTTTTTATTTCTAATCTTATTTAATTAAAATTTTAAAAAAAATTCCCGATTTTTAATATGAATTACTTTTAAGTATTTTTTCGATTTTCATTAAAAAAATTAAGATTTTTTTTCCTTTTTTTTTTTTTTTTATTTAAAAATCAGACAATTTCCAATATTTTCCTTTCTTATTTAGGACGACTCAATAATTTTATCTGTTTAATTAAGTTTTCAATTTTTTTTTCTTTAGAATTTTATTCCTATCGGACCACTGTGCCGTCATATAAAACCGTTTATATTTTTTTCCCACTTTATGCAAATTTTTGTTGTTTTAACATTTTACTTTTTTTTTAATTTATAGTTTTTAATGAATATTAACAAAATTTTCAATATTTGTTGTCTTTTACTATTATTTTCCTCTATATTTAATTCTTTTTATATCCAAATGAAAAAAACTTTTAAAAGTAGAGGTTACATACCACGACTCTAAGTAAATTATAACATTTTTGAGTTTAAATTTGCATTCTTGTTCGAAATTAGCTAAATTTACTTTGAACGATATAATTTTTTTTTTTAAGGCAAATTCTAATTTTAACACTTTCTTTTGATTTAATTACCCCAACTCGATTTTCGATAAGCGATGTTAGGAACACCGGGTTTTGTTGTTCTCACTGATTGCGGTGAACTGACAACAAAAACTAACAGCATGACCTCCAATTACAATAATTCTCCTCTGTCTTTATTCGAGTCTCGTACTAATGAAATCTGAATAAAAAAAGTGGTGATCTTTTTATATAAAAAAAAACAAATCAAAGAGCAGACTAAAAAATTACCTTTGTTTTTGGGTTTCTATCGGAGAATTTTGAATTAATGAAACATATCTTTTAGGACACCTAGATTAACCCTTAAACGTGAGATTGGCCTGTAAGGATTTTTAATGGATTTTTTTTCTCAGCCATATACAACTTTATTTTCATTAATTTTAGAATCGACATTTACCTTTATATAATTACTCGTAGCTATTTTGTGCTAATTAGATGAGTTCTAGTTTTGAAAAAATTTCAACCTGTCCCACAGTTTATTTGATGGGTGTTTAATCCAACAACACATGTCACAATTTGTTCCGTGTGCATCAATTGGCGAAAATCTATGACAATTTAGGTACAGATTTTAAAAAATTTAATTGGGCCTTCCAATAATAAGGAAACTTACTGATGCTATCAACAACTGTGGTACTTTACAATTGATAGCAAAAGTTTTAGCCAATGTTTTATTTAAAGTCTTTTTTTTTTTTCAACTAACTTTATTTTAGCAGGTGTTGACTTGACCAAATATTAAACCGGAAAGAACGATGATTTCCTATTAAGGTCGTTAAGTCACCTTCGTGTGAACTTCTAGATGCATGATCATCGGGATCATACGCCATTCGGTATAAGTTTCTTGTTGTAATATTTCAGTTTTGTGACAAAACTGCTATTTTATAAACTAGGCATCACTTAATAACAAAGAGTTGTATACCAGTAAAAAGCTGTTACTTGTTTAAATTATACAACTAGATTATTGTTCTTCTACACCGAGATTGACCATTACAAAACCGGATAATTTGCACGGTTTCCGGTACAAATTAGCAGGAAAACCAATCACGGTTTTATATCCTTTCCATGATATGTTCCTTTATTTCTGCCATCAATGTCCTCTAAAACATAGTAGCAATTGCCTAATTTTTCCTTTACGAGAGCCTTAACCCACATTGGGCATAATTTTGCACTAAATTTTTTCTCCGCATTGCTTTGAGCAAAGTTACGTCGGAACACCTCTTGTCCGACAGAATAACTAATAGGACGAGCCCTTAAATTGTATTGTTTTTACATTTGTCTCATAAGCCTTTCGCATATTTTCCGAAACTTGATCCCTAAGTATCGTTAGTTTATCGTCCCTCTTAACCTCCATAGCAGGTTCGCCTAAAGCACCTATTGACCTTAACATTCTAAAGGAGGAACCATGAGTTGCCATATCAAAACCAAATAAAGTATGATAAGGAGAAAGCCCGATTGCACTATGAGAAGCATTTCGCAAGGCACAACTTATAGAGGAAATGTGAATATCCCATTCACGATGGTCCCTTTTCAAATAAGCCCTAATGGCGGCGATGACCGATCGATTTACCCGTTCTGATGCATTACTCTGTGGAGAGTATAATGCCGTATAGGTATGACGAACACCGTATTCAGTTAAGAATGCATTAAAATCGTTGCTTTTAAACTGACTACCGTTATCACTAACTACTATTTCCGGTACACCATAATGATGAAATATCTGTTTTTCTAAAAAGTCGGTTATCACAGGCGAAGTAAATTTTTTCAGCGGACATAACCAGTGGTATTTAGAAAAATGATCTAGAACAATTAATAAGCCAATGAAACCCTTTTTGCTCCGGGGATACGGTCCTTACAAATCAATATATAGTTTTTGGAACGGTCGCTCGGATACCGAAATTTTTCCCATTTCCGGTGTGAGTCTCTGATTGGTAGCCTTGGTGGTTTTACACACCTCACAATCTCTAACATAATCCCTTACCTCCGTTGCCAAGCGAGGCCAATAAAATTGTCTACGTATAAGTTCTAACGTCTTACCAATACCTCCATGAGAAGCAATTACTGCATCATGAAATCGTTTCAATATATCGGATCGAAGCGGTTCTGGAACCCATAATTTCCAACAATTAGCATCAATCTCTTCCGTACCTGTGGCAAAATTAGTCCGAATATAAATGTATTTATCAATGACCCTAATATCCGGGTAAACATCAGCATTTTTAACAAATTTTTCCTTTAAAACAATATAATCTGGGTCCCTGAAATGTTCGGAATCTAAATCAATTTCTGGGCCTATCAACTCAATGGAAGACACTTCGCCCTCATGCATTCTACTGAGCGCATCAGGTACAATATTATCTTTACCCTTTCTATGGCTTATCGAAAATTTGTACGATTGGAGCTTGAGAACCCAACGAGCTAAGCGGCCTTTTAAATTCGGTTGCCTCATAAGCCAAACCAAGCTACTATGATCCGTTATAACCTCAAATTCCTGAAGCTCAATGTAACATCTAAACTTTTCTATTGCCTCAATTGCCGCAAGGCATTCCTTCTCTGTTACCGAGTAATTTCTTTGGGCCGTATTTAATTTTTTCGACATGAATGCAATAGGATTTTCCTCCCCGTTTTCACCAAGTTGAACCAATACAGCTCCAATACCAAAATCGCTGGCATCACAGTGCACATAAAACTGCTTTGAAAAGTCCGGGTTTTTTAATACTGGTGCCGAAGTTAGTAATTTTTTAATTTTCTGGAAAGCTTCTTCCGCAGCAACAGTCCATTCAAACTTACGTTTTTTAGATAGAACATCCGTTATAGGGTGGGTGACATCCGCAAAGTTTGAAATAAATCTCCGGTACCAGCCGGTGATTCCAAGAAATCCTCTAACTTGTTTCAAAGTTTTTGGAGTTGGCCATTGCAGAATCGACTCAATTTTTTCCGGATCCGTAGATATTCCACCATCTCCTATTATATAACCTAAATATTGTACTCTCTTTACACAAAACTTGCTTTTGTTAATATTAAGGGTCAAATTTGCTTTTTTAAATTGTTCTGCCAATCTCATTAGTATCGAGATATGATTCTCAAAAGTATCTGAAACCACGCAAACATCATCGAGATACCCAAATACTGAGTGTTTTAAGTCTGGGGGTATAATAGAGTCCATCAAACGACACATCGTTTGAGGCGCTGTACATAAGCCAAAAGGCATCACTGTGAACTGATACAGCGGTCGTCCTGGAATCGTAAACGCTGTTATAGGCTTTGACTCATCATCTAAAGCAATTTGCCAGTATGCATCCTTTAAATCTATTTTTGATATTATATTGGCCTTAGGCAAACGTGCAAAAATTCCTTCTATATTGGGCAGAGGATAAGCGTCTTTGGTAGTAAATTCATTAATTTTCCGCGCGTCTAAACATAACCTGACCTTTCCTGGTTTAATAACCATTCTCATTGGAGAACTCCACGCGCTGGTACTTTCCTCTATAACTCCTAAACTCAACATTCTATCGATTTCAGCGTACATTAACTTTTCCACCGCTGGCGACACAGGGTAGAATCTTTGCTTAACCGGTTTTGCCTTCCCTACGTCGATAGTGTGCTTAATCAACGCTGTTTTTCCTAAACCCTGTTTTTCAAAACTGGGAAAGAAAGTTTTAATCAATTCTAGTTGTTGCTTCTGTAAACTAGAAAGCGGATATGAATCTGATTCTACATCAGCTGGGAGACTTATCGGATCTAACGTTATTCCAGATACCAGATTATCAATTAAGCCAAATTCTCTCCAAAAATCTAAACCTAGAATTAATCTTTGACTCAAGGAAGGTACAATATATAACACAATTTTTCTCAATTTATCCTTATACTTCATTTCCAATTTGATAAATCCCGTTACACGTTGGGGCTGACCATCGGCAGTGCGACAAAAAGTTCTTATTCTTTTAAATCCGGGATGTTTCGAAAAGTCTTCGCTAGCCAAATCTTTTCCTATACAGCTAATGTTTGCACCTGTATCTAATAAACCTAATTCGACTCTATCTAATATATTAACTTCTGCATATAATCTACCATCGGTATTTAAATTCACTATAGATGATATAACTAAATTATGAGTATTTTTAATATCCTTATAAAAATTCCTCATTCGTACCGTTGAACGGTTATATTTTTTTATTAATTTTTTACTCAAGTTCTTATCGTTAAAAATCCTAAATCTAGCTTTAATATATGTCCCTAATCTTTCATGAAGCGGACGAATATTATATAATCCCGTAGTTTTAGTCCCTTCTTCATTTTCCCTTAACTTATCCCTAGATTTATTCTTTAAAATACTAATCTTATTTTCTATAAATCCATTTTCATTTGCCTTACTATCACCTAATTTGATTTCCTTACTATGCAAACTTAACCTAATTTCGTGTTCTCCGCCATCAAGCGGAATAATTTCACTCGTGTTTACTTCGGGGCAATCCGCATCCCTGGGCCCGAATAGTTTTTTGAACCACGGGAGTTATTAGCACACTTCACGCATTGGGGCTTGTACACACTCTTCAAACCACAACCGTAGCAAAAAACCTGTCTGTCCTTAAGACACATGTCCCAAAAATGACCTTCTTCCTCACAGTTCCAACACTTAATAGTTGGTCTATCTGGCTTACTAATCGCATTCACTTCGGGGTCGAAATTCTCTTCAATATCGTAATCAACAATCTCTGAATCTTCCTCTACCACCTGATCAGCCTGCAAAGCTGCTACACGACGTGGTTGTTGCTGACCAATTGTGACGAAACGATTTATATTGCCCCGTCGAAAAACTTCTTCGCTTAATAATTTTTCCCTTTTCAAACAAAGTTTCTTTAACTGAGATATCGAACGTATTTGAACATACAATAGCTCCTTTCTAATTTCCGGTCTAAGATTTCGAATAATAATCTCAATTAACTCGTCATCTTCCAGAGGAAACGATAATCGGTCAATTATTTCGCTTATCGCATCGTAAAATGCCTCAAACGACTCCCCTGGTCTTTGCTTTCGATTATGCAACTCCTCCCTTATGTCAAACGTAGTGCGATAATCTTTGTATTGTTTTTTCAACTCTTCACAAAACGAATACCAAATTATCTGATTAACCGATTTCCGATAGCGCCAGTACCAATCTTTGGCTTTGCCGGTTAACAGAACATGAATATTTTTACCTACACTATCATCAAAGTTACCCTGAAACGTTTCTTCAACCAGACACTTTATCCTATATAAAAACTCCTCACACCTTAGCCCATTTGCAGAACCGTCAAATTTTACGTTCCAACTTTGTATAACCGACGTAATTTTATCTGGGTTCATGCTCAGGCCGTTCGCCGTTGAACTGGTGAAACCTCGCCGATTGAAAGGAAATTGTTGCCCTTGCCGCTGGGCGAAATCGAAAATGTCATTGCCCGGTGGTGGATATTGAGGCGTGACTTGGCCCTGCGCAGCGGGCGGTTGAGATTGTTGGGGCGCCGCCCCCTGCGATTGCGCTGGCATCGGCTGTTGCGTTTCCCCCGAACTGAAATTCATCTGGGACAACAGCCGATGAAATGTAGTCTCAATCAGCTCCGACATCTGATTTAAATTTCTATTCCTACGCCTTTCCCTACTAGATTGATTGTTGGTTTGTTGTGTGGAGTTGTACACATGTTGGGACTTATTAAGATTACTTCCTGAATTTCTAACACTACCGAAGGGTCTGGTCCACCTTCGGCTCCTACATCTTCTAGCACTTCTAATCTTTCCTGTGAACCCTGATCATCCGGCAATTGAGTTGCGTCTTTCGGGAAGGGGTTTGCTCTTGTCACATGCTGTCTACCGCCGAACCCACGACCCCTACCGCGAGCATTTGCCCCTTTTGCCTTAGGTTTCGCACCTGCAGCAGCCAAATCCTTCTTGTGGCATAATCTTTTACACATAGGACACTCCTGCGAATGCACCAACCAACTAGATATACAAGTTTTATGGAACACATGGTTGCAACTAGTAGTAAAACAGTACAGCGGATTCAACATGTCCTCCTTACAGATTGAACACTTAAGACCAGTTGGCGGACCAATTGGAGGATCAGTTCCCTTAGGGGAATTGTTTAGACTTTTCGATTCAGCCATTTTTATAACTTCCTCCCAGGAATAAAAACAACTCAACAGAGAACTCAACCTCACTTTTAAATTTACAAATCCGTAATTTATAAAGGTAAATGATATTTAGTACGCACTAGTATGGGACGATTGACAATTTCTTTCAATTAACTTTTCCTCGAGTGTGGTTGACTGAAGAATTTCCCTCTCCACCGGGTTTTCCTCTAAGCAAAAATTTTTTTATTTTTTTTTTTTTTTACTTTTTTTATATTCCGATGAATTTTTGTAGTTTTGCCGATTTTTTTTTCTATTTATTTTCGAAACTCGTGTTATTTCGCCAATTTTAAAAACTCTGACGTTTCTTTTTCCTTTTCCTACATGTTATAAATTCTAACTTTTGAGAAAGTGGTCAACGTTTCCGATCGATATTTGTTTGGAATTGAAACAAAGGTTAATGATATTCTCAATTGATATTATAAAAACATCAATTGAACTAACCTCAAATAATACTTACAAATTATTTTAATTGACACTACAAATTCGATAGCTGAAATGATTTTACTAAAATTTTATTGGAATCCCCAATTAATTAACTGGGCCGTACAATTTTATTTGTTTGCAGTGTAGCAAAGATGGGCTCACGTTTGATGCTTTCCGAGCGAAATCCTGTACGAAAAACTCCAACCTGAGAACCAAGACCAAAGAAAATAATTTTTCCCTTTATTTCGACCGATCGATATTTTTTTATTTTTCCCCAAACTAATTGCACGCAAAAACAATTCAAGTTAATTTACCTTAAGAAAACAAATTTTATACCTAAACTTGTTCAACTTTTACAAATCTAGCAATCAAAGTGAAGACCTAATCCTTCCATAACGAAGTCGGAAATTCTGTTGCAAAATGGACATCTTTTTCAACCAATGGATGTTTCTTAATGCACTCATAATGAAACTCGTGCACACAAATAAAAACACAAACTATTCTTTGCGATTCGGTCACTATTTGCCTACAAATTGTACAAAATTTATAATTCCCAATTTTATCTTTAGAAACCCTAGAACTTTGCTGTGTAAAATCCATAATGACAGCTGCTATAAACTAAAATTATAAAAAAACTAAAAACCTATGCAATTAACAGCTATACTAATAAAACTCTTACCGTATGTTTACCTCGGAACAATAAATTTCGAACAGCAACATAAATTTAACTTCGGAGCATTACTTTTCCGAAAATGATGTAATCCCTATTAATTCTTAACTGATGAAGGCAACTATTAACGCTGTTAGAAAAATAAATACAAATCTAACAATTTATTTTCCCCGTAAATCTTCGATATAAGAAGATTTTCAACTTTAAAAACAATTTTATTTCATAAATGACTATTTCCTATTAAGGTTGAGAAAACTAAAACACGCTAATTTAAGACGTTAACTTAAAAATAAAAAAAAAAATCCCAGTGAAACCCTGAATATAAAAACCATGCTATTAAAAAAAATATGGACTTAAGCTTCTAATTTTTATTCACCATGCCAAATTGGACTCGCTATTCGGATTGATACTCGCCTTAAAACGCAACATTCAATAATTCCAGCAACAACTTATCTTAATCAACATAACGAACAAAATCACAAACGAAAACCCTCAAAATCTTCAGTTTTATCCTCTCGAAAAATACGAAACCGCAAAAGAATTTTAATTAGCCAACCGGTCGAACTATCTGTACCAGTTTGACGACAATAGCCGATTTCCAGAAAGGATTTGAAAATTTATTACGGTTTACCATATTGTAACAAAAAAACAAACTTTAAGATTCGATTCGATTAAATGAAACCAAAAAAACGGATATTCGTGCACACAAGTAAACTTGCTACACAGGAAGTATCACTTTATCAGTTATCAAAGATAACAGAATTTGCCATACATTCCTCAAATGAGACCTGACATTTCGACTGACATATCCGTCAGATGACACATTAGCAATCGAAGCTATCAGGCCCCACGTTGGGCGCCATTTTCTTTGTAATGGGGTTACGGGGGTTAACTGATTGGTCCGATTTATGCAAGATTATAATGATGAAGAGAAAAAACCATTTCAACAGAAAATTTTTAGTAACATGGCCATGGACCATTCTAACGCGCAAATTTTTTTGACGCAATCAGATTGAAGAATACTCTCTGGGATAACAAAATCTGGTAGTAGTGAAAAAAAACTGAATTTACCTGAAAAAAATTCTTCATACCCAGGTTGAATGACCAAGGGTCGGCGGGACCCATCTTTGCAGCCAGCCTCAGTGGTTGGGGAGGTTCTTGACCCCTGCCAATCCAACCCCACCATTAACAACATTTTATTACAGAGTCCCTGATTCTACTAGAAAATAAAACTAAATGAAATAGACTAAACAAATTAAACAAAATATTATCACTCCCATGGAATTGTACAACATCGGAATTTGAACTCTAACACGGGGGTATTTAACGTGGGATTTCTTTCTTTTAAGGGGACCATGATGTTAATTCCCCGGTCTCTAACCCTCCCAAGCCATGTTCTTCAGTGACCTGTAGAATGTTACAGAAGAACCCTAACACATTTAAAATTTTCTCAACCTTTAAGGAAAAGTCTAGGTTTATTTATTCAGACATCATTTGATGTTTATTTTATAAAAATTTCAAATATATTCTATGTTAACCCCATAAAGCATAATTTTAAAATTTCTAAAATTCAGTATTCTATAAATACATTTCTTAAAATTCAACAATTTCTCATAAAAAAACAACAAGACTAATTACATTAAATACTTGATTTCCTTAATAAGTTTTAACAATAATTCAATTTGTCAAGAAAAAATTGGAACAAATAAAAATTTGCATAAATATGAATTAACGGTAAGTAACAAGAAAAAATATCTTTTATGACCGGCACAGGATTTACGCGATTCGATATTCATCAATTTGTAGCCGAATTAATTTTGAATTATTTGATCAATTTGATCAACTATAACTATCAATTTGCAAACGCTCATTTCAACGGATATTACCCCGGATTATTGTAGGGTGTCGGTCGAGATTGCACCCATTAATTTTTATTATTTATTTACACTTTATATATATATATAGTTGTCTTTTTCAGGTGCACTTGATTTCAATTATGTATGGCTTTTGTTTTGATTCTAGGTTCCTCTCTCAGAGGGAGATTTAAAAGAATCAATTCATAAAAAAAAACTTTAATAGTTCTTATAAAATCATGCATTTGTATAAAAAAAAATCACTAATCAGGATTGCTTTGCTAACTTCTTTTAACAATTTTTAGTTATCTGGGCTGGCAGTTTGAATCTTTGTTTAAATGTTCGTTAACCATACCTTGAAAAAGCCAAATAGCTATACTTTCCACCGCCGTTTGGTTAAACAAATTAATTTTACGATATTTTGATTTGCTAAAGCAATTCTGATGAGTTTTAGATCATAATAATAAGGAGAGCCAGAAAGCACGACAAATATTTTTTTTAAAAACTTTAGCATTGGCAGTAAAATTCTATATAAAGTTGTTAAAAATCATTATTTAAAATTTCTTTTTAAATATTAATGCTCTTTTAGTTTTACCAAAAAAAAAATCAAAAAAAAAAGTAAAATTTTTTTGTACTTTTTGTTTCTTTTGATCACAATTTTGTCGTGTGTTCCTACTCCTATAAATCAACAACAAAAAGAAAGATAAAAACTTACCACAGATCGATGGAAGGCCTTTCATAGAGCTGCGGGGTCGAGAGAGCTGGTGGGGTGATTTTTAGTACCGAAGTGTTGTTGTTGATTCACAATATCCGTTACATGATCTGGTTTTTTTTTATGTTGCTTTTAGCTGCACAAAAACCTTGTTTTTTTTCTTTTTTTATACAAATTTGCTGTTTCTTTTTTCAATTGTTCTTTTTCTTTGCACAGTGGTTTGATCTTTCTATTTTTAACCAATAAAATTTTTATTATTTCTTCCAAACAAATTTTTATATTTTTTTTTAAATGCTTTAAATTTTCTTTTCACCTCTTACAATTTTGCAATTTAAATTTATTTTTCTTTGTTTTCTCTTTCCGATTTGAAAATTTTTCTATAAATTTAATTTCAAACCACTGTGAGCACTGTACACTTTTGAAATCACTTTCAGACAACTGTATATATTAAATTTATCTTTTTCTCGATTTTTTCTTATTTACAAAATTATTCACTTTTTATTTCTAATCTTATTTAATTAAAATTTTAAAAAAAAATTCCCGATTTTTAATATGAATTACTTTTAAGTATTTTTTCGATTTTCATTAAAAAAATTAAGATTTTTTTTCCTTTTTTTTTTTTATTTAAAAATCAGACAATTTCCAATATTTTCCTTTCTTATTTAGGACGACTCAATAATTTTATCTGTTTAATTAAGTTTTCAGTTTTTTTTTCTTTAGAATTTTATTCCTATCGGACCACTGTGCCGTCATATAAAACCGTTTATATTTTTTTCCCACTTTATGCAAATTTTTGTTGTTTAACATTTTACTTTTTTTTAATTTATAAGTTTTTAATGAATATTAACAAAATTTTCAATATTTGTTGTCTTTTACTATTATTTTCCTCTATATTTAATTCTTTTTATATCCAAATGAAAAAAACTTTTAAAAGTAGAGGTTACATACCACGACTCTAAGTAAATTATAACATTTTTGAGTTTAAATTTGCATTCTTGTTCGAAATTAGCTAAATTTACTTTGAACGATATAATTTTTTTTTTTAAGGCAAATTCTAATTTTAACACTTTCTTTTGATTTAATTACCCCAACTCGATTTTCGATAAGCGATGTTAGGAACACCGGGTTTTGTTGTTCTCACTGATTGCGGTGAACTGACAACAAAAACTAACAGCATGACCTCCAATTACAATAATTCTCCTCTGTCTTTATTCGAGTCTCGTACTAATGAAATCTGAATAAAAAAAAGTGGTGATCTTTTTATATAAAAAAAAAACAAATCAAAGAGCAGACTAAAAAATTACCTTTGTTTTTGGGTTTCTATCGGAGAATTTTGAATTAATGAAACATATCTTTTAGGACACCTAGATTAACCCTTAAACGTGAGATTGGCCTGTAAGGATTTTTAATGGATTTTTTTTTCTCAGCCATATACAACTTTATTTTCATTAATTTTAGAATCGACATTTACCTTTATATAATTACTCGTAGCTATTTTGTGCTAATTAGATGAGTTCTAGTTTTGAAAAAAATTTCAACCTGTCCCACAGTTTATTTGATGGGTGTTTAATCCAACAACACATGTCACAATTTGTTCCGTGTGCATCAATTGGCGAAAATCTATGACAATTTAGGTACAGATTTTAAAAAATTTAATTGGGCCTTCCAATAATAAGGAAACTTACTGATGCTATCAACAACTGTGGTACTTTACAATTGATAGCAAAAGTTTTAGCCAATGTTTTATTTAAAGTCTTTTTTTTTTTCAACTAACTTTATTTTAGCAGGTGTTGACTTGACCAAATATTAAACCGGAAAGAACGATGATTTCCTATTAAGGTCGTTAACTCACCTTCGTGTGAACTTCTAGATGCATGATCATCGGGATCATACGCCATTCGGTATAAGTTTCTTGTTGTAATATTTCAGTTTTGTGACAAAACTGCTATTTTATAAACTAGGCATCACTTAATAACAAAGAGTTGTATACCAGTAAAAAGCTGTTACTTGTTTAAATTATACAACTAGATTATTGTTCTTCTACACCGAGATTGACCATTACAAAATTCATTTAAAATTATTAGATCAAATAAATGATTCTATTAAATTAATTCAAAATCGAACTTAGTTGTGATAAATTTCAAAACAATTTCTGTCCGCAGTAAAGCACATTGGTTTTTTACATTCGAAACAAATTGTGTTTGTTCGATTTTCAATTCCGTTTTTTGTGCAAACAACAAATCGTTTCCTGACTCCTCCATCCTTTCTTGGATGGACTGAAAATAAATAAATCTTTCCCAAAAAACGCTTTCAACTCTTCTTTACTTATAGAAAATATTATTCCTTTCTGCTCACAATAAAGTTTCGTTTGGTGAATTATGTGCTCTATTAGTGCGTCGAAATCACAAACTGCATTAAAGACTTCTAAAACAGTTTTTATTGGGTTTTTTCCACTGAAATTTAACAAAAAGTTCTTTAGCATCTTTAAGTTTGGGAACACCTTTTGCCATTGACGCAACAGTCTTAGAATTTTTACTCGTTAAAGGTTTTTCGGTCTGCAGAATATCTTCGATTTCGGCTCCGTACGCTAAATCGGTAAAATCATCCAAAAAAGCTCTATCCTCGATATCTAATTCAAAAACATTTTCTTCATCTTCACTATCCGATGCGTTCAAAAGCTCTACAATTTCATCCTCAGTTTTATAAAACCGTCGCAATCTGCTCATTTTCAAAAATAACTGTTATGGTTTAGGTAGATGGCAAATATGTTTTCAAAACACAACTAAAAACACGAATTTACGCATAAATTACAGCATGCAAACCACTGCACAGTTAATTAGAAATTACTTGCTTGAATAGTTTTTGTGTGCTTTGCAATATAAATAAATCAATATAGCAACACAAAATGCGTTTTAATATTTAATGCATTTGTTCCCAAATTTTTACCTTTGACGACGAATGGGACACATGGGTCCCATGATTTTTCTCGTAGAAGGAGTAACAATCCAGCGGAAAATTCTTCGTTGTCAAAGGGTTAAGAAAGTTAGAGAATCGCGCTACTGCTTAAGAAAACTGATATGAAGCTCTATATAGTTTTATTTGTTTGAATATGGCCATTTATATTTTTATATAATTTTATATAATTTATTTTTTATTTTTTATGTAATAAATTTATAAAAAATGTAATCCGAAAAATGGCCAGATTAAATTGTATCATATTCGATTTATCATATCATTTATCGATGTATCATATTTAATTTAATCAAATGATACTTTATATAGTATAAATATAATTTAATATAAAGGGTGATTTTTTAGCAACCTTCTTTTTGCCAACACAGCTCAGCTTTTTCGTCTAACATGTTACTGTTAAACATGTTCAGTGTGCTCTATAATTTAAAAATAAATCGACTTACAAACGAACAACGCTAGCAAATTATTGAATTTTGTTATCAGAATTCACAACATCCCAGCAAAAAAATTTCCAAAAAGGTAAGGGGGTTTGAAATCAAGTATTTTGGGTAGAACGCATTCCTTACTAGATTACACACTCGATTCTTTTAACAGGGTGAGAGACTGAAGTAATTGATTATTTAGAATTGGTAATTTTTTTTATCGAATAACTATTTACTTTATATTTTTAAGAACTACATACATTTTTTAATATAGAAATAGTTCCATGGTAAAACAACGAACTACTTACACAAAAAAAAAAATAGTTCCCTAGAAAAAATAAGAAGTAAATAATATTTTTGCTTTTACAACTTTGTTTAAATAAGGGAAACAAAATTTAATATTCCGTTTATCGAAATTTTAACGAAAAATATGGTAAAAATAAATTTTTTTGTTAGTTGTTTTTAAATTTGAAAGTATTTTGTTTTTCATGAAAGAACAAAACAGATATTACATACACACCAATACTTTAATTCGTAATGTGTATGCCTGTTTGTATGAGTTAAGTATTTCTATAAGTTATATTGAAATAATATACAAATTACTTTTTTTGTATATATACAAAAACATCATTTAAAATTCAATAACACAGATAATTTTATCGGCCAAAAAAGAAAGAAATTTTTTATTAAATTCGTGAACTTTTTTTCTGAATATTAAAAAAAAATCTTAATATTAATTAAAGTTTCCTAAATTATATGAAACATGATTTTAAATGCAATTTTTTTATTCAGTGTATGAACATTTTCATACATAAAAAAGAACTTATTTTAACTATTATATCTGATTTTAAAAAATATTTTTCAAAAGTGCTATTAATTAACACGTGACTGAATTTTGACTCACAATTATGCGTACTTACGATTAAAATCGATATCACGTACACTTACTCAGGATATTTTTTTTAATAACTCACGCTCACATGAGTAAATTCAACTTTTACTCACAAGTGATTCTTCTAAGTTACCCAAATATAACGATAAATTTTTTCCCAAAAATAACAATTAAAAATTTAAATTTAAAACAGATATATGACTCACGCACAATCACCCTTGAACATTTTTTTTTACGCTCACTCACAATAACGTCGGTAATTTCAACTTTCTGCACACGTGCGCATCCCTACTTTATACCTAACCACAGTTTAACAAACTTTTGGCAACATGCAATTTCTGTTTTTAGTATTATTTTCCTGCAAATGAAGATTTATTTGAAATTCTTTAAAATTGTATAACTTATTTTTCAAATGAGGAACTACTTTCAATAACGTCCTTTTATTAAGAAAAAGTATATGATTACTTCTTGAGTACAAAAAGTTATACATATAAGTTAATAACATTGTTATTTTCTTTTAAGAAAATAATTACTTTATTATTGAGTTCATGCTTTCTGCTTTAAATTTAAAGAATTGATTACAATACTACTTGCTTTTTTTACTCTATCGTTGGAATGTGTTTGGTATTGCAGTTACTAAATTTGGCAATGAGATATGTAAGCAAGTGTGGGCATCACCTTCTTTTTAGAATGTGTGATTTTTCCTGGGATCTTCTTTTATTATTTAATTTATTAAATTTTCTATACCAAAATACGTTTACGTCTGTCTGACTGATTCCGCCTTTAGATCTATATATCGATGCGTTACAAACGGAATGACATATTGATATATACAATCATCATCACAGTATGTGCAGGGTATAAAAATCCCAATTGCATATTGAAACCACTGATACGATATGATGTGAATCTAAAAAGACCCAACACATTATTAAAAAAACAAGAAAAACAACTGGCAAAAAGATAAGTTAGCATAAAAATGAAAAGCTAAAAGTAAGAAACTCTAAAAACATTATTTTGGTAAGTAAGATTATGAATTTTTTAAAAGTATATTTATGGGAAGCAACCCAGCGATAAATAGTCTAAAGGCAATATGAACTTATTTAAGAATAAAATATTGTGTCTACACATGTGGGCAATAAAATAGGTGTGCTTAAATGTTTAAAGTAAAAAAATTCAAATAAAATTATGGAAAAAAAAATACAACAACACCTCTTCATTTTATACAACAATCCAAACTTTGTTGTTGTAGCTTAGAAAAAACAACAATGACAAATAATATAAATGCCCATACACTGCGTTGCAAAACTATAACTACACATTAATTTCACTAAATTTCGTAAGTTAAAAAAATAGAAGAGTTGAAGCTGCATAAATGTAAAATCAATGGAAAATTAATGATATTAAAAAAAAACAAACAATTTATTTTACTATTTAAAAAGGAATAACAGAATCAATTAGTGTTTCACAATTATAAAGTGTTTCATAACTTAACTTAATATATCAAAACTTACAAAAATTTAAGAAAACCATTTTAAAGAAGCGGTTTTGATAATGCGTGAGGCCTCCTTTTTTTTAATCAACTCGAAAATTGGCTCAGACATACTGTCTACTAGATTTATTCGAAGTTCTACCGATATAGATCAACACGCGTCAATAACTGATTCTTTTAGATGAAAAAGGCTTCTGGTGTTTGGAAATTGCCATACCGTCGCTACCAAAAGCGACCCAAAGCAATATGGATCCGCCTCCGAAATAAACCTTGGCCATGCATCAGCTTTTGGTCAGTAGTTCTCCGAGAATCCTTTAAGAGCCCACTTATGATTGATTTGGGCACATTTACCGTACATTCATCGATAAACTGATTGCAGGTACAGTTGATTATTTTACGCCGGTCCCGATCAGGCGGCATCTGTATTATTTTCACCATAAGCACTCTGCTTATTGCAGAATTTGTGACAGCCACACGTGAACGGTTTACTATTACAGCAATTTCCCTAAAACTTAAGCCACTTTTTAAATAGGCTGAATTTGTCCCTTTTTCAAAATTACTTACAAATGAGGTATCCCGGACCGGCAGATCTTAATGAACTTTGGATATGTTGTAGAGAATACAAATTTAAGGGACCCGTGTTTTTTTTCAGCTACCCAAACTCATGTTTAGGTGTTACTAAGTTGGCTCAAACTCTACCCGATTTTACGTTTTTTTTTGGTTTATTTCGTTCTATTAAAAGTAACTATAGACAAGTTTGGTGGTTTTTGAAGACATATTCATTGGGGTACAAAGTAGAAACAAAGACGTTCAAGTATTTTTGTTATTAAAAAAATGCTTTTTCGGTAAAATTAAATCTGGAGTTTTGATAAGGAATTCTAGTTCTGTTAAGCCAAAAATAATACATAGCAATGCCTATTTAATTCAATCGAGTGTCTGAGCTTTTTCCGATGTTTAAAACTGTTCGATTTTTATGCGACTTTTCCGGAAGAAACTTTTTGCATATACCGAGCAAAACTTTGGTAATGGGTAGGACTTATTTCAGACCTTCCAAAGTAATGACTATCCATTCCAGTTTTTGTTATTTTGAAGGTCCGAAATAATACCTTACTAATATGAATATATGTAACTGCTTATTTGTAATATAAAAAACAACGCCTTACTAATATTGTGTTAAATATCTGCTTATTTGGAATAGCAAAAATAATAAGTTAATTATTATCACTTATTTCAGACCTTTCGTAGTAATGACTATCCATTACATTTCTTGTTATTTTGAAGGTCTGAAATAATACCTTACTGATATGAACATACATCACTACTTATTTTGGAAGCTAAACAATTATGTCTTACTAATACTGTGTTATATACCTGCTTATTAGGAAGGGCCAAAGAAATAAGGTACTTGTAAGGTAATAAGTAACTACTTTTTTGTAAGGTATATTTATAAAGATTCATAATATATCATAATTAATAATTTAAATGCAATTTATTTAAGCAAACAAATATATAGTTATACATAAACGACTCTCACAAAACAAAAGCTTATTTAGTAAATAACAAAATTAAGAAATAAAAATCCTCGTTGGTTCTCATTTCGCCGGCTGTTGTGGAAAAAAGTTGTGACATAGTCAATTCTCTGACCGATTTGCTGACATTTTGGACATCCATTTAGCGCCATATGCCCCATTATGCCACACACAAAGGACTTGGCAGGAGCGTCACAAATAAATGCACGTATTTTCAGTTTAATTAGTTTGGTTTTAACCAAAAATCCGTTATACTTCAAGTCAGAAAAGTCATTTACAAAATCATGTAAATAGCAATTTATGTCGATTGGTTTTTTTGGACCTACATAGCATCCAATTATAAAAACTGCACTATTTGGAATAATAACTATTTGTCCCAAAATCGGCCACAATCCAACACCAGAACTTTTAAATATTGGCAAGCCATCTATTCCAACATCAATAAAAAGTTCTTTCAACGATGAATTTTCTATAAGTGTTATTTTATTTTCCAGATGATGCTTTAATCCAATATGGACATATTTACCTGGGGAAACTGTGCGCTCTTGGCAACGAGGTTTTTTTCTCACAAGCTCATTAACTGATAAAGGTACATCTAGCTTTTCATGTTTTAAAATCTTTAAAAGGCTGTTGGCACATTTTACCGTTGGTTGGTTTACGATAAACTATTCTTTAAGTTTATTCAATTGTAGTTATTTTAGGACCTATTAATAACTAGTTATAATTGTCCTTATTAATAACTAGTTATTTTATTGCCTATTAATACCTTCTTATTTAGGTACATGTTAATACGTACTTATTTTTGCACCTATAAATAACTACTTATTAACTTCCTTACAAGTAATACGTCATATAATGGCTTTAAGCATTACTTTTGATGCTACAAATAAGAAATGAAATAAGTACTTATGTGTAACTGGTGATTTTACTACATATTTTGTAACGTCTTATTTTTGTCCCTATATGTAAGCACAAGGCAAGGCCTTGCCTCCTATGACACCCCCCATGTTAAAATCAGGTGTTCTTGGCCTCAACTATAAGTACTTCTGATTCTTGTTTTCTTCTTCCATTTCCCATTCTATGGTAATAGCAAGTTTTCCTGGGTATTTCCAATAATTCAGAAATGTGGCTACTCTGGGTACACCATAAAGGCAATATGGGTTTCTAAATTTTTGTTTTCTTGAATACTGTATCATACTTATACTAAGAATAATACGTAGTTTACTGTTTGTAGTTTAATAAAAAAATTTTCAACCTAGCTAATATGTTTGATTTGCTTTATTTTGTAAATATACGGAGGTTGAAAGCTCGTTATAAATTGAAAATAACATAAAAATAATCTCGATGTGTATAAAAACAAAAAAATAAATATAACTGTAAAAAATATTACTTGAGCCAGAGTACAAACTAAAAATTTTTTATATAAATAGAACATTTTTGGTCTTCAAAGTTTAGTAACGTCATGATGCTTGTTAGGAAAAGACCTAACCACGTGCTTGATTACTAAGAAGACAAGAATGGAGTAAAATTGATTATTAATAGGTTTTTTGTTAAAGTTCTGCCTATTATGGAGGCTCTAACTTTTCTAAAACTTCGGGTTCTGATGAGATCTTTAGCCAGATCGAAATACTAGTATCAACCTAGCTAATATGTTTGATTTGCTTTATTTTTGTAAATATACGGAGGTTGAAAGCTCGTTATAAATTGAAAATAACATAAAAATAATCTCGATGTGTATAAAAACAAAAAACTAATATAACTGTAAAAAATATTACTTGAGCCAGAGTACAAACTAAAAATTTTTTATATAAATAGAACATTTTTGGTCTTCAAAGTTTAGTAACGTCATGATGCTTGTTAGGAAAAGATCTAACCACGTGCTTGATTACTAAGAAGACAAGAATGGAGTAAAATTGATTATTAATAGGTTTTTTGTTAAAGTTCTGCCTATTATGGAGGCTCTAACTTTTCTAAAACTTCGGGTTCTGATGAGATCTTTAGCCAGATCGAAATACTAGTATCAACCTAGCTAATATGTTTGATTTGCTTTATATTTGTAAATATACGGAGGTTGAAAGCTCGTTATAAATTGAAAATAACATAAAAATAATCTCGATGTGTATAAAAACAAAAAACTAATATAACTGTAAAAAATATTACTTGAGCCAGAGTACAAACTAAAATTTTTTTATATAAATAGAACATTTTTGGCCTTCAAAGTTTAGTAACGTCATGGTGCTTGTTAGGAAAAGACCTAACCACGTGCTTGATTACTAAGAAGACAAGAATGGAGTAAAATTGATTATTAATAGGTTTTTTGTTAAAGTTCTGCCTATTATGGAGGCTCTAACTTTTCTAAAACTTCGGGTTCTGATGAGATCTTTAGCCAGATCGAAATACTAGTATCAACCTAGCTAATAGGGGTCGAAGTAGCAAGTGTTGCAGGGGTCCTTGAAGCGTATAAACAGCAAATCTATTGATAATGCCATAGCCTATCAGGATTCCAAAGACCGACCATGCGTGGTTCAGTACCACACCCGGCTAGAGGTGTCCCTGCTTTCGCAGAACATGGCGGATCTAGAGCGGACACTCGATAAAAACCCGTAATCCCCAGTGTTATCTTACCGTGCTCATGGGATGAATAGCACTACGTTAGTGTGTTTTCGAACGGTGGCCTCCAGGACGAGGCGAACCCTGGTTGTATTAGCCCGCTGGTAGCACAGGGCTCTGCTATTATGCGTTCTTCTTTTGTAATCCCTTATTAACTCTTTATTTATAGATGGATTTGAACAGCCAAAACTTTAATAATGAGCAAGAGAAGACCGACGCAGGTCTATCCTCAACTAGCCAAGAGGTTTTATGCCTAAATAGCAGTGAGGGTGCAATTGAAAAGGTCGGACAAGCAAAGGACAGCTTCTGTCCTAACCTTGCCGAGCCTATGAATGTTGGTAATGTGTCTGAGGACCACTCGGGTCCACCTATAGACGCAGATATAAAACACGCTTAAAATGATGGCTGCCCGAAAAGGTAAGACACCAAAGCATCTAAAGTGCTTACAGGTGAACCTTCACCATGCCAAAGCGGCATCGGACATCGCCAACAGAAGGTTCACCACTGGTGCCCTGGATGTTGTATTCATCCAGGAACCATGGGTGCACGACGGAGCCATCAAGGGGCTTAACGCTAATCAAGGTAGGCTGATTTACGATTATCAGCATAGTCGGCCCAGAGCGGCCATCCTTGTTAGAAACAATATAACAATTCTCCCAATTTCAGAATTCGTTTTGGGAGACTTGGTTGCGATTTGGGCAAAGGTGCCCTCCTTATCTGGGGAACATGAGGTAGTACTGGCCTCCGCGTATCTACCTGGCGACACCAACACGGTACCAACAGCTGAGGTCTCGGCCTTGGTGGAATATTGCCGAATGAGGAACCTTAGTTGGATCCTCTGTTGTGACGCCAACGCACATCACACGATTTGGGGAAGTACCAACATAAATAAACGTGGTGAGTACCTACTTGAATTTATATGTAGTAACAATATAAACATAGTGAATAGGGGTGACGAACCGACTTTCAGGAATTCTATTAGGACAGAGGTCTTGGATCTCACTCTTACTAGTTCTGATATGTCATTTGCCATCTCAAACTGGCATGTATCCAATGAACTGTCAATGTCGGACCATCAACATCTGGTATTTGATGTTGTTAGTGCATTGGACTCATGCCAGGTTTATCGTAATCCCAGACGCACGAACTGGGAGGATTTCCGATACAATTTGGAACGAGATGCAGATGTCTCTAAAGGGCTCATTCTGAGCACTAGAGAGATCGATCATGCGGCATCCGAAATGCAATCGAATCTAACTTCTGGTTTCTTTTTGAGCTGCCCCCAAAAGACCAGGAAGACGAAGAGGGACGTTCCATGGTGGAATGATGGTCTGGAGAAGCTTAAAAAGGAAGCCAGAAGACTGTTCAACAGGGCAAAGGAAACAGGTGACTGGATCACCTATAGGGCCGCACTTACTGAGTACAATAGAGAACTACGCAGATCCAAAAGGACCACGTGGCGCAACTACTGTGAGAAGATCTCTGATCTTCCAGAGGCGGTGCGACTACAAAAGGCCCTGTCACAGGATCATACAAATGGTCTCTGCACTCTTAAGAGGCCGGATGGCTCATACACGGAATCTCCCACTGAAACTTGTAAACTCTTGCTCGATACTCACTTCCCAGGATGCGTTGACAACTGCGGGTCCGCTGTGATTCAGAGAATCCCGAACCTGACAGGTAGGTACGTACGCCTGGCGGGTGCAATCTTTCAGGAGAACCGGGTAAAGTGGGCGATAGATGAGTTTTCTTCATTTAAATCTCCGGGTCCAGATGGGATCTATCCTTGTCTCTTACAGAGAGGGATGGACTTAATTGTCCCACAACTGGTTAGGATATTTAGATCGAGTCTATTATTCGGACATGGGCCGAGACCCTGGAGGGAGGTTAGAGTGGTCTTTATACCGAAGGCGGGGAAAAAGTCTGAGCAGCTACCCAAGTCCTTCAGACCAATTAGCCTGAGCTCGTTTCTCCTCAAGACAATGGAGAAAGTCTTGGATCAGTATATTAGGGACACTTACCTCAGACGAAAGCCGATACATGAGCTACAGTTCGCGTATCAACGGGGTAAGTCTACCGAAACTGCTATCCATCATGTTGTCACAACAATAGAACGGGCACTGGAGGCAAAGAACATTGCCCTTTGTGCATTTATTGATATACAGGGCGCTTTTGACAACACGTCCTACGATGCGATTAGGGTATCCATGGCTAGGAAGAGCATTCCTCCAATCATAATTAATTGGACATTGGAGATGCTCCGCTCTAGGATAATCACGTTCGAAATAGGGACTACTTGTAGGACCGTGAATGCGACCAGAGGGTGTCCTCAGGGTGGCGTTTTGTCGCCTTTACTATGGACACTGGTCATTGATGAATTACTCGAGGGTCTGAACGACTTGGGTTTCAGGACCTATGGATACGCCGATGATCTTGTCATTTCCGTTGTGGGCTGGGATGACAGGACCATCTCCGAGCGTATGCAACAGGCTCTGAACTTCACTCTTTCGTGGTGCCGGGAAAAGGGGTTGTCTGTCAATCCGTCGAAGACAATCCTGGTACCATTCACGAGAAGGAGAAAACTTAACCTGTCTATGCCGGTCGTTGAGGGCGTAACGGTTGGCTTCTCTAGCAGTGTTAAGTATCTTGGAGTGACTCTTGATAGCTCCCTCACCTGGAACGAGCATCTTGACCACGTCTCCAAGAAGGCCACCAGGGCATATTATGCCTGCCAGAGGCTTTTCGGGAGAACATGGGGCCTAAGGCCACAAATGGTCTACTGGTCGTTCAATACTATTGTTAAACCGATGATCACCTATGCTGCCCTTGCATGGTGGCCAAAAGTTGAACAGAGTAAGGCAAGGGATGCTCTTAAGAGAATCTACCGTCTTGCGTGTGTTGGCATTACAGGGGCCAGCGGAACTTGCCCGACGGATGCCTTGGGGGTTATGCTGGGGATCCCGCCATTGCATATTTCTGTAATGGAGGTTGCCAGTATGGGTTCCTCTAGACTTAGTGAATTCGGTGGCATGAGGGGAGGCGACCTAAGGGGTCACATGAGGATCGCGCGAATCCTAATAGATGACCCAATTTCGAAGGTTGCGGACAAAGTGTTACCGGAGTGGATCTTTGATAGATATTTTGATGTGTTATTGTTTGACAGAGACATGTGGACCAATCAATCCTGGGAACCGGAAGATGGTTCTCAGGTGTGGTTCACTGATGGCTCTAAGCAGTCGAATGGGAACACGGGTGCGCGCGTCTTCGGACCAGGCTTCCAGCGTGCCTTACCTATGGGTAAATATCCATCCATTTTTCAGGCGGAGATTTGGGCCATTTGTGTCTGTGCATTGGAATGCCTGCGAAGGGGAACTCGCAGATCTCGCATATACATTCTTTCTGACAGTCAGGCTGCACTGAGGGCCTTAATGGCCTATAAGGTGTCGTCCGGGTTGGTCATGGAATGCATTCAGACTCTCAATAGGCTCGGTAGAGGCAACTCTCTAACCTTGGGGTGGATTCCTGGTCATGAGGGGCATGAGGGCAACGAGAGGGCAGATTGTCTTGCCAACCACGGGGCCCGAAAGCCCTTTATTGGTCCTGAACCATTCTGTGGAATACCTGCGGGGTATGTTAGGGAAAGGCTCAGGGCATGGAGAGAGTCTGAATTCTCTGGTTACTGGGAAAACTCTCCTGGTCAGCGCCAGGCTAAAAGATTGATCTCTTTTTCCAGTAGGGGGTCGAGGCGACTCTTGTCGCTTGAAAGGGGGGGTTTGAGGACCCTGGTGTCGTACTTAACTGGACACTGTAATCTCAGATACCATCTGCACAAGAAGGGTCAATCGGACACGGATTTGTGTAGGTTTTGCGAGATGGTGTCTGAGACCTCGGAGCATGTTCTCTGCGAATGTCCCAGGCTTTGTGATAGGAGACTTAGGTTTCTAGGTGATCGCTTCATTTCGCCTTCCGACATCGCGAAGATTTTGCCTAATAGGATAATTGGCTTTATAGGTAGCTTGAATCTGTAGGTAACCTTAGGCAGCACAAAAGACCTACATTGGTCGCGGTGCATAGTGCCTTCTGATCTAATCTAATCTAATCTAATCTAGCTAATATGTTTGATTTGCTTTATTTTTGTAAATATACGGAGGTTGAAAGCTCGTTATAAATTGAAAATAACATAAAAATAATCTCGATGTGTATAAAAACAAAAAACTAATATAACTGTAAAAAATATTATTTGAGCCAGAGTACAAACTAAAAATTTTTTATATAAATAGAACATTTTTGGTCTTCAGAGTTTAGTAACGTCATGATGCTTGTTAGGAAAAGACCTAACCACGTGCTTGATTACTAAGAAGACAAGAATGGAGTAAAATTGATTATTAATAGGTTTTTTGTTAAAGTTCTGCCTATTATGGAGGCTCTAACTTTTCTAAAACTTCGGGTTCTGATGAGATCTTTAGCCAGATCGAAATACTAGTATCAACCTAGCTAATATGTTTGATTTGCTTTATTTTTGCAAATATACGGAGGTTGAAAGCTCGTTATAAATTGAAAAAAAAGTTTTCAGTTGAGTTAAAAATAAAGGAATATGTATTTATTTTTCAAATAAATATTGTTTTCAACTTTTTCATACATTTGTTCAAAATTATTTCCTACCATTTCCCGATGTTTTTAGTTTCATTTGTTATTTTCATTTATTTAAAGCTCCATAAAATTTAACCACATATTACAAATTAATTATTATTCCTGTCCGTTTTTTTTATTAAAAGGTTTGTTTAAATACAAAATTATTTATTTGAATTCAAATTACAAGAAATTGAAAAAGTTTCCACAACTGTGTGTGTGTGTGTGTGTGTGTGTGTGTGTGTGTGTATACATTTTGTAAAAAAAAAAAAAAAAACAAAAAACTGAAATAGTTTAATAAATAAAAGAAATACTCGAGACCTTGAGGTCGAAATTTTTATTTATTAAATATTGAAAGGTCGAATAAATACAACTTTAAAATTTAAATAATTTCAAATAACTGAACACAACTTTTATTTTTACTGACCTGTAGTTGGAATTTGAACATTTATTTCTAACTTCCTATTTTTCTGTTCTTACCGATTTGTTAGTTATTTAAATGATATTTAAAAATAAATAACAAGAAACATTCGATTTAAATGAAAAGTAAGTAGACTAGTTTTTTAAGTGATTTATCATTTGTGTTAAATCACATTTTCAGTTAATTTAAACTTCAAACTATTTTGAGTGTACAAATAAATCGTCAACTAAAGACAAGTTTTTATACAAAAACAAATGCATTTTAACTCTACTTTTAACTTTTTAAAAATAAACAAAAATTATTCTTTAATTTGTCTTTATTTGATATTTTCCTTTGTTTTGCGTTATATGTAATTATAGTTATGAAACACTACCGAAATGTTATTAAACAATTTTTATCTTAAATCGATTAAGTAATCTCTTCAATTATATAAATTTAGAGACCAGTTATCACACTTAAAAACTGTAATAAGTTTTATTTTCTTTGTAATCTTAGAAGAAAGAGCAAAAATCGTTTGTAATTATAGTTATGCAACGCAGTGTATATGTGTGGACTAGGGTCGTCTTTCGTTGTATGGGCGAAAAATAAAAAATGAGATTTTGACTGTACCCCCCCCCCCCCCCCCCCCTTAAAATATTTGTTAGGGTGTCAAAATACGCCACTCAAAAAATTAGTGGAAAATCGGGCCGCTTGGAAAAATGGGCATAATTTAAAAAAAAATTCAAATTTTTTTTTCTTCAAATTTAAAAAAATATAAAATAATTTTTGTGTTGGGTTTAATCATAACTACTCAGATAGAAAATATTACTTTCCCAGAAAATCGCTAACTTACCCTAACTTTGTGTCAAAAAATTTAATAAATATTTTGGGGGTACCTCAAAGTGACTTTTTTTGCATTTTTGAAAATTTTATTCAACAAAAATCAAAAACCTAGTGTTTGCTGTCAAGTATTTAATTAAACACATCTCAAGTATTAAATAAGCCAATTTTTTTAGACCATTTTGATTCTCGGGGATTTCAAGGTTTTTTTATTTTTATACATTTTTACTTTAAAACAAGGTTTTAATAATATTTCATCAATAATTAATCATCAAAATTTAATCAAAAATCTAAATAATATGTATGAGTTTTTTCTATCCCTCCCATAGCAATTAACCCCACCGAAGTAAAATAATGAATCAGGGCTATGAACCAAAAAGCTTCAATAAGTTCGCCAACTCTCCATCAGGTGGCGAGCAACAACTGTTCTAAGACTTATCATCTCGCGCAATTACAGTGTTGCCATGTCTGAAGCCCTTCATCTTTCCCCACCTTTCATCTCTATACTATCCCTTTCCAAAGAAAGCAACACACTAAATATAGGAAGTATTTCCTGAGTGCTGCCTCTCTTTTAAAAAAAAAAAAAAAAAAAATAAAATAAAAATTTTGATAGAAAAAAATTTACACTATTAAATTAAAAATACGTTTTTCGAAAATACTCCTGAATATGTAAATACTCCTTTAATATGAATACAAATGTCTGAATTTATACTAAATAATTAATTTTAATTAATTTTAAAATGTAAATAAATTACAATTAGAAACATAAACAAAAATTAATTTTATTTCATCTTTGTGATTTTTGACTCTTTAAAATACGAGGGTCAATTGTGACCCCATGAAAACACAGGTTAACTATGAACTATGAAAATATTACAAAAAATCTTTTAAAAAAAAGTCTATACAAATTTAAAAAAACGTTGAAATCCGCTAGAATCAAAATGCTCTAACAAAAATTTTTGCTAACGTATATCAGTAATACTTATGTTATTTTATATTTGGGATGTGTTTAATAAAACATTTGACAGCAAGAACTAGTTTTTTGGTTTTTATTGAATAAAATTTTCAAAAATGTAAAAAAAGTAACTTTTAGGTACACCCCAAATAAATGTGCATTGTGTTGACTCCAAGTTAGAATAAGTTAGCGATTTTCTGGGAAGGTAATATTTTTTATCTGAGTAGTTGTTATTAAACCCAACACAAAAATTATATTACATTTTTAAATTTAGACAAAAAAATTTTTTTTGTTTTTTTATATTTGGTAAATTTTTCCAAGGAGGCCTGATATTCAAGGACGATGCGGGACACATTCCCGTTATACTACCACTCTAATTTTTTGCATGGTGAATTTTTGTATCCCCAAAAATCGCAAGTTGAAAAATAAGGACCACCCTAGTGTGGACATTAAGAAAAGGTGTAAGTAAGTAAAATGAGCGAAATATTCAAAAATCTTAGAAGCTTCTGCTTGAAATATGGTAAAGGACATTCTATGTAATATTTAGATTTATTTCTGTGTCAATATTATACCAAGTTTGAAACCAATAGTAAAACATGTCTGGGAATTTGAAAATGCGATAACTCCCTATTAAGAAAATTTTCAAAATTTTTTGTCCCAAATTTATTTTATACATATTTTACTTGGTTTCATATTGATACAGAAACAAATCTTAATATAACATTTAGAATACTTTGTAGGCTAAGACCACTGCAGGTAAAAACAAATGAACTTTCAATTAAATAAAGGACGACTTACACATCATTAAATTGAACTAGCATTGTCATTTGTTTTTTAATGTTCAAAAAGTAAACCACAATTGTGGTAAAAATAAACCACATATATTAGTAAAAAATAAACAAACATTTATTTTTTTAAATAAAAAAACACTCTAAAAATTAATATAAAATTATAAAACAGTCATTTGTTGTGGTTTGTTTTTTTAAATGAATTAAAAGGTTAGTAAAAAATTAAATTTGTTCTACAAATGACTGACATTTACATTAAAATTACAGAAACTGTATTACAACCCAAACAACAACATATTTTTAAAGCAGAAGTTCGCTGAGTATATATACATTGTCCATAATCATATTTTCAAATATTTCGAATATGCTCACTTACACTTAATTTAATGTCCGCACGGAATAGGAATTTATATTATTTTTTTTTTGTTGGTTTTTATAAATTACAACAACAAAGTTTAGATTGTTGCATAAAATGATTAGGTGTTGTTGTATTATAATCTTAAAATTACATTAGTATTTTCCCATAAATTTGTAATGTTTTTTACTTTAAATAATAATATTTGGTCTCTCATATTAACACACATAAATCTTGTGAAAATGGTAAAAATATGTGAAATAAAAAATTTATTATAAAGGGTCCGCCCTCTAACGTTTTTTTTTTTCAACTAGTGCTTATTTCGTGAATGGTAACACTTAGCTCATGTCTGATTTGACAGATAATTAGTTTTATCCTTCCGCTGAACGAATATGGTTGTGTATACGCTTGAACAACGCTGGAATATATTGCGACATTACTTTGAAAATCATGGTAATGTTGCAGAATGTGTGCCGATACACCCAAAACGAGTCACTGTTTGGTGCGGATTTTGGTCCAGAGGCATAATTGGGCCAGTTTTCTTCGAAAATGAGCAAGGAATGGCCGTTACAGTCAATCGCGATCGTTATCGGGCCATGTTGAACGAATTTTTGTTCACAAAAATTGAAGAGGAGAAAATACAGCTGCACACAATCGATAATGTGCTTAAAAATTGGACCGATCGTGTAGGCTACTGCATGGCCAGCTGAGGCAGCCATTTGAATGAAATTATTTTCCATTATTAACCAGAAGGATTTGACTTTCAAATAAAAAAGAAATTTGAGAAAATATTCAGTAGTTTTTTTTTTATAGCATTTTCAAAAAAAAAAAGTTATTTGGCGGACCCTTTAGACACAAACGATTGTGTTGTATTAATGTACCATTGCATCAGAAAGCAATAAAATTTCAAATTAATTATAAAGTGTTCTATTTGAAATGCAGAAAATATACAATTGATATTGAAAGCTTTCATTAGCAACAAAAGAAGTTATAAATTAATTATATACATATTTATATTAAATTTTTAAATGGTAGTTCAAATATTCAAATTGAAATTACAATTTCTTCCCTACTATCCACTATTTGATGACAAATGATTGATATATTTCCATATTTGTCCATATACGCAACCTTATATGTCCATATATGAACATATTTGTACATATATGAAGTTTTTTCCGGGCAATCAAAATTAAATTGGTTAACCCATTAATGCCTGACCCCCGATTCCATTGTCCAATATCGATGAAATTTCACACATTCTTTACTTAAGGTCTTAGAAGTTATTTGATATAATTTTCTTTTCGATTTCCCATACTTGGGACTTATGAATCAACCACTGATATAAAATAATTCCTCTGTGGTTTTTTAATTAAATTATTTTGTTATACTCTTTTATGTAAAACTCTTCATTTTTACTTGAAAATAATCGATATTTCAAGCAAGAGTACTTCATAAAACTGTAAAATACGTATTCTGATGGTCATGTTATGAAATCATGCCTGTAGCCCAAGTGAGTGGTCCTACCCAGCTACAAATTTTTTGCACTTTAAAGAATACCTAACCTATTAGCCAACAATAAAGTTTTCCGATGTGTCGCTTCTCCAATTTTTCAGAGGCAATTTCAATTCTTTTTTTCAATTTTTCAGAATATGTAAATCTGCAGACAATTGAACAGATAATTACCAATCCCCAATTTTACACCAACATTTTCCTAAAGTATTTTAATCCTTTCTCCACCTACCTGTAAAAATCAATTTGATGCAACTCTTACCTGTCTTTAGCTATAATTTTTTTAAGATGGCTCCTTTTTGGGTATTTAAATACCCAATAGGCAGGAATGGGTTAAAGAACCAATAATTTTTAAAACAATTTGCTTTGATTTGATACAGCAATTTGCAAAATAATGTGCCTGAGCCGGACTATTTTGGAATTTCGCATATTAAAGTGGGAACTATAAGCGAACTATGGCCGAATTAATTCTAATAATGTTGTCCCACTGTGTAGTGGCAACAAAGTCAAAAAATTCAAAAATTTTAAAACAAATAAGCAAAATTAAAAAAAATATTTGATTAAAAAAATCTCAAATAAAATTTTTTAAACAATCGTTAAAATTGAAAAAAAACTTAAAAAATAATAAATTTAAAAAAGATATATGTTTCAGCTATTTTTAAATTTTTACTGATCTTTCCAATTTTGGAGTTTTTTCGATTTTTTTTTATGTTGGGAATTTTTTTATGTTGGCAATTTTTATTTCAATTTTGACAATTTATTTAACTTTTGGCGATGTTTTTTTTTAGATTTGAGTAATTTTTTTTTAATTTTGTAATTTTTTAACTTTTCAGATTTTTTTTTTTTTTGAATTGTAATTTAAATAAAAATTAAATATTTGTTAGATATGAATAATATCTTAATTGAAAATTAAATCATTAAAATAGTTAAAAATATTTTAATTGATACTACAATTTCCATAATAGTTCCGAATTCAATTAAACTTTTAATTAAATTAAATAATATTTTAATTGAAAATATCCCATATCCCTGCATTCGCAGTCTTCCCTTGTCACATAAATAATTCAACAGCTTGACAGAATGGTTTGGTAAATGCGTGTTTGTTTTAAGAAAAAACAACAATATATAAACTTTACTCTGACACACGCTATCCAAGATGATGATGCTGATGATAACGATGATTTGCTTTTTCCTACACATACGCACATATGGGAATACACGTATATAACAATGTCCCTTAAAAACCGCTTTTTAAATTTTCTTTCATATTGGTTCCAAATGTTTATTATTATTTTGTAAATCTTCACCCGATCCGAATTTTGTTCAAAATATTTTAGTTTTGAAGAATAGTACTTTTTTAACCCACTAACGCCAAAATGAAATATGCTGAAGAGAATTCTGTGAAAACGGCGCAAAGACGTCGAATACACACAGAAAAGAGAACCAATTGCTGCAACCGAATTTTTTGCCAACCGAATTTTGATAGTTACATTAACTAATATTTATGTTACTTAGAAATTCAATTGAAGTCATTAAAATTTAGTTATGAATACTGACTATTTAATTATGCCTACGGATTAAAAAAAAATACTTATGGTCACAACTGAATTTATTAAGTCGATCGAACCGAATTTAATTAAGTAATACACCGTATCCAATGATTTTTTTTTTATTTATTAAAATAAATATTACAGTCAATATAAATAATATATAAATAAAGAGTAGACTGGTCTAGCGTTAACCCTATTAGAACAAATTATGTTTGCATAAAAACATAAACACAAAAGTAGCTTTTCTCAAAAAAGTGCATTTTTCACAAAGAGGTACTCCTTTTTCAAAAAAAACTACCCTTTTTTAAAAAAATATCTTTTTCTAAAAAAGGACATTTCTTTAAAAAAAAAACTACCCATTTAAAAAAACTACCCTTTTCATAAAATTACCTTTTTCATAAACAAAAGTATAAAAAAAGTATTTTTCTCAAAAACAAGTATCTTTTTTACAAAAGAGGACTTTTTAAAAAAATATATTTACAAAAAAAAGTACCATTTCCACAATAGTACCTTTTTTTAAAATAAGTGCCAGTATAAAAAGAAAACCTTCTTCCAAAAAAAGAAAATTTAAAAAAAGTACCCTGATTGTTTTAAAAAATTACTTTTATAAAACAAGTATTTCTTTCCAAAAAAGTATCTTTTTTACATCAATAAATATAAATAAATTAAAAAAAATATCTTTTATTAAAAAATTTCTTTTTCAAAAAAGGACCTTTTCAAAACAATGCCTTTTTAAAAAAAGTATCTTTTTCAAAAAAAAAGTAAACTTTTCAATAAAAGTATCTTTTTCAAAAAAGTACCATATTAAAAAAAAAGGAATCTTTTAAAACGGTATTTTTGATAAAGGGTATTTTTTTAAAAAAAAAAGTTTTTTGTTTGAAAAATTTACTTGTTTGGAAAGTTTTCTTTTTTGTGAAACAATTAACTTTTACTGTAATACTTTTCAAAAGATTTAAAAAAAAAACTTTTTTGTGAAAAGGGTACATTTTTGAAAAAGGTACTTATTTTAAAAAAAGATAATTTTTTTGAAAAAATATATTTTTTGAAAACAGATACTTTTCTTTAAAGTGCTTTTTTTGAAATGCGTACTTTTTTTTGCATTTGTGAAAAAGTATTGTTTTGAAAAGGGGTACTTTTTTCACAAAAATAAAATAATTTTTTTTTTGATAAAGGTATTTTTTTTTTGAAATAGGTACTTTTTTGAATGAAGTTAGTTTTTTCGAGAACGAACTTCCTTGAAGAAGGTACTTCGATTTGAAAAAGAAATATTTTTGTGAAAAAGTAGTTACTTTTTTTTAAAATTTTTTTTTTTTTAAACAGGAGCTTTTTTGAAAAAATGTACTTTTTGAAAGCAAGATACTTTTCTTTTTTAAAGAGTACATTATTTTTGAAAGAGGTACTTTTTTTGAAAAAGGTACTTTTTTGTGTTAAAAAATCATATGTTTACGAGTTGACTTGGTCTTCGGTGTAGCCGGACTTTCTGCGATTCCCGGGTTTTCGTTTTACCAGGTACACCGATGACCGGGATAACGGTCTGGAGTGTAGGCTCTACTTAAAAATTATAAAACATCTTTTTAGCAACTGCGCTAGGTGGAGTAATACCGTTGCTAGGTAATTGCTATTAACATGTTAATTTTCTCCAATTTACCCCATATTTGAAGCACCCGTTTTTATAATTTAAGAAGAATATTGTTAAGCATTTTAGTCATACTCCGTCTTGCAAATATGTTTTAAATTCTGAAAGAAAAACGAGTAACTACAATAACTTTCTTTTATATGTACACAAAATTTAAGATTACCACACCAGCATCTCCTTCTTGTTTTTTGCTACTATTCCACGGTGTTTGTTTAATTTTATTCCGTATTTGTTAAGCATTTAAAATTTGTGTACATACATATATTTTTTACTAACAACTTTTTTTTGTTTCAATTTTCTTTTTGTTATTTTTAAATAATTAATTTGACATAAATAGCAAATAACAATTATTTTGTTCAGAACAGGGTATAATAGTTACGGCAATTGGGAGCAAGGGTTATGATTATAATAAAATAGCTGTGTTTACTGAAGATTTTTTTCTATGGTTGCATAGACTAGTAGTTTTTCTAACCATATTTAAAAATGTTTAATTAGGGAAATCAACCAATTGTCTGTCACTAAGAAAGTTAGTTTGTTAAGCTAAATTTTAAACTTGCACTAGACAAAATAACTGGTTCTGATTAACATTTGTATGCACACACAGTTAATATATTTGTTTACCAACTAAAATAATGTAATATCGAACGTATTCCAACTGATATTTTCCCTGTGTGTAGGATAAAGTGAAATTAAAACTGAGAAAAGCTGAAAGATATTCTTATTAATTGCCAAGTAGCCAGAAGTGAAAAACAACTGCCAGAATAGAACCGTTTCGAAATGCAGTATTGTAAAACTTGATTAATATCACAATAATATGAATAAAATTAATATTTTCCTTTGTCAAAAATGTTTGCAACAATTTCAGTTTTTCAATTGCTATCAATTATATGAATTTCCAAAATGAAGGAATTAAGTGGTTAAAAACAACTTTTGTTTCTTGATTTCTAAATTTAGTTGGATTTTAGAAATTAATTTTACTTAAATTAATGTTACTAAATATTTAAAAATAGTTCCAGAGAAAATCGCAAAGGTGTCCTCATATGGAGACAGTGGGCGGTAATGGGTGAAATCGAAAAAAACTAAATTTGTTACTTCATTTGTTTTTATTTTAAATATACTTAAAATAATTCAGATATGGAATTCTGACTTCATGGGATCAAAAATGACACAAGAATTTGATAAAAATTAAAAACTGCATTGTTTTTAAATTATCTTACAGATTTTTTTAAATATTTTTTTTAGATATGTTGATTACTATTTTTTTAATATAAAAGTTGCAATTAAAGAAAAAATTAAATTAAAAAAAATAAAATTCCAGTTTGTGTGTCCTTTCCAGCACATTTTCCGAAAATTGATTATTTTGAGATGTTATTTTTGTTCGGTTAAAGATCATGAATACTTTTCTAAGATACTAGAAAAATTGTAATTTTATTCGTGATAAGTATATTTGAATTATAGAAAAAACACATAATTGATTATTTTGGTAAAATTTAAATGTTTATCAAAGTTTGCGTATTTTTAAAAATAATGTGGAAAGACTTTAATCGTCTATTCTTTTATTTACAAAAATCTTTAACCCTTAGTGGACAAAAAAAGATCAGTGAAACTTAATTTGAATTTAGACTAAAAGATTGCAAAGTTTTTAAATTATTACATCAAAAATGGGTATGGGTATCAAATATATAGTATTTTAAAGATCTATCTAACGATTTATTAAATATATATAAAAGACTATTTGTTTATTGGTTTTTACGCCTACAACGGGCAAATCTAAATGAAGTCATCGGTGATATTCCAAATAATTCTCACGGAAAAATGTACCAAAATTTGGAGAACGTTTTGCGATTCCAAAGATAAATATATATGGGCCTATAATAACTAAATTGTGTAATTATCAATTTGTAACCAACTTTAAAGCAAACTACGTTTGAGACTTTGTTCAGATTTTCTTAAACTGTGTGTTTGTTGTACAGGGAAAGAACAAATAAAAATTTATATCTATTATTTTTTTTTAAATGTTAAGTTTTCTTTGTTCTTCTTTTATTTAATTCTTCTTATTTTAAAGGAGGTTAAGATCATTTATTTATTAATTATAATTGTTTATTTATTGTGTTTAAGTGATATTTTTCCGAAAATCATGCAAACTTTAATAAAAACATTCAAATGTTGTTCAACTTTTTGCAAAATAAAGGAGTCGCTTCAATCACAAACTTGAATTATAATTTCAAAGTTTAGTAACGTCATGATGCTTGTTAGGAAAAGACCTAATCACGTGCTTGATTACTAAAAAGACAATAATGGAGCAAAATTAATGATTAAAAGGTTTTTTGTTAAAGTTCTGCCTATTACGGAGGCTCTAACTTTTCTAAAACTTCGAGTTTTGATGAGATCTTTAGCCAGATCGAAATACTAGTATCAACCTAGCTAATATGTTTGATTTGCTTTATTTTTGTAAATATACGGAAGTTAAGTTATAAATTAAAAATATAATTTTTTCAGTTTATTTTTACTCTTATTACAACTAGTATATTCTAAAAATCGAAATCGATATCTACAAGTTAGTCATTAAAAAAATTCATTAAAATAAATTTTGAAAAATGTGTTTATGCATTTTTATCAAATGCGTGGGTAATTTTTGAATCTTTTCTAAATTGGTTAGTGATACCCGATGAAGGAATTCTGAATAATTTTAGGTAAATTTAATGAATAAATGAAATAACAAATTACACTGCGCAACTCAAAAAATAAAACAAGAGTACCGACTACGGATTGTAAATATTTAGGCTACTCTGATTTTAATTCAAATATTCAAACCCAGTTTTTTACTTAAGGTCCAGATTTTTCGCAAAAAAAAAAGAAAAACATGTTTTAATAAAGATTTTAAAAACAAAATATTTTCTCTTTTTCTCGTAATTTTTTATGGTAAATACCGATTTTTTGACCTTCAACAACATTTGGGTATCAAATTTGTTTAATAAAAATGCAGCGTTAACACGTAAATCAGCGG